>OY731402.1:0-40326 GCA_963425845.1 Sphenostylis stenocarpa | reverse complement strand
GTCCTTTTCCATTGTGGACCAAAAGTATCCTGCCCTGAGGATTTTCCTAGCCATGATATGCCCTGGTGCATGAGTCCCGAAGGTTCCTTCATGTATTTCTTTAATCAATATCTGCGCTTCTTCAAGATTGACACATCTTAACAAAGTGGAATCAAAATTCTTTTTATAAAGGGTCTCTCCTATCAACATAAACCCTATGGCCCTTTTCCGAATGATCCTTTTGTCATTGTCACTGATTCCCTCGGGGTATTCACCCTTTGTCAAGTATCGCCTTATGTCATGATACCAAGGGGTTTTATCTTTCTCACTGTCCACCGTCATACAAAAGGCTTGTTTATTGTGCCTTTTGACTTGGATGATGGGCATCTCATGTTCTTGTCCTAATGCGAACATGGATGATAATGTTGCCAGTGCATCTACAATCTGGTTATCTTCCCGAGGTATGTACTCGAAACTGATGTTTTCCATTTTTGAAGTCATATTACGGATGTGCTCCAAATAAGGGATTAATTTGGAATTTCTAGTTTCCCATTCACCCTTGAGTTGGTAAATGACAAGGGATGAATCACCGAATACTTTGAATCTAGTCACCCCATGATCCAGAGCTGCTTGAATACCTAGAGCACAGGCTTCGTATTCTGCCATATTATTTGTGCAATCAAAGTTTAATCTGGATGTTACTGGGATATACTTCTTTTCGAGAGATATTAAAATAGCTCTGATCCCATGTCCCAATAAGTTTGAAGCTCCATCAAAAAACATGATCCACTTATTATTTTCAAGTTCTTCATGTTGTATGTGCATTATGTGCTCATCTGGAAAATCATCTTGGAGGGATTGATATTCGTCAGTTGGCCCATGTGCCAAATATTCTGCTAAAGGACTGCCTTTGATGGCTTTCTGAGTGACATGAATAATGTCGAATTCTGAGAGGAGTACTTGCCACCTGGCTATCCTTCTGGTCAAGACGGGTTTTTCAAACAGATATTTGATTGGATCCATTTTGGAAATCAACCAAGTTGTGTGTCTGACCATATATTGTCGAAGGCGCTGAGTTGCCCACACCAATGCACAACATGTTTTTTCGAGTGGTGTATAACGGGTCTCATAGTTTAGAAATTTCTTACTGAGGTAATATATGGCTTGTTCTTTTTTTACCCGTATCATCTTGTTGACCGAGCACACATCCCATGGATTCGTCGAGTACTGAAAGGTAAAGAATCAAGGGCTTTCCTTCCACAGGTGGTACCAATACTGGGGGATTGGTTAGGCACATTTTGATCTTTTCGAAAGCATGTTGACATTCATCATTCCAAACCTTCGGTTGGTTTTTACGCAATAACTTGAATATGGGCGTACACTTGTCTGTTAATTGCACGATGAACCGTGCAATGTAGTTTATTCGGCCCAAGAACCCTCTGACTTCTTTTTCTGTTCTTGGTGGGGGCATTTCCACGATTGCCTTTGTTTTATCAGAGTCTACCTCAATTCCCTTTTTACTAACGATAAACCCAAGGAGTTTTCCTGATCGTACTCCGAATGTGCATTTAGCCGGATTAAGCTTGATCTGATATTTCTGAAGTCGATTGAATAATTTCTTTAAGTATTGGAGGTGATCCATCTCGTTTTTGGACTTGGCGATCATATCATCCACATATACTTCGATTTCTTTGTGGATCATATCATGAAATAATGTTACCATAGCCCTTTGATAAGTAGCCCCTGCATTCTTGAGTCCGAAAGGCATTACTCTATAACAGAATGTACCCCATGGCGTAATGAAGGAAGTTTTTTCTCTATCTTCAACAGCCAATTTAATTTGGTTATACCCTGCATATCCATCCATGAAAGAATAGAGAGTATTTGTAGCGGTATGATCTACCAGCATATCAATATGTGGTAAGGTAAAATCATCTTTTGGACTTGCACGATTTAAGTCCCTGTAATCTACGCATACTATGATTTTTCCATTTTTCTTTATAACTGGCACGATGTTTTCCAACCATTCAGGGTATTTTGACACAATCAGAAAATTGGCATCCAACTGTTTTTCTACTTCTTCCTTAATTTTTAAGGACCATTCTGGCTTTACTCTTCTAAGCTTCTTCTTAACGGGTTGAAACCCTTCTTTTAGTGGTAATCTATGCTCCACTATGATTTTATCAATTCCAGCCATATCATGGTAGGACCATGCGAATACGTCCACATATTCTCTTAGCAATTGTATCAGCCTTTCCCTGACATCATCGTTAATTTGGGTACCAATATTTACTTCTTTCTTATTATCTTTTTGTCCCAAATTGATGGCCTCAGTTTGGACTTGCCCTCCTTGCAGTTGCATATTAGGGCTGATTCAGCTAAGCTCTCCTGAAAGCAATGGATCAGGAGTTTTTCGTTGTCAGCATATGCAGCCATCTTACGGCAGTACATCGTAAGATGGCTTTTGGGGCAAGTTATTCCCATGTATTTTGGGAAGTCCGGAGTTTTGAATTTGTTAGGGAATTGGATGTTTTTAGCGAGGCACATATAAACTCCCTCTTTTACATCAAAGTTATGCCCCTCCATGGCTCTCAATCTTTCCTCAAGAGAAGTAATTTGTTGCTTTAATACTTCCGGAGCATGAATATGTATTGCTCTTGTATCAGATTGGTCATGCTCATCCTGAGGTTCCTCTTCTTCTTCTTGGTGAGAGGCTTGTCCACTCTGAGGACCCTCTTTATGGAGGTTCTGTTGATGCATCATCTCCAACATTTGAGCCATTTTCTCTTTCAGCGTATTAAGCTCAGTGGTGAGCTTTCGGTTTTGCTCCTCTAGTTGTTCCATCTTTTTAGCTTTCTGAGCACGAGTGAGGACAGGCGGAAGACTAGCCACTTTCTAAATGATTTTAACGATTTTTATTATAGCTTTTTATTTCAAATGATTAGTGTGGACTAGATATGCCTTAGACAATAGCTTTGGTATCTTCTCGAAAGCCTATGTTTTAAGGGTACCATACCCACCTTAATGTGCTAACTTCCTTTTTTCAAAGGTTGCCAACATACCTTAGCGCACTTATCTCTTCTAGGAAGGTGATAAACGCACTTGGGTCTCTTTCGCTATTGTCTAAGGATATCTAATAAATCCTAGAATGAATATGTTTATGAGAGATTTTATTATGATGATGTTTATGCATACTTTTCTTAGTGCATTTATTTTCTCTCTTAGTTTTACCACTTATGGGATGATGTGGTATGAATAATACGACTTTGCCAAGAATCTTTTTATTGTAAAAGATGTTTTTATGGATTTAATTTGTTTTTATATTTTTTATGACCCTTTATCTCTTCTGTCGGTCAACGTGGCTACTTAGCTTACAAAGAACCTGAAACCAGGCTAGCTTAACTGAAGACTGTCCGAGATAAAGTTGGTTTATTCTTATCACTTTTATGATTTTTAGGGTTTTTCACTATTTTGTTTGTTGTATGATTACCCTATGCTAATGCATCAATACAAATGCAGCAAACGAATGCACACACAATTCATACATCCACGAACAGAGCCACACTATTACGAGGTGGGGTTTTCCTGCAAAAATGTGCTTGGTTTAGGTGGTTCTAAACTGTTCTCACCAAGGCCAAAGGTCCCCAAGGTGCCCCCATTATAGGGACCTCTCAATCTCTTAGTCCTCGGGTCATGCACGGAACTCCGTGTCGACATCCTTAGACCAAAAGAAGAGAGTTATCACCTTGAGTTGGTGGTTTCTGACAACGGTTGTAGCCCCATGTGCCAACAAGCCGGTCGTATCTGCCACCCACTCCCTATAGGTATTCACTCTTGCCCCCGGGTATAGAGGGACTGTTGTGTGCAAGGGTTTTTGTGTGCAATTTATATTTCAAACAATTTTGCAGAAAATAATCATACAGCAGTTATTAAAGCCATACAATAAAATATACGGAAGAGGGTAAAGGCGTAATTTCAAATCTTCACTTAGTTTGAATTTTATTCGTCACTAAATGGGATCAACTCTCTAGCTTCTCCAGTGGAGTCGCCATCTGTCGCCGCCGTCCGTTCCGACGTCCAGGGACATCTCGAACATTTATACGATCGGTCACGAAAAGATGGTTTAGACTCGCGTTTTATGTTTAAAATATGTTCATTGCTTCCGAGGTTCTCAACAACTGAACTATCCTCTAATAAAAGCAAGGTTTTCGAAAAGGGGTTCTTATGGAGTCGCCACCAATGTTTTGACCGTAAACATTGGAAAACGATAAAAAGGCATTGATTTTAATAAAAACCAGAGTTAGGTAAGGAAGTTAGTTACGTGTGGGGAAGGTGTTAGCTTCCCACAACGGCCCTTTCGGGTTCCCTATGACGGATTAATTCATTTAAGTGAAGATTACGAGAAATTACGCGATTACCCTATTTTATTGCATAATATTTAAGAAATGACTATCTACATGACTTAATTTTATATTGCATACATAAAGCAATAAATAAAGCAGTAAAAGAGAAGAGAAGTGAAAAGAACCTCCGTAGCAAGCTTTGTATTGCGAGTCTTTAATCGTGAGGATGTGTTTTGGCAATCCCTCGCTCTACAAAGACTCTCCTCTCCGAATACAATATCGACTCTACTAAATTTTACAGAAGAATCGAATGCTGGAATATAATTCATTAACTGATTGTTACCTTTTTAAGGCAATCAGAGAGTTCATTCGAAGTAGGGAGAGAAGACAAGTACTTGGAGTTGTCTGGTGTGTGAAAAAGTGGCAAATGAGCCTCCTATTTATAGTTTTCATAGCTTGGCAGCTTGGGACGGCCGTCCGGGGCTTGGAAATCAGGGATGAGCGTCTGGAGAGGTTGGGACGGCTGTCTGGGATTTGGGACGGCCGTCCCATTCGAATTTTGGCCTTGAGACGGTCGTCTCACCTTTGGGACGGGCGTCCCACTTGTCCATGGTTGTTTGGGACGACCGTCTCACCTTTGGGACGGCTGTCCCAACTTGTTTTCGCCAGCTTTTGTGTTCTGGGACCCCCGGGAAGCTTTCCTTTCTTTATTCGGACGTCGGTTGATGCCGATAGACGTCCATTGAAGCTTTATATTTATATAGGAAGTCTTCTTGGCCTTTATTGAGATGCCGAGCGAGCTTTATCTTGTTATAGGAAGTCTCCTTTGCCTTTATTGAGAGGCCGGGCAAAATTAGATCAAAAGAAAATGAGAGAAAAAATTCTTCAAGAGAAGAGAGAAAAAGAGAGTGTTAGTGAAACACTTGAGAGTGATAAAAAAAAGAGTGAAACACTTGAAGTGAGGGAGAACTATTTAGCCACAAAAAGTGAGGTCAATAGGTTGCTTCTTGCTAAACAACCCCTATACGTCTTGATTTGCAAAAATCAGATTTTGACCACTAACACATTTGATGATTTTAAATTGCCTTCTAGTGTTAAATCTCTTTTGCAGGATTTTCAAGATGTTTTTCCAACAAGTGTGTCAAGGGGACTACCACCTTTAAAGGGAATTGAGCATCAAATTGATCTTATTCTGGGGGATTCATTACCCAATAGGCCAGCCTATAGAAGCAATCCACAAGAACATTTTTATTGGCCTCATTTGAAAAAGGATGCGTAGAAATTTTGTGAACATTACATTGTTTGTAAAAAGGAAAAGTCAAAAGTTAAGCCTCATGGATTGTATACTCCATTGCCAATTTCAGAGTATCCTTGGATTGATTTATCTATGGATTTTGTTTTGGGGCTACCAAAAACAAGTAGAAGCAAATATTCAATTTTTGTTGTTGTTATAGGTCTTCTAAAATGGATCATTTTATTCCATGTAAAAAATTGAATGATGCTTCTCATGTTGCTGATTTCTTTTTCAAGGAAATTGTGAGACTCCATGGTTTGCCAAGGAGCGTTGTTAGTGATAGGGACTCTAAGTTCCTAGGCCATTTTTGGAGGACCTTGTGGGACAAGTTGGGAACTAAATTGTTATTTTCAACAACTTGTCACCCATAAACCGATAGGCAAACATAAGTTTTTAATAGGACATTAGGAACATTGCTTAGGACAATTTTGAGGAAGAACTTAAATAATAGGGAAGTTTGTTTACCCCATGTTGAGTTTGTTTACAATAGAATTGTTCATACCACTACTAATCGTTCTCGTTTTGAGGTTGTTTATGGTTTTGACCCAATAAATCCTCTTGATCTTTTGTCAATGCCTAATGTTTCATTTTTTAAGCATAAAGAAGGTCAAGCTAAGGCGGACTATGTAAAGAAGCTTCATGAAAGAGTCAAAAATCAAATTGAGAAAAGAAATGAAAGTTATGCTAAGCAAGCCAACAAAGGGAGAAAGAAGGTTATCTTCCAACCTGGATATTGGGTTTGGGTGAACATGAGAAAGGAAAGGTTTCCGGAACAAAGGAAATCAAAACTTCAACCAAGGGGGAATGGTCCATTCCAAGTGCTTGAAAGAATCAATGACAATGCTTACAAAATTGAGTTGTCCAGTGAATATAATGTTAGTTCCACATTCAATGTGGCCGACTTATCTCTTTTTGATGTAGATGGTGAATCTAATTTGAGGACAAATCTTTCTCAAGAGGGATAGAATGATGGGGACATGATCATGAATAAGGGCAATGATCCACTTGAAGGACTTGAAGAACCTATGACAAGGGCTAGAGCAAGGGAAGAAAAGGAAGCTCTTCAATAAGTGTTGCTCATATTATTTGAATACAAACCCACATTTCAAGGAGAAAAGACCAAAGTTGTGAATTGCATCATGGCCCAAATGGAGGAGGACTAATGTGTCACTTGGTTTCAGTCTTTAAGTTTGTTTAAATAATGGCTCAATCCTTTGTAAATTTGGCTGACCAAATTATGTTTTGGGTTAATCAATTAGTGGAATTTAGTTTGGTTTTGTTTCAAATTGTAATAAGGGCCCAATTGGAACCTTAGGCATCAACCTTTGGAAGACAAAGATGGTGCATAGTTGATTGACTTTCGATTGTCACAATTTCAGTTACAATCAACATTAAGTAGTTTTCAATTCCAAGGTTAATGAATAATTGTTAACATTTATTTGGCTCCATTAAGTAGTTTTTAATTCCTATATTAATGGATCATTATTAGGATTTATTTTCCTTTATTGAGTCTTTGTAACTCTGATAGAAAAAACTTTTTATATAAGTTGAATCATTTTTATAAAAAAAAAAACAAGTTGAGTTTTATTTAGAAATATTAAGAGTTTAGCTCTTTTATCTTAGTGAGAGTGATTCTCCTAAATTCTTGAGTGATTCAAGAACCCTTGGCTGTATCAAAGGACTTTCACATTCTTTGTGAGTTACCTCCCTTGGGAAGAGTGATTCTTTCCTTCGATCTTTCATATTCACCTTTTGTCCTTTCTTCACCAGAACCCAAAAATCTCAATCCTACATATATTTATTTTGTGGTCATAACTTCTATTCTAATTAACCAAAAATTGAAATTTAGAATGAGATATTTCACCTTGTTTTTGAATCACCTCAATCAGAGTTTTATAGCTTGAGATATTGATGTTTCAAAAATATTGCCCTACCCTAAAACTTTCACCACTTTCTAATCCACCTTCTCACTAATTTCCTAAATTTCCTACAAGGTTCTAACCTTAAAGATCCTAAGTCAACCCTTGTGCAAATGAGGTTCATCTCAATGTGTCTCATTAGCAATGTGATTATAAACATTGTCTTTTAAATATTACCAAATAAAGCCACATACCTATTGGTGCTCAAAATACCATTCTTCATCAAACATAGAATTCGACTTTTGTGTAGCAAAGACTGGAAGATCTAGTTTTTTCACAAACAACAAATCTTTTATCTTGCCTTTCCACGAATGATAATTTTTACTATTTAAAGCAACCATATTTGTATTTGCCTCCACCATTCAAGCAATTAGACATAGCCAAAAACAAAGAGCTATAATGCCACTATTGAGTCTTTCGAGGGGGATTCATTGGAGAGACAACACTAATGAGACATGAACCCAACTCACATAAGGGATTGACACCACTTTCAACCCAAAACCTTAAGGCATTGGGTTATGAGTCTTTTTTTCTTATATGTTGCTCAACTTCCTCATTCTCATGCAATATGGGACTTAGACTCACACTTGAATTTTCCAACACTGACATGCCTGTTTCTTATAACAAGTCTAATACATGTTTTCTTTGATATAAAAAAAATCTTTTTTGAATCTATATACTTCAATCCCAAGAAAATATTTTAAGGGACTAAGATCTTTCATTTCAAATTCCTTTGATAAATACTCTTGTAACACTTTACTTTCCTCTTGATCATTTCTTGTAACAATCATATTATCCACATAAAGTGTGATCTAAATTACGTTAGTCATATCCAAATGTTGTCATATATTTTATAAACCTTCAAAATCATACTCGTGGGGATTGTTTCAGTCGATAAAAATATTTTTCCAATTTGCATACCTTTAAGGGGTTCTTATGGTGCTTCAATATTATCTTTATTCAGATATTCTTGTGAAATGTTATATCTAGTAAGAGATTATTATGATGTTTCATGTCAGTTTCTTCTCCATCTCTTAAGGATGATGATATGAAGTTATATCACTTAAATCCATATATTCTAAAGTTTGAATTTCCTAGATTTCTTATTGGTTTCCTCCTTGAAAATCAGACTTAAAAGCAATGGCATATGTGCCTTAATTAACGAAGTGTGAACAACTTCTAACAAATGTCAATTTTTTTCTTTTTAACAACCTGATTTTGTTAAGGTGTATTAGGATAAGTAGTTTGATTAATAATTTCATTAGCTTCTAAATATTGTTGTAATTCAAGATTTTTATATTCCCTAACATTATCATTACTCATAACCTGAATTTGAGCATTACATTGAGTTTTTATCATTTTATGAAAAAATTTAAACATTAAAGTTACCTCATTTTTTTTATTTAATTAAGTATAACCAAGTTATTTGTTGAAAGTCCCACATCGCCTACCTTATGTCATTTGGTATGGTTTAAATACATGTTAGGCTAATCCAATATTGCCAATTGGTTTTATGTTGGAACCTTAACATGGTATCAGAGCCAAAGCCTAACATCTTTCCGGTTATTGTCATGGGCCAAAAGTTGCCCTTTAGTTGGGTCAAAAGTACCCTTTGCCTGGTCCGGCAGACTTCGTTGGAGGGGGTGTGTTGAAAGTCCCACATCGCCTACCTCATGTCATTTGGTATGGTTTAAATACATGTTAGGCTAATCCACATATTGCCAATTGGTTTTATGTTGGAACCTTAACATTATTATTGTACAATCATCAATAAAAGTGACAAACTAATGAGATCTACCTAAAGTTTGAGTTTTAGATGGATCACACACATCAAAATTTGTCACCATAAAATGTTGAGGGCTTTTGTTTAAAAGTAATGGAAATGAGGGTTCTACTATTTGCAAATTCACAAACATCACATTCGAAACTAGAAATATCATATTTTTTAAATAAAGTAAGAAATAATTTTTTTAAATAACGTAAGAAATAATTTTTTTAAATACCCAAATTAGGCATGACTAAGGTGTCAATGTCATAACCAAATTTCATATTTTTTTTCCGTTAAAGGTATCAATAGTTAATACTTGTTGTGATTCATCATATTTAAAAAAAAAAAATCTAAGTAATTAAGTTTCATCTCCTAATACCATAACCAATTTTTTTATTTTTATATATTTAAAAATAAAAAAGTCAAGATAAAAAATCAACACAAGATAAAGTAGTTGTTATTTGAGACAAATAAAAGATTACAATTTAATAAATGAACAAAGACAAAATCAAATTTAAAGTACTAGTAAGATTTAAAAATCATTCCAGTGTTTTATTTTTATTTGCACTATAAACATATTTTTGTGTACAACCCACAAATTATGATTTTGAAAATTATAAATATTACGAAAAAAATGTTTGATAGGTAAAAAAATAAATATGTTTAATTGTTGATTATAATCATAATTGTTTATATTTTTTTAAAAATACTTTTTTATATTTAATTATCGTACAACTTTCTCATAAACTTTAACTATTTTATCATATTAAATTATTTAATAAGAAAATTATAATTTTTTACAAGTTATTTTTGCAATTTTATTGAAATCTTAAGTAAAAAATATTTATAAAAAATAATAATTTCTCGAAACATTTTTTCTAATAATAAATTAAACATGATAAACAAATATTCATATTATTAATGTACCAAATGCTCTCTAATTATTAAATTAGCATTTAATAATGATATTTTATTGGTTTAATTCCATTTTTCTCATTATGTTTTCTCTCCTTTCTATTTAGTGAGATTTATCATTTTTAAAAAATATATAATACGACGAATATCCTCTTTCTGCGTTTTCCCTTTTATATGTACCACACTTTTTCTTCATTTGTCATTTGACTTTTGTACACAGTAAACTACTGAAAATTTGTTTTTTATAACTTTTATCGTAATTATTTATAAAATCAAACAATCTTAACCCGTAATATGTAAATAGATTTCAGTACAAAATATTTTAATTAAATTAATTATCTCTTTATTTCCTTACGAGAATGACTCTCCCTTATGAAAGTACAATTCTATTATTATTATTATTATTATTATTATTATTATTATTATTATTATTATTATTATTATTATTATTATTATTATTATTATTATTCAGTGTTGAATATGTAGATGTATTATTAATCCACAGTTAATTAGTCTCGTGTTAAACTTAAAATAATTAACTAAATTATGTAAGTACCTATGAAACTAAAAATTTTAAATAAAATTTTGAGTTTGAGCCTTTGACATAAAAAAATTGTAATTGGAAAAAAAAGAATAAAAATTGTAATTGTCTTTGAATCAAGTTCTTTAAAAAAAATAATTATCAATCAAATTTATAAATATTTTACATTGATGACATGGTAAAAATAACTTTTATAATGGACTTATAATTTGAGATGATTTTTATTTAGAAATATTTTAATTAATAATTACTTTAATACAAATTAGAAGTTTTCTTGAGAATTTATCTATTGAAATGCAGTAGTTTTTTAGTGGAAAAGTTTTGAAAACATTTTTAATTTTCGATTCAAACATACCCTTATAAAAAAAATTCTAAGTGTTGTACAAAAAGATAGGATACATCAAATTCTTTTTTCATAAACATTTAGTAACACATGAAATAATTAAAAATTGTCAAAATAACAAATTGGAAATGTATGTAAATATCAATTTCATTAATAACTAAGATAATTTCCTGTACTTTTATATACTTATAGTGTCAAATATCAAATTACAAAGTTTTATTTTTCTAATTGGGATTTTGATTCTTTCAAAAGAAGAAACAAATTAACTAACCTTAGTTATTTATGAGAAACTTAATAATTTACACCTAAATACATCTAAGGTTTGTTAATGCGTGTTGGTAACTAATTAGCCATTAATTTTTTTTTCATTGGATGAGATTGTAAACATATTTTAGTTTTAATTTAATTTAGTTACGAAACTCACATATATGAATAAATAAGTATTATGATAGATATATATAATATGGATAAATCATATTTTTCCTTGGAGAACTCCTTTCCCTTGATTGATTCTGAGTTTCGTAATATAATGTGTTTTTCCAAATTTTGGTTTTACCTTTCGAAATGTATTTTCCCTTTGACTAAACATTTGGTAAATGTATTGAAGTAAAAGGAAATAAAATATATGGTTTTTAATATATGTTTAAACGTTTACTTTTTGGTAATCAATTTTCTGATAATTACTTTTATACTATTTCTCTTAGAGTAAAGAATTATATATTAAGTAAAATTATTATCATATTTTTAAGATATTATATATGTATAATTTTGCTAAAAGTAATTACTTGACTTTTATAGAAACATGTTAAAGAAGTATAATTTCAAACTATGGTAATATATTATTATATTATTGTTATTATTATAATATATTGTAATTGGAAATAAATTTATATTTATAGTATATAAATAATTTATAGTATAAATGTATATTAATATCACAAATATTAAATTAAATTATATATAAAATTATTTTTACAACTATATT
This sequence comes from Sphenostylis stenocarpa, assembly GCA_963425845.1. Taxonomy (NCBI): domain Eukaryota; kingdom Viridiplantae; phylum Streptophyta; class Magnoliopsida; order Fabales; family Fabaceae; genus Sphenostylis; species Sphenostylis stenocarpa. The sequence continues at coordinate 28,239 of OY731402.1, read as the reverse complement.
TTAGAATAATTATTTTATTTAGGTATAATTTTATCAATTTGTAATATTATAATTCATGGAATCAAAATATTCATAAAAGTCAAGTCATATAAATAAAAAAATATTGAAAATGATACTACATTATATCTTAGTCTATTTGACTCCCCTGTTAATATCTTAGTATATTTTACTTAGATTATAAATAGAATTTGCGATCTCATTAAATTTTAACAAACATAATTGTCACTTGTTGCCGCCATCAAAAGAGGCGGTCAGAGCGACGCGATGATTTTGTTTGACTCGTATTTTTTAAAGTGTGGTTCAACGCCCTTAGGTTGTCCGATAACCGGGCTGGACCTAAGGACGAAGTTTTCGAAAGGGTTTGAGGAGTCGCCACCAATGTTTTTACCAAAAACATTGGAAAAGGAAAAAGAAGGCAATGCTTTTTTTAAAGAAAAACCAACTTTGGTCATTACAACCAGAGTTAAGTAAGATAGTTAGTTACGTGTAGGGAATGTATTAGCTTTCCTACGACGCCCCTTTCGGGTTCCCTATAATGAACCATTTTTTATAAAGAAATAAGAACTTTAAACTACGCTTTTACCCTTATTTATTCATTGCAAAAATTAAGTTATCGACTACATGACCCTTAATAACTAATGCACAAAGATATTATCTAAAAAGCAATAAAATAGAGAAAGGGGTATGGAAGAACCTTCGAAGCAAGCTTTTATATAATATGTTCTTGAAAAGGGAACTTTTTGACAAACCTCACGCTCTACAATGATGTTCGCTCTTTTCTCGCAACACTTTAAAACGCTTTCTAAGAACTCTAGAAATGCTTAAGAGAGGTCCTAGGAGAGTATTTTGAGAATAGTACAGTAGGGAAAGTTGTAGAATTATGTGTAAACAAGGAGAAGGTCCCTGTCGCCGCCGTCCATTCCAACGCCCAGGGACATCTCGAACGTTTATGCGAGCGGTCGCGAAAAGATGGTTTAGACTCGCGTTTTATGTTAAAATTATGTTCATTGCTTCCGAGGTGCTCATCAACTGAACTATCCTCTAATAAAAGCAAGGTTTTCGAAAAGGGTTCTTTTGGAGTCGCCACCAATGTTTTGACCATAAACATTGGAAAAAGATAAAAAGGCGTTGATTTTATTAAAAACCAAACTTGGCCATTATAACCAGAGTTAGGTAAGGGAGTTAGTTACGTGTGGGGAAGGTGTTAGCACCCCACAACGCCCCTTTCGGGTTCCCTATGACGGATTAATTCATTTAAGTAAAGATTATGAGAAATTACACATTTACCCTATTTTATTGCATAATGTTAAAAATGACTATCTACATGACTTTATTTTATATTGCATACAGAAAGCAATAAATAAAGCAGTAGAAGAGAAGAGAATTGAACAGAACCTCCGTAGCAAGCTTTATATTGCAAATCTTTGATCGCAAGGATGCGTTTTGGCAATCCTTCACTCTACAAAGACTCTCCTCTCCAAATACAAGATCGACTCGACTCAATTTTACAGAAGAATCAAATGCTGGAATATGATTCCTTAACTGATTGTTACCTTATTAAGGCAATCAGAGAGTTCATTCGAAGAGGGAAGAGGATAGACAAGTACTAGGAGTTGTCTGGTGTGTGAAACAGTGGCAAATGAGCTTCCTATTTATAGTTTTCGCTGCCTGCACACTTGGGACGCGCGTCTGGGTTGGGACGGCCGTCCCAACTGCATGATTTACATATACTGAGACCACCTCGGGAGCTGGGACTGGCAGTCCCACTTGGGACGCCCGTCCCACTTGGCCAGGGAAGGTTGGGACGGCCGTCTCGACCTTGGGATGACCGTCTCGACCTTGGGACGGCCGTCTCGACCTGTTTTGGCCAGCTTTCGTGTTCTGGGACCCCCGGGAAGCTTTCCTTTGTGTATTCGGACGTCGTTTGATGCCGATAAACGCCCGTTAAAGCTTTATCTTTATATAGGAAGTCTTCTTGGCCTTTATAGAGATGTCAGGCGAGCTTTGTCTTTGTTGTAGGAAGTCTCTTTAGCCTTTATTGAGAGACCGGGCAAAATTAGGGGTCTACAGCTGCCCCCCCTTCACCTGCCTGGCTAATATGTTGGCTTAATATGCCGACAAAATTAGTTGGTAGGGGAAGGAGTTAACCCTTTTGCCCGGTTATCCTTCAGATGTTTCTTCGGTGATCCTCCGGATGATAAATATTTTTGATAGGTACCAACCCCTATCTGGTTTGAACCTTACTTTGTAGGGCTCTGGTGAGTACTTACCCTCACCCGGTATGAGTCTGTGTTTCACTAGACTCTTGTGGGTACCTATTCCCACTAGGTATGAACCTTGTTTTTGCAAGGTTTTGGTGAGTACCTACCCTCACCCGGTATGAGTTCGCATTTTGCTAAACTCTTATGGGTACTTACTTTCGAGGTGCTCAACACTGAACTATCCTCTAATAGAAGTAAGGTCTTTGCAACCCATTTTTGTAATGTTTAGGTGAGTATTTTACTCCACCTAATACATTCTACTAATTTTTGATGAGTACATACCCTCATCTGGTACAAACCTTATTTTATAAGGCTCTGGTGGGTACCTACCCCCACCTGGTATGAATCTGCGTTTTGCTATATTCTGATGAGTACCTACCCTCATCCGGTATAAACCTTATTTTATAAGGCTTTGGTGGGTACCTACCCCCCACCTGGTACGAATCTGCATTTTTGCTAGATTTTGATGAGTACTTACCCTCATCCGGTATAAACCTTATTTTATAAGGCTTTGGTGGGTACCTACCCCCACCTGGTACGAATCTGCATTTTTGCTAGATTCTGATGAGTACTTACCCTCATCCGGTATAAACCTTATTTTATAAGGCTTTGGTGGGTACCTACCCCCACCTGGTACGAATCTGCATTTTTGCTAGATTCTGATGAGTACTTACCCTCATCCGGTATAAACCTTATTTTATAAGGCTTTGGTGGGTACCTACCCCCACCTGGTATGAATCTGCATTTTTGCTAGATTCTGATGAGTACTTACCCTCATCCGGTATAAACTTTATTTTATAAGGCTTTGGTGGGTACCTACCCCCACCTGGTATGAATCTGCATTTTTGCTAGATTCTGATGAGTACTTACCCTCATCCGGTATAAACCTTATTTTATAAGGCTTTGGTGGGTATCTACCCCCACCCGGTACGAACCCCGTTCTGCAAAGCTCTGATGGGTACCTACCCCCACCTGGTACGAATCTGCATCTTGACAGACTCTAGTGGTTTTTACACCCCCACTTGGTGCGAATCTGCATCTTGACAGACTTTTGTGGGTATCTACCCCCACCTGGTACGAATCTGCATCTTGACAGACTCTAGTTGTTTTTACACCCCCACTTGGTGCGAATCCGCATCTCGACAGACTCTTGTGGGTACCTACCCCCACCGGTACGAATCCGCATCTTGACGGACTCTAGTGGTTTTTACACCCCCACTTGGTGCGAATCCGCATCTTGACGGACTCTTGTGGGTACCTACCCCCACCTGGTACGAATCTGCATTTTGACAGACTCTAGTGGTTTTTACACCCCCACTTGGTGCGAATCTGCATCTTGACAGACTCTTGTGGGTACCTACCCCCACCTGGTACGAATCTGCATCTTGACAGACTCTAGTGGTTTTTACACCCCCACTTGGTGCGAATCTGCATCTTGACAGACTCTGATGGGTACCTACCCCCATCCGGTACGAACCTGCGTCTTGCAAGGCTCTGATGGGTACCTACCCCCACCTGGTACGAACCTGCGTCTTGCAAGGCTCTTGGAATGCTCTTTTTTTTTTGCATTCAGTCTTTTGATTGATGAGTACAGACCCTCATCTGGTTTTTGGAGATGTGTTGGTGGCTTATTGTCTTTGATCATGCGCCTATTCCATGGGGAATGATTGACTTTTCTGTCTTTTCTTTTTTTAGTTATCTGGTTTTACTGGGATTTCCTTGTTTTTGGCTTTTCTTTTTAGCCATCCGGTTTTACCGGGGATTCATTGTTTTTTTTTTTGCTTTTCCTTTTAGCCATCCGGTCTTGGCCGGGGATTCTTTGTTCTTGGCTTTTTAGCCATCCGATCTTGGCCGGGGATTCTTTGTTTTTGGCTTTTTAGCCATCCGGTCTTGGCCGGGGATTCTTTGTTCTTGGATTTTTAGCCATCCGGTCTTGGCCGGGGATTCTTGTTGATTGCCTCTTTTTAGGCAGGAATCCACTGGGGATTTGTTGATTTTTTATTGTGCCTCTTGATTAGGCAGATGCTTCGATAATGGTGAAGGCTTTTTACTTGTTGTTTTTCGCCTCTGAATAGGCTGATGTTCTACTTGAGGATATTTGCTCTTGATAATACCTCTGAGTAGGTGGATGCTTTTTGAAAGCTTTGTGCTTGTATTACCTCCTATAGGTTGATTTCCCATTTCTTGGGGATATCAGCTTTTTGCTTGCCTTAGGCAGAGGCTCTTCTTGGGAGTGAAGGCTTTGCACTTCGCTGGGGATATCCGTATTGGGCGTTATAGGTGATTAACTCCCGAGGATATGAATTTGTAGTTTGCCTTTGCTTGGTAGGCTCGCTGGGGATTTTTCTTTTGGTGATCCACCGGGGATTTGATCGTCTTCCGGGGATCTATTTTGAATTGCCCCCTAGGGAGGAATGGAGTTTTTGACTCCTTATTGGACACTGTTGTTTGAGCCGGCTTTGCCTATGCTCTTATTCCTACTGGGGAATGGGTTTTTATCTTTTTCTCGCGATTTGTATCTCTTTTTCGCGATTTGGTTTTTACATATGTGCGCCTTTTTATGCACATTGGCTTTTTCTTTGGATGAAAAGATATATTTTTTCTCTTTTCTTTTTGGTGATCCCTGGGGAATTTTTCTTTACTTCTTGGGGATCCAATCCTTGATTTGATTTTTTATGATGGAGTCTTGGCTCCGACTTTTGTGAAGCTCTTTATTGAGCGGAATGAAGAGATTTTCTTCTTTTTTCTTTTTTTGGGATTCACCGAGGAGTCTGTCGGTTTCCTGGGGATCCAAATTTGATGATGGAGTCTTGGCTCCTGGCTTTGTGAAGCTCTTATTTGAGCTAGAAGATGGAAATTTTTTTTTGTTTTCCTCTTTTTGTAGACGTTTCTTGATATGCTCTACTTGGGGATTTTTATTCGGCCTTTTTCGTTGTGGCCTTTATTGGGGAATGAAAGTTTTTCTTTTCTTTCTTTTTGTTGCCCCCTGGTGATATGGAGGATTTGACTCCATTTTTTCTTTAATGGACTCTTGTGTAGTCCTTATTCTCCTTTGGGGAATGAAGCGGAGACTCTTGCATGAGTGTGCTCAATGACTCATGTGGCGATGCCGCTAAGTCGTGAGGTGATCTTTTTTTGTTTTGCCTATGGAGTAGGCAAGGATCCTCTTGGGGATGATCAAGCCTTTCCGTTGGCCTTTTTCTGGTTTACCTTCGTTTATTGGGGATAGAAGGTTTAGAGCTATTTTCCTTGAAGCTCTTCATTTTGCTGAAATGATTTTGATTTCGTCTTTCGCGATTTTGATTTTCATTTAGAGGCTGGATTTTGGTGCCTTCTATTTTCAATCATAAGCATGGAGATTATCCTCCTTATATGCATGTTTATTATTTTTGTTTGAAGAAAATTATTTTTTCTTGATTTTGACAAAGTCGTATTATGCAACTACTTTGTGTGTGGATGTCCTAAATGCAATCTATTTGTTTATTCATTGTTGATGCATTTAGAAAGTAACTGGCCTTCTCCCGTTGGCTTCTTATGAATATGCCGATGGGCTCCTCCTTTATGACCATGATGGTGGGCTCCTCTTTCATGATGATGGGCTCTTCTTTTGTTCATCTTTTGGTCTTAGCCCTATCTTTTGCCTAGACCGCCCTTTGCGGGTTTTCGATCTAGCGGGCTGCCTTATTTTTTTGCCTAGAATATCTTAGGGGGATTTTGCCTTATCTTTTGCCTAGATCGTTCTTTTGGGGTTTCCGATCTAGCACGCTACCCTAATTTTTACCTAAGAATATTCTAGCAGGGATTTATTCTTTTATTATTTTTTATGCTTCCCCTTTTTAGATGCATGCTTGATCTTTGATTAAAGGTCTTTGCGCATATTTATGATTTATCAATAAAGAGGCATTTCCATAATATTTGGTCAAGAGAAAGGAAATGAAAGGGAATTTTATTGATAAATGAGCAAAAGTTTATTTCTTTTACAGAAGAATTTCAAAGGGTATTTAGAAGAATGGGTGGTCAGGGTTGGCTGTACTGTTTAGGCTTATACAGTCATGTCTATGATATCTGCCCCCTGGTTCTCCTAATTGCTTCAGTTGAGATGCCTGAGCTCAGAGTGAAGACTATGCAGACTGCTTGCTTCTGGAAGAATGTTACTTTAGCCGCCTTTTCGGTTTTCGACTAAAGTAACCATTGCTCTTAGTTTTTTTTTTTTATTATTATTATTTTTTTTACCTCTTCTTTTTGCCTAGGACGTATCCTAGCGAGGGATATAGACCCTATCTTTTGCTCAGGGATTCCCTTTGCGGGTTTTCATTCCTGACGGGTCTTGAGCAATGTCTTCAAGCATAATACTTCTTCACCGCGTTAGAATTGATTGGGTGTCGAAGCTCCTCTCCATCCATACTAGTGAGGATAAGTGCCCCTCCTGAAAAAGCTCGTTTGACCACAAAGGGTCCTTCATAATTTGCTGCCCATTTTCCAATTTATCCTTCTGGGCTGGAAGCAGTTTCTTTATCACTAGGTCCCCTTCTTGATAAGTATGAGGGTGAACCTTTTTATCATAAGCCTTTTTTATCTTCTTTTGATAGGCTTGTCCATGGCATATAGCGTTCAGCCATTTTTCATCGATAAGGTTTAATTGATCATATCGACTTTGAACCCATTCGGCTTCTGTTAATTTTGCTTCCATTATAATTCGCAAGGAAGGTATTTCGACCTCTATTGGCAATACAACCTCCATTCCATATACGAGGGAGAATGGAATAGCTCCTGTTGAGGTTCGTACAGACATTCGATAACCATGAAGAGCAAAAGGCAACATTTCATGCCAATCCTTATAGGTCTTAACCATCTTTTGAACAATCTTTTTGATGTTTTTATTGGCCGCTTCCACTGCACCATTCATTTTGGGTCAATAAGGAGAAGAATTGTGGTGTTGAATTTTGAAATCTTGACATAATTCCTCCATCATCTTGTTATTCAAGTTGGTTCCATTATCAGTAATAAGACGATGTGGGATGCCGTATCGACATATGATATTTCTCTTAACAAAGGTGACCACTACCTTTTTAGTCACATGTGCATAAGATGCAGCTTCTACCCACTTAGTGAAGTAGTCGATAGCCACCAGAATGAATCGATGGCCATTGGATGCCTTAGGCTCAATAGGTCCGATAACATCCATGCCCCACATAGCAAATGGCCAAGGGATAGCCATAACATTGAGAGGTACCGGTGGAACATGTACATTGTCCGCATGTACTTGACATTTGTGACATTTTCTAGCATACTGATGATAGTCCTTTTCCATTGTGGACCAAAAGTATCCTGCCCTGAGGATTTTCCTAGCCATGATATGTCCTGGTGCATGAGTCCCGAAGGTTCCTTCATGTATTTCTTTAATCAATTTCTGTGCTTCTTCAAGATTTACGCATCTTAACAAAGTGGAATCAAAATTCTTTTTATAAAGGGTTTCTCCTATCAACATAAACCCTATGGCCCTTTTCCGAATGATCCTTTTGTCATTGTCACTGATTCCCTCGGGGTATTCACCCTTTGTCAGGTATCGCCTTATGTCCTGATACCAAGGGGTTTTATCTTTTTCACTGTCCACCGTCATACAAAAGGCTTGTTTATCGTGCCTTTTGACTTGGATGATGGGCATCTCATGTTCTTGTCCTAATGCGAACATGGATGATAATGTTGCCAGTGCATCTGCAATCTGGTTATCTTCCCGAGGGATATACTCGAAACTGATGTTTTCCATTTCTGCAGTCATATTACGGATGTGCTCCAAATAAGGGATTAACTTGGAATTCCTAGTTTCCCATTCACCCTTGAGCTAGTAAATGACAAGGGATGAGTCACCGAATACTTTGAGTCTAGTCACCCCATGATCCAGAGCTGCTTGAATACCTAGAGCACAGACTTCGTATTCTGCCATATTGTTTGTGCAATCAAAGTTTAATCTGGCTGTTACTGGGATATACTTCTTTTCGGGAGATATTAAAATAGCTCCGATCCCATGTCCCAGTAAGTTTGAAGCTCCATCGAAAAACATGATCCACTTATTATTTTCAAGCTCTTCACGTTGGATGTACATTATGTGCTCATCTGGAAAATCATCTTGGAGGGATTGATATTCTTCAGTTGGCCCATGTGCCAGGTAGTCTGCTAAAGGACTACCTTTGATAGCTTTCTGAGTGACATGAATAATGTCGAATTCTGAGAGGAGTACCTGCCACCTGGCTATCCTTCTAGTCAAGACGGGTTTTTCAAACAAGTATTTGATTGGGTCCATTTTAGAAATCAACCAAGTTGTGTTTCTGACCATATATTGTCGAAGGCGCTGAGTTGCCCACACCAATGCACAACATGTTTTTTCGAGTGGTGTATAACGGGTCTCATAGTTTAGAAATTTTTTATTGAGGTAATATATCGCTTGTTCTTTTTTACCCGTATCATCTTGTTGACCGAGCACACATCCCATGGACTCGTCGAGTACTGAAAGGTAAAGAATTAGGGGCTTTCCTTCCACAGGTGGTACCAATACTGGGGGATTGGTTAGGCACATTTTGATTTTTTCGAAAGCTTGTTGACATTCGTCGTTCCAAACTTTCGGTTGGTTTTTACGCAATAACTTGAAGATAGGCGTACACTTGTCCGTTAATTGCGCGATGAACCGTGCGATGTATTTTATTCGGCCTAAGAACCCTCTGACTTCTTTTTATGTTCTTGGTGGGGGCATTTCTACGATTGCCTTTGTTTTATCAGGGTCTACCTCAATTCCTCTTTTACTGACGATAAACCCAAGGAGTTTTCCTGATCGTACTCCGAATGTGCATTTAGCCGGATTGAGCTTAATCTGGTATTTTCGAAGCCGATTGAATAACTTCTTTAAGTGTTGGAGGTGATCTATTTCGTTTTTGGACTTGGCAATCATGTCATCCACATATACTTCGATTTCTTTGTGGATCATATCATGAAATAATGTTACCATAGCCCTTTGATAAGTAGCCCCTGCATTCTTAAGTCCAAAAGGCATTACTCTATAACAGAATGTACCCCACGGCGTAATGAAGGAAGTTTTTTCTCTACCTTCAACAGCCAATTTAATTTGGTTATACCCTGCATATCCATCCATGAAAGAATAGAGAGTATTTGTAGCGGTATGATCTACCAGCATATCAATATGTGGTAAGGGAAAATCATCTTTTGGACTTGCACGATTTAAGTCCCTGTAATCTATGCATACTCTGATTTTTCCATTTTTCTTTATAACTGGCACGATGTTTGCCAACCATTCAGGGTATTTTGACACAATCAGAAAATTGGCATCCAACTGTTTTTCTATTTCTTCCTTAATTTTTAAGGACCATTCTGGTTTTACTCTTCTGAGCTTCTGTTTAACAGGCCGAGATCCCTCTTTTAGTGGTAATCTATGATCCACTATGCTTTTATCAATTCCAGGCATATCATGGTAGGACCATGCGAATACGTCCACATATTCTCTTAGTAATTGTATCTGCCTTTCCCTGACATCATCGTCAATTTGGGTACCAATATTTACTTCTTTCTTATTATCTTCTTGTCCCAAATTGATGGCCTCAGTTTTCTCCTAATGGGGCTGTATTGATTGAGACTCTCTTTCCAACAGTCTTTCCATGTCCGGGGAAATGGTCCCCTCCTCACTGTCTGACTCAACCCATTCGCCTTCGACTTTCGGATCTTCCAGAGAGTTTTCAATCATAGACATGACTGTATGGTTATGTTTTGTTTTAGATTTCTCTATTAAGTGTATAAGAGAGAAAAGAACAAAAGAGAATGTGAATATTATGAAAAATGCCTCATTGTATTGATAGATGCAAATATTTACAAAGCCCACTTTAATAAAAAATCTCGTGATCATGGGCGGGGATTACGAGAGATACATCAGAAGCTTTTTGATATATTTTTTATTGTATATTTTTGTATTTATTTTTATTAGATGACAAAAATGATGAGCCCTAGATTGCTGATCTTCCTTAGCCCGTCCTTCATTCAGGTTTGGAAAGAGGCTGGTCATCCACTTTTGGAGTAGATGCATCGAAGGTAATCCATCCTGCCTCTATCAGATTTTGGACCTTGTGCTTTAAGGCCACACAGTTTTCAACGGAGTGTCCTGGAGCGCCCGAATGGTAATCACAGTTTTCATTAGACTTGTACCATTCTGGATATGGTGGCTCTATTTTCTTGGGAGGGACACGCACGAGGAGCTTGGGTCCAACAATTTCAAAAGCAGACTTCCATAGGAGGTAGGTATGGAGGTGAATTTCCTCTCCTGTCTACGCGTTTTGGTCTGCTGCGAGGAGGAAGAAGGAGTGGCAATGTTGATTGCATTTACAGTTCCTTCCTTCTTCTTCCCAAAGCTCTTTTTAACATTTTGAGTAGAGGAATTAGAGGAAGTATGCTGTGCGATTCTTCCGCTTTTCAGACCTTGCTCTACTCTTTCTCCTATAATTACCACGTCCGCAAAGAGTGTTGACGTGTTCCCTATCATTTTGTCATAATAGGGACCAGTTAGAGAATTGATAAACATGGATGTGGTTTCCTTGTCGGACAGAGGAGGTTCTACTTGTGCTGCCAATTCCCTCCATCTTTTGGCATATGCTTTGAAGGATTCATCGTTTTTCTTGCTTAGAAATTGTAGATCTTCTCTTTCAGGGGTCAGATCAATATTGTATTTATAGCAGCGAAGAAAAGCATCTGCCAGATGTCTCCATGTTTGGACTTGCCCCCCTTGCAGTTGCATATACCAGTTTAAGGCTGATTCAGCTAAACTCTCCTGAAAGCAATGGATCAGGAGTTTCTCATTGTCAGCATATGCAGCCATCTTGCGGCAGTACATTGTAAGATGGCTTTTGGGGCAAGTTAGTCCCATGTATTTTGGGAAGTCCAGAGTTTTGAATTTATTAGGGAATTAGATATTTTTAACGAGGCACATATCAGCCACCTAGCCTCTCTTCAAGAGCAGTAATTTGTTGCTTTGATACTTCTGGAGCATGAATATGTACTGCTCTTGTATCAGATTGGTCATGCTCATCCTGAGGTTCCTCTTCTTCTTCTTGGTGAGAGGCTTGTCCACTTTGAGGACCCTCTTTGTGGAGGTTCTGTTGGCGCATCATATCCAACATTTGAGCCATTTGTTCTTTCAGTGTATTAAGCTCAGTGGTGAGCTTTCGGTTTTGTTCTTCTAGTTGCTCCATCTTCTTAGTTTTCTTAGCACGAGTGAGGACGGGCGGAAGACCAGCCACTTTCTAAATGATTTTAAGATTTTTATTATAGCTTTTTATTTCAAATGATTAGTGTGAAATAGATATGCCTTAGACAATAACTATAGTATTTTCTCAAAAGCCTATGTTTTAAGGGTACCATACCCACCTTAGTGTGCTAACTTCCTTTTTTCAAAGGTTGCCAACATACCTTAGCGCATTTATCTCTTCTAGCAAAGTGATAAACGCACTTGAGTCTCTTTCGCTATTGTCTAAGGATATCTAATAAATCATAGAATGAATGCGTTTATGAGAGACTTTATTATGATGATGTTTATGCATACTTTTCTTAGTGCATTTATTTTCTCTCTTAGTTTTACCACTTATTGGATGATGTGGTATGAATGATACGACTTTGTCGAAAATCTTTTTATTGTAAAAGATATTTTTTTTGTTTTAATTTGTTTTTATATATTTTATGACCCTTTATCTCTTCTGTCGGTCAACGTGGCTACTTAGCTTACAAAGAACCTGAAACCAGGCTAGCTTAACTGAAGACTGTCCGAGATAAAGTTGGCTTATCTTATCACTTTTATGATTTTTAGGGTTTTTCATTTTTTGTTTGTTATATGATTACCCTATTCTAATGCATCAATACAAATGCAGCAAAAGAATGCACACACAATTCATACACCCACGAGCAGAGCCACGCTTATTTAATCACGAGGTAGGGTTTTCCTGCAGAAACGTGCTTGGTTTGGGTGGTTCTAAACTGTTCTCACCAAGGCCAAAGGTCCCCAAGGTGCCCCCATTATAGGGACCTCTCAATCTTTCAATCCTCGGGTCATGCACGAAACTCCGTGTCGACATCCTTAGACCGAAAGAAGAGAGTTATCACCTTGAGTTGGTGGTTTTCGACAACGATTGTAGCCACGTGTGCCAACAAGCGGGTCGTATCTACCACCCACTCCCTATAGGTATTCACTCTTGCCCCCGGGTATAGAGGGACTGTTGTGTGCAATTTATATTTCAGACAATTTGCAGAAAATAATCATATAGCAATTATTAAAGCCATACAATAAAACATACGAAAAAGGGTAAAGGCGTAATTTCAAATCTTTACTTAGTTTGAATTTATCCGTCACTAAATGGGATTAACTCTCTAGCTTCCCCAGTGGAGTCGCCATCTGTCGCTGCCGTCCGTTCCGACGTCCAGGGACATCTCGAACGTTTATGCGAGCGGTCGCGAAAAGATGGTTTAGACTCGCATTTTATGTTAAAATTATGTTCATTGCTTTCGAGGTGCTCATCAACCGAACTATCCTCTAATAAAAGTAAGGTTTTCGAAAAGGGTTCTTTTGGAGTCGCCACCAATGTTTTGACCATAAACATTGGAAAAAGATAAAAAGGCGTTGATTTTATTAAAAACCAAACTTGGCCATTATAACCAGAGTTAGGTAAGGGAGTTAGTTACGTGTGGGGAAGGTGTTAGCACCCCACAACGCCCCTTTCAGGTTCCCTATGACGGATTAATTCATTTAAGTAAAGATTATGAGAAATTACACATTTACCCTATTTTATTGCATAATGTTAAAAATGGCTATCTACATGACTTTATTTTATATTGCATACAGAAAGCAATAAATAAAGCAGTAGAAGAGAAGATAATTGAACAGAACCTCCGTAGCAAGCTTTATATTGCAAATCTTTGATCGCAAGGATGCGTTTTGGCAATCCTTCACTCTACAAAGACTCTCCTCTCCAAATACAAGATCGACTCGACTCAATTTTACAGAAGAATCGAATGCTGGAATATTTTTCCTTAACTGATTGTTACCTTATTAAGGCAATCAGAGAGTTCATTCGAAGAGGGAAGAGGATAGACAAGTACTAGGAGTTGTCTGGTGTGTGAAACAGTGGCAAATGAGCTTCCTATTTATAGTTTTCGCTGCCTGCACACTTGGGACGCGCGTCTGGGTTGGGACGGCCGTCTAGGTTGGGACGGTCGTCCCAACTGCATGATTTACATATACTGAGACCACCTGGGGAGCTGGGACTGGCAGTCCCACTTGGGACGGCCGTCCCACTTGGCCAGGGAAGGTTGGGACGGCCGTCTCGACCTGTTTTGGCCAGCTTTCGTGTTCTGGGACCCCCGGGAAGCTTTCCTTTGTGTATTCGGACGTCGTTTGATGCCGATAAACGCCCGTTAAAGCTTTATCTTTATATAGGAAGTCTTCTTGGCCTTTATAGAGATGTCAGGCGAGCTTTGTCTTTGTTGTAGGAAGTCTCTTTAGCCTTTATTGAGAGACCGGGCAAAATTAGGGGTCTACAGTCCCCCCTTTTATAGAAATTCGCACCTGTCAGGTCAGGACCGCCATCTCGCCTGACAAGGTTGGGACTTCCGTCTCACCAAATGAGACAGCGGTCTCACCTTCGGTGAGTGACGAGACAGTGGTCTCGCCAAACGAGACGACGGTCTCGCCATTGGCAAGTGGCGAGATGGCAGTCTCACCATTGGCGAGTGGCGAGACGGCGATCTCGCCAAACGAGATGGCGATCTCGCCCTTAGCCAATGGCGAGACGGTGGTCACGCCAAACGAGACGGAGGTCTCGATCCTTTGGGTGAAATTTCTTATTTTTCGTGTACAAAAATCCTTCCTATTCTAATATGAGGCCTATTGATCAATCCTAGGGACCTTTTAGGCCTTGCCCATCTTCGAACGGAAGTCTTCTGCTCTTTATTTTGAGGTCGGTCAAGATTTGGGGTCTACAGCTACTCCCCCTTCACCTGACTAGCCGACTGTTGGCTCAACATGCCAAAAAAATCGGCTGGAGGGTGAAAGAGTTAACCCTCTTGCCCGGTTGTCCTTCAGTTGCTTCCCTTTGTTGTGGTAGCCGACCTTCTGGACGCTAAAGGTGATCCTCTGGGATGCTCCTTTGATGTGATAGTTGAGCCCTTCGGTTGATGAGTACGAACCCCCATCTGGTTGTAAAGTCTAGTTTAAGCCCCTTTTGTAAGGCTTGATGAGTATGCAACCCCATCTGGTTTGACGAGTACGAACCCCTATCTGGTTTAAGCCCCCTTTTGTAAGGCTTGATGAGTACGTATCCCCATCTGGTTTGACGAGTACGAACCCCGTCTGGTTGTGAAGTCCACTTTGTAGGACCGTTGCGACTTACTGCTCTGGCTCATTCGCAATGATCTTGCCTGTGTGCAGGTCTTTGTCTTCGAGACCTTCCTTGTCCCGAAGTTGTGGTGGTGGCTTACTGCTCTGGCTCATGCGCCGTTCTTTTTGAGGATTGTTTTTTGCTTGATATTTGATTTTTGACTTTTCTGATGAAGTCTTCTGGTGTGCTGGGAATTTTGTTGGTCTTCCTCTAGTTGGTTGAGTGCTGGGGATTCTTTGGTGATAGTCATCCGACTTTGTTCGTTGGTGGGGATTTTTTGGTGAATGCCTTTTACACAGGCAGCGGTCTGCTGGGGATTTGTTGATTTTGGTGACGCCTTTGAGCAGGCGAATGCTTCATCGGAAGTGAAGGCTTTCGGTTCGCGTTGTTTTCTTGAGGGGAGTTTCATTTGGATACTTGCTTTGGGTGCTTCTTGTTTTCAAACGCAAATATGGCGCTAGTCTCCTTATATGCATGAATGCTTTTCATTTTTTGTTTTTTATCTGAAGCGATTCTTTATTTTTTGTTTTTCGATTTTAACAAAGTCGTTTTGTGCGACTACTTGTGTGGATGCCTTAAATGCAATCTATTTTTATTTGACGCATCTAGAAAGTGACTGACATTCTTCTGTTGATCTTTCATGATTACGCTAATGGGCTCTTCTTTTTATTCATTTTCTTTTTATTAAGCCCTATCTTTTGCCTAGACCGCCCTTTTGGGGTTTTCGATCTACCAGGTTGCCTTAATTTTTTCCTAGGATATCTTAGTGGGTTTTTTCCTTTTTATGAGTGTCTTAACTTTTGCCTAAACTGCCCTTTGCGGGTTTTCAATCTAGCTGTTAGAAAAGGAGGCT
Source organism: Sphenostylis stenocarpa (assembly GCA_963425845.1). Lineage (NCBI taxonomy): Eukaryota > Viridiplantae > Streptophyta > Magnoliopsida > Fabales > Fabaceae > Sphenostylis > Sphenostylis stenocarpa. The sequence goes on along the minus strand of OY731402.1, from coordinate 12,706 downwards.
GAGATCAAGAGGGGGGGTGAATTGATCTTTGACAGATTTTCGCAAATTACAGATTATCTATTTCAAAGATTAAGAGTTCTGACCAATTCTTGAATCAAACAAAACAAACAATCAAAACAAAGACAACAACAGAATTAAAGAGAGAAAGGTTTAGAGAGATATAACTAAGATTTATACTGGTTCACCCAAGCCTAGGGCTACGTCCAGTTCTAAGCCAAATTCCAGTTAAGTTCCACTAGATTGAATGTTTTACAGATTACAACTCCAATCACACACCCAATCTACCACAAGAACCAAAATTTCAGTCCTTGCACCTAAACCTTCACCAAGAACCAACTTCCAGTTCTTGAATTAATCGATTAAAATAGTACAACCTTTCTATATAAATGTTTCTTTAAATGAATTTAATCGATTAAACTATTTTTGTATTAGTTAAAACTATCATTTTTATGCTATTTGTTTCAATCTAGGGTTTCTAATTAAAAACTAAAATAGCTAATTTCATATAAAGATAGTTGATCAAACTTTAGTCAATATTACAAACCATAATGTAGAATAAAAGTAACGAAAAATAAGAAAAGCATGAAAAAAAAACTTAAAAAAAAAATAGAAAGAACCCTTTTTGAAGATACTTAATCATCCCAATTTCCTTGGTTCAGCTGCATATCCTCCAGTTTGGTGTAAATATTAGCAATTTGATTTCCCAGGTTGGTGAATTGTGTGTTGGTCTGTTGGAAGTGTTGATAGATCATTTGTATATGCTTCCTTTGATTTTCTTGCATTGTGGTCATTTGAGAAAGCATGGTTCTTTCAAACTGGGAGAGAGGAGATCCACGGTCAGGTTGCTCCATGTATGGTATAATCTACATGTTTTCATAGGAAGCTTGATCACCAGTGGATTTAGGAACCTCTGCAACAACTGGAGAAGAAGGAATTTGACCTTGATCATCTTCTTCTTCATCTTCTTCCTCATCTTCAGACATCCCAACATCAATCTTAGAGATCCACTCTCCATCAATTTTGATAAATCCCATCTTCCGCTAAGTGGAATCATCAATATTATTGGAGGCCTTTGGAGTTTCCACATATTCCCCTACAAGATCTACTTCAAAGTATCTAAAAAATTGATTGATTAGCATAGCATATGGTAGTTTATAATCAACCAATCTTTTTGCTTTTATCATATGATCCTTGATAACAAAAATCCAATTTACACGAATATTATTTTCAATGCAATACATAAGAGCCAAATCACCCTCATTAAGTAACGCATGATTACTCCCTCTTGGAGTAAGCATCCATGCAATGATAAAAGCAAGAATCCTTGGTTCAAGCTCCATTTTCCCAGCGTTAAGAGTTCTTACAGAATTATTTTGATTTTTGAGACAGCTACGGAAAAACTGAATTTTATTAAAATCAGGTAACTCTGCAATGTTACCTCTGGATACCTTTACACCAACATCATGAAGACCAACCACTTCTTCCCACACCTCAGGAGTGATTACCAAATTAATACCTTTGAACTGAGACCTAAGAGTAGAGCCATTGACAGTAAGGTTGGCATAAAATACCCTTACTAGATCAGGTTGAATATTGCCAGTGTGCTCCAGAAAAGTCCTTAACTTTTGTCTTTTTAATTTCCTTCTCAAAGAGGTAAATCCTTCTTCATCCAACCAAGCAAACTTAATATACTTAGGAATTACCAGTTGCTTTTGGCTGAAGTTGGAAATGAAGTTGTTCATTTTGTCAATGTCTCCATTGAACCATGCTTCAATGTGTCCTCCAGCTTGGCCAACAGCAGAGGAAGATTCCCCCTTGTGTTTCTTTCTTGATTTTGATCTCTTAAGCATCTTGTAGCACAGATTTGAGAAGGGATTTGAAAGGTATAGTATGTGAGTGCGAGAGAAGAGAGAAGAAGAGGAGAGACTGGAAAAATAGAACCTGATTTTTCTTTGATGAATAGAGGTTCGGATTCCAAATTTGTAAATTGAAATCCAATTTTGAAAGAACCTCCAAAGTTACAGCTTTAATTGCATATGTCCCCTTGACTAAAGGCAAAGGTGCAGGTTTCTGGGCAGTGGGTACATCAGCTAAAGTGTTCTTGGATAAGTGTTGACTTGGTCAAAATGATACAGTAAATGCACTTTGCAGAATTTGATAAGCACTAAAAATTGGAAATTTGTCCTTGATTAGCTGAGCATTTTTCAATTGACTATAATTAAAATGATTTCTAGGAACGAATTAATCGATTAATCAACAAGTTAACCAATTAATTTGATCTTGAATATTAGGTTTGAAAAAGCAACAGTGAAATAATCGATTAAAAACATAAAAGAATCAATTATTTTTGTACTGAAGGATTTAATAAAATGATAGCAGAATTTTAATCGATTAAAACGAAGAAGAATCGATTAAATTTTACCTTTTAATGGTTTTAACTAATGTAAATCCTTTTTAATCGATTAAAACAGAGAGAACAAAGTTATACTAAACATTGTAATCGATTAATTCGTATTTTAATCGATTAAAATTGTACGGACAACTTTTCTGGTATTCTCTGTAAGTGAAATTAATCGATTAAAACAGTTTTATATCAATTAAAATTCTCAATTCATGAATCCAGAATCGAAATTGCTGATTGGGTACCAAAGAACTTCCAGATTTTGTTCCTGCAAAACAAATTTAACATATATCTGGTACCCTTTTTATAATCATTGGGTCCAATCAGGTTATTTGAAATGAATTCTTGGGAATCCACTTCATTCTACCTCTTGATATAACATACTTCTTGATTCTACAAAATTTCACAGAATGACCCCTTTTCATACAATAAAAGCATTTAATAACAGATGATGAGTATGATTTCCTATTTACAACTGTTTTTTTGATTTTCTTGCTAGATGTAAATCCAATGCCAGATTTGTCAAAAATAAGTTTTTGTGACCCAAGAAGAACATCAAGATTAGCTTGACCTTGTGTAAATTTAGAAATTGTTTGTGACAAAAAATCAATCTTCTTTTGTAAATCTGGACAATTATTGCATGGTTTATTACATACACAATCAAAATTATCATGGATTAATTTTAAGAAATTAAGATCATTTTCATCTTCAAGAATTTTCTTTTCAAGAGAATCAACTCTATTTACTAACCAATTGTCCATTCCTTTTAGCTTATCATTTTCTTTTTGAAGTTTCTTGGTTTCTTCATGCATTTCATTAAATGCTTCTTGTAATGAATTATAATTCATAAAATTAGAAGAAGAGTTAGAACTTACACTGCTGGTTTGATAGTTCTGGTTAGCCATTAGACACAAGTTAGCTTCTTCATCATCAGAATTTTCTGTTGATGAGGTATCACTGTCATCCCATGCTATATATGCTCTTCTTTTGATCTTTTCTTCTTTCTTATCATTGTATTTATTCTTTTATGGACACTTCATTCTGACATGACCCTGCTTACCACAACCATAACATTTATAGTTAAAAGAATCAGATTTCTTTTCATACCTTTAGTGTTTTTCTTTATCTTGAATCTTTCTCTTGAGAAACTTGTTAAACTTTTTGACAAGCAGTCCAATATTTTCCCTTTCTTCCTCTGATTCTTTACCTTTTTATTCAACTTTAAGTGCTATGCTTCTACCTTTCTTTTCAGAGATTTCTTGCTCATTGAATCTGTTAATTTCCATCTCATGCTCTCTGAGTTTGCCAAATAAGGAAGCTGTTGTCATGATGGATAAATCTTTTGACTCTAAAATTGTTGTGACCATAGGCTGCCATGACCTGTCAAGACATTTTAAAACTTTTATATTTAATTCCTCTTTATCAAAAGTTTTACCTAAGCTCATTAGATGTTTGATGATATGAGTGAAGCGCTTCTACACATCTGCAATATCTAGTTTTCATTTTAAACAACTCATATTCTCTTATGGGAGTATGCTTTCTAGCTCTCTTTACATCAGTTGTTCCCTTATGAGTGACCTCGAGCACTTCCCACATTTCCTTGGCAGATTTGCATTGAGAGACCTTGAAAAACTCATCCGTGTTTAGTGCAGAAGTAATTATGTTTTTAGCAGTACAATCACTTTGAACTTTTCTTTTCTATTCATCATTTAAACTAGACCATTCTTTTTCTGTAATTAATGGACCATTAACAATTACATCCCAAACATTCCTATCAATGGATTCAATAAAGATCTTCATCCTAATCTTCCAAAATGGATAATCTGTACCACAAAACAGTGGAGGTCTATTAATAGAAGCTCCCTCAGAAAAAGGTAATTTGTTTTCAACCATGAAAGATTTGGACCGAAAGTCTTGAGTATTTTTCAAGACCCTTGCTCTGATACCAATTGTTAGAAAAGGAGACTGAGATCAAGAGGGGGGGGGTGAATTGATCTTTGACAGATTTTCACAAATTACAGATTATATATTTCAAAGATTAAGAGTTCTGACCAATTCTTGAATCAAACAAAACAAACAATCAAAATATAGACAGCAGCAGAATTAAAGAGAGAAAGGTTTAGAGAGATATAACCAAGATTTATATTGGTTCACCCAAGCCCAGGGCTACATCCAGTTGTAAGCCAAATTCCAGCTAAGTTCCACTAGATTGAATGTTTTACAGATTACAACTCCAATCACACACCCAATCTACCACAAGAACCAAAATTCCAGTCCTTGCACCTAAACCTTCACCAAGAACCAACTTCCAGTTCTTGAACCACCCTGCAGCCAAATTCCAGCCACAGAAACCAGTGCCCATACTTCCAGACACTCACAATATAGTAATGAAATGTAAAAGAAACAAAGAGAAGAAACTAGAACACTCAAACCTGGATTATGTTGCTCTGCAGAATGAGTTTCTTCACAAAAGAAATGCAGAAAATGCCTCAAGAAAGAACTTTGAAAAAATTCACAAAACTTATGTGATGCTTTCTTGAAAGTAGCTCTTATGATTGCTTGATTGATTGCTCAAAGGTCTATTTTAAAAGATTCAAGCAATCCTGTTTATATAGAAGATTGTTCAAACTGCTGGTTTAATTAATCTGTTAAAACAATCTTTTAATCTGTTAAAATTCTTGATTTAATCTGTTAAAATTCTTGATTTAATCTGTTAAAACTTCTTTTAATCTATTAAAATGTTCTTGATCATTTTTCAGATTTGTTTTAACTGATGCGACATCGTTTCAATCGATTAAAACACTTTGTAAAAAATCCCTTAAGTTGTTTTAATCGATTAATTCGCCTTTTAATCGATTAAAATATCGTCAAATGTTTTCATAAAACTTTCTAAGTGATTTTAACCGATAACAATCTATTTTAATAGATTAAAACACTTTGGAAAGAATCTCTTAGTTGTTTTAATCGATTAATTCGCATTTTAATCGATTAAAATCCTGCAAATAGTTTCATAAAACTTTCTAAGTCATTTTAACTGATAATACATCGATTAAAATCCTGACAGAACTTCTTTCAAAAACTTTCAAGTGGTTTTAATCGATTAATTCACATTTACATTGATTAAAATACTGATAGAACATATTTCCAAATACTTGAAGTTATTTTAATCGATTATTTCGAGTTTGTATTGATTAAAATACTGCTAGAACATTTTCTAAAATATTCGAAGTTATTTTAATCGATTATTTTGAATCTAAATCAGTTAAAATACTGGCAGAAGGTTTTCAAAAACTCCTTTAATGAAAACAATTGATTAATTCAAAGATATATCAATTAAAATAGTTTCAGTGTATGTTTTAAAAGGTTTTAATCGATTATTTCGAAAACCTATCAGTTAAAAACCTGTTATGTAAGTGTTAAGAACATTTTAACTGATAAATCTCATATAATATCAGTTAAAAAAATTACTTAAAAATCATTTAACCGATTACTTTGGTTTTAATAGATTAAACATGTTTAGAGGCATTTTGCAAAATCTTTTAAATGATGAAACCTCATGTAGCAGAGAGATATGAATGATTATACTTATGTATAGATGCAGACCCACTAATCACTCTACCCTTTTAACCAAGTAACCTTTGACATCAGCAGAATAACCTTAACTTCATTTTGACTTCATCAAATCAACAAGATCTTCGTTTAATCAAATGATTCAATAAGATCTTCATCACTTTCACTAGTAGGCTTCCCAAATTTTTGCCTAAGAATTTCCTAGCAGGCGTCATTCCTTTTATCCTTATTTTTCTTTTTTCTTTTCTTTTCTTATGCTTTCTTGTATTGGTTCTTTATGCATGCTCATGTTTCATTAATACAGAGGCATTTTCATAATTTGGCCAAGAGAAAAGAAGTAAAAGGCAACTTTATTGATATAAACAAATGGTTCATTTTTACAGAAGGATTTACAAAGGGATTTAGAAGCCTGGCTGGCCAAGGTTGACTACACTGTATAGGCTATAACAATCATGTCCCTAACATCTGTCTCTCTATTTCTCCCGGTCGCTTCAGTTGAGATGCTCGAGCCCGGAGTGAAGACTATGTAGAGCCTGCTTGCTTCTGGAAGGACATTACCTTAGTCGCCTTGCAATTTTCGGCTAAGGTAATCATTACTCTTTTTTTTTTTTGAACATTTAAATTTTTCCTAGGACATGTCCTAGCGAGGAATATGGACCCTATATTTTATCCAGGACACTCTTTGCGAGTTTTCGTCCTGATGGGTCATGAGCAATGTCTTCAAGCATAATATTTCTTTATTGCATCTGAGTTGACTGGGTGTCAGTGCTCTTCTTCGTCCATGTTAGTGAGGATAAGGGATCCTCCTGAGAAAACTCGCTTGACCACAAAGGGTCCTACGTAGTTTGCTGCCCATTTTCCAAGTTTGTCCTTCTGGTCGGGAAGCAGTTTCTTTATTACTAAATCCCCTTCTTGAAAAATGCAAGGATTGATCTTTTTATCATAGGCCTTCTTGATCTTCTTTTGATAGGCTTGCCCATGACATATGGCGTCGAGTCATTTTTCTTCGATCAAATTAAGCTGGTCGTACTGATTCTGGACCCATTCTGCTTCGGTTAGCTTTGCTTCCATAATGACTCTTAGGGAGGGTATTTCGAATTCCACTGGCTATACAACCTCCATGCCGTATACAAGGAAGAATGGGGTGGCCCTATTGGAGGTCTGCACAGAAGTCTGATATCCGTGCAGGGCGAAGGGTAGCATTTCATGCCATTCCTTGTATGTTATCACCATCTTTTGGATGATCTTTTTGATGTTTTTGTTGGCTGCCTCCAGTGCACCATTCATTTTGGGTCGGTATGGACAGGAATTGTGATGTTGAATCTTGAAATCTTGGCATAATTCTTCCATCATCTTGTTGTTTAGATTGGTCCCATTATCAGTAATGAGCCAATGAAGGATACCATACCGACATAGAATATTCCTCTTGATGAAGGTGGTTACCACTTTCCTAGTCACGTGTGCATAGGATGTCGTCTCTACCCATTTAGTAAAATAGTCACTGGCCACCAAGATAAAACGGTGACCATTAGATGCTTTGGGCTCGATGGGTCTGATGACATCCATGCCCCACATGGAGAATGACTATGGTGTAGCCAAGATATTGAGAGGTGCAGGCGGAACGTGAACATTATCAGCATAGACTTGGCACTTGTGACATCTTTTAGCAAATTGGCGACAATCGCCTTCCATTATGGACCAGAAATACCCTGCCCTTAGGATCTTCTTTACCATGATATGCCCAGGTGCGTGGGTCCCAAAAGCTCCTTTATGAATCTCCTTTATAAGAGTTTGAGCCTCCTCGTTGTTAAGTGATAAAAAGTTAATATAATTATGCCTTGAATTGTTATGAAACCACTTAACTTATGTTAATTCTAATTTATTTTTCTCCCAATATAGGATGAATTTGAGAATAACTTGATACAAGAGTAATGAGCATAATTATCAGCATAATTGAAGTAAAACTGGAAGAAGGAAGAAGATTTTCAGCATGAAAGTCGCTCGAGCGGGATGGACCCTCGCTTGAGAGAATATCATTTATTCTTCTCTGGAAGTCAGTCGCTCAAGCGCTCAAGCGCAAGAAAATTCGCTTGAGCGAATGTTAGTTATTCTTCTCTGGAGTTCACTCGCTCAAGCAAGTGTTTTGTCGCTTGAGCGAAAGACACGAAACCCAAAAGCCCAATTTTTCCTATAAAAAGAGAAGATGTGTGTAGACCCCTAATCTTGCCCGACCTCATAATAAAGATCAGAAGACCTTCTATTCGAAGATGGATGAAGCCTAAGAAGCCACTAGGAGAGACTATTAGGCCCCATACTAGGATAGGAGGGATTTTTGGCCCAAAAATAAGGATTTTTGCCTTTTAAGGTCGAGACCGCCGTCTCGATTGGCGAGACGGCCGTCTCAACCTTGTCAGACGAGACGGCCCGTCTCGACCTGACAGGCGCGAATCCCTATAAATAGTAGCGTCATTCCCTTCATTTCCAAGAGTTCTTCCTCCTTCTCTCTAGACTTTTCTTCAAATTCTCTCTCTAGACCCCCTCCGAAGCATTTTCGGAGTTTTTGAGAGTTTTCTAGAGCATTTTTTGAGCGTTTTCGACATTGTAACAAGCAGAGGGCTGCCAAAAAGCACCCTAGTACTCAAAGAATTAATAGAAAAGCTTGCTTCGGAGGTTTATACTTTCTCTCTCTATCTTTTACTGCCTTATTTTAAATTATGCAATAGACATTAGGGCCATGTAGTCATAATTTAAAATTCCGCAAATAAAAGGGTAAAAGCGTATTTTCACCGGTTTAATTATTTTTAAGTAGCTGGCCTATCATAGGGAACCCAAAAGGGGCGTTGTAAAGGAACTGACATTTCCTTTACGCGTAACTAACTCCCTTACCCAACTCTAGTTCTAATGACCAAAGTTGGTTTTTCGAAAACCAACGCCTTTTTAACTCCTTTTCCAATGTTTCCGGTAAAAATGTCAGTGGCGACTCCAGAGAACCCTTAAAAAACTAGTTCTTGGTTTAGCCCGGTTGTCGGACAATCCAAGAACGCCCTTTCGAAAACCTCGCCTCTAGGTTCAGCCCGGTTATCGGACAACCTAAAGGAGTTGTAACTACCAATAAAAACGCGAAAATTGGAAAGTCGGAACCATCACGTCGCTCCGACCGCCCTCGTTTTGACAGCGGCGACAATGTGTTTTGAGAAAAGAAAGCGGTTTTGGGAAGAAGAGGCACGACTACTGATAGGGTTTCATCCAATCTTCATCAATTCTTCACTTCTTCCACATTTGGAGCATTGTAATGACCAACATGAGTGGCTAACTTCATTATCTAGGGATTGGGTGCACTTCCTTTGAACTCTTTTGTATCATGGTGATATTTTGAGATATTAATCTATGTTTTGATGTTGTTATTCTTATCCTTTGTGCTTTGGAATGATTTATTCTTGATATTTGGGATATGATTGGAAAATATATCTTGAACCCTAGATCACGGTAAGAATATTTGTTATGTTAATTGTCAGGAATGGAATGAATGTATCAATTGCTTAACACCCTAAACCTAATGCTGGAAAATCTCTTAATTGTGTGAGGAATCAACATTTATTAGGTTTTCTTATGAATTTCATGTGTGAGGAATCAACATGGATGATTTGAGTAAGTGGCATCAACATTGTTAGGTTAATTGACATTCTTAATTGGCATAGCCATTACAAAAGAGAGAAAAGGAAGGAAGTCAATCCTAAGTGCTTTTAATTGATATTTTCTCAACAATTTTCAGTTCTTTGTCATTTAATTTCAATTAAACTCTTTATACAAAACCCATTCTGTTTTAATCTACTTAGTAAGCATATAATTGGGAATTTCCATTGAAACCGTTCCTCGTGGGATCGACTTTTATTTAATCGAAATACTATATTGTGATTGAGAATTTTGGTACGCTTGCCAAAAATTTAACAAGTATTTCTGGCGTCGTTGCCAGGGAACAGTGTTCTTTGAGAATTCTTTATTTAGCTTATTAAGTATTTTATTTTTATTTCTGTTCTATTTTATTTTTCAGTTTTAGTTTTACTTAATTATTGGCTTGTGCTAATCTTTGCTTGAGTTATTCTTTTGATTTATGCGTTTAAGAGAACAGGTATCTTCAAAGCAGTTAGAATTTAATCCGGAGATTGAAAAAACAGCTCGGAGGAACCGAGGTAGAAGAAGAAGGGAAACTCAAGAACAAGCCACAGGAGAATTTATTAACTCTCCTTCCACACTTAATTTACCAGACCCAATTATAAAAGATATGGCAGAAACAGAGTAAATCTGAATCCAAATTCAAATCTAAATCCAAATCAAAATCCAGATTCAAATCCACCTAGAAGAACACTCAGAAACTATGTTATGCAGCAAGGTCCGAAACACTTTTCCAACATTGCCATACCGGATGACCAAATATTGTAGATGAATTCAACTTTCTTAAGCTTGATTAGTGCTCATCAATTCACTAGACTAGATCATGAAGACCCTTGTATTCATTTGTCTACTTTTTATGAGTTGATTGGTACCATGGGATTTAGAGCAACAAATCTTGAATATGCACATTTGATATTATTTCCTTTTTCTTTGGCAGGTAGGGCAAAAGAGTGGCTGAAAGAACATCCTAATCAGAGTTTGACTGATTGGAGTAGCATAGAAGAGAAGTTTTTGAATAGATTTTTGCCACCATCCCTCTACATCAAAGCAAAATCTGACATCACTTCTTTCAGACAAGGAGCAGATGAATCTTTCTGTGAAGCATGGGAGAAATTTAAATCACTGTTGAGAAGATACCCAAATCATGGATTTGATGACATTGCTCAGTTGAATATTTTCTATACTGGCTTGCGACATGATACAAAGATGCTATTAGAGGCTGCAGCAGGAGGTTCCATGTTGGATGTAGAAATTGAACATGCCTCAAGAATTATTGATGCACTAGCTTTTACAGACCAACAGGCCCAACATGATAGACATCCAGTTCAAAGAAAGGGAGTACTTGAACTTAGCACCTCAAATGCTATCTTAGCCCAGAAAAAACTTTTAACCCAACAAATTGAAGCATTGAACTAGAAAATAGAGAAATTACCTCAACAAATGCATACAGTATAATCCATTCCTAATCAACAGATGAGTTGTGATGTTTGTGGAGGTGATCATGCAAATGAACAATGCTCTTATCAAGACAACATTCAACAAGAAGAAGCTAATTATATGGGTGCTCAAGGTAGTAGTCAAGGAAGACAAGGTAATTTCCCTAATTCCAACAATTATCAGAATAATTTTGCATAAGGATGGAGAGAGAATCAGAATCAGAATCCAAATTTTGGATGGAAACAAGGTGTTAGCTCATCTACTAGACAACCTACATTTCAACAATAGTCATATAAGCAACCTCCATATCAGCAGCAACAACAATATCCTTCAATGTCTGACAGAATGAGTAAATTGGAGGATACATTAGAAAAATTCATGCAAAGCACTATGGTTAATCAGAAAAATACTGAGGCTTCATTCAGAAATTTAGAGACCCAGATGGGCCAACTGGCTAAACAATTATCTGAGCAGCAAGGAGGACAGTTTTCAACTAACACACAAACCAATCCAAAAGAGCAATGTAAAGGCAATAACTACAAGGAGTGGTAAGGTTATATGAGAAGGGATTGGTGAGAACCTGACTGTAGAGAAGGAAATCCTACAAGAAAAAGAGGATGAAAAAAAGAAAGACTAGTGTGAAGGAGAAAAAGAGAAAAATAAAAGTGAGAGAATAGAAAAAGAAAAAAAATACTGAAAAAGAAGAAAAAATAAAAATAGTGAGAAAAAGAGGGAGAAAGATGAGAATCAAATACCGCAACTAAAAGATTTACCATATCCTCGTCATCCTTCCAAGAAAGATAAAGAAAGATAGTTTGCAAGATTTATGGATATTTCAAGCTTTTACAAATTAATATTCCATTTATGGAAGCTATGGAGCAGATGCCGACTTATGAAAAATTCATGAAAGAGTTGTTAACTAAGAAAAGGAGATTTACTACCAAAACAATGGAGCTAGAAGCAGGATGCAGCGCTATAATTCAGAAATCATTACCTCAAAAGTCCAAGGATCCTGACAGTTTCACTATACCAATCACAATTGGGACATTACAAGTAGGTAAGGCATTACTTGATTTGGGTGCTAGTATAAATCTAATTCCTTTGTCTATGCTTAAAAGAATAGGAGACTTGGAAGTAAAGCCTACAAGAATGAAACTGCAACTAGTTGACAGATCTCTAAAATTTCCTTACGGTGTGATGGAGGACGTTTTGGTCAGAGTTGATAAATTTATGTTTCCAGTTGATTTTGTTGTGATGGAAATGGAGGAAGACACCGAAGTTCCTCTTATACTGGGAAGACCTTTCATGAAGACAACAAAAGTTATTATTGATGTTGATGATGGCAAGTTAAAAGTCAGAGTAGAAGATGAGGAAGGTAAATTTAATGTGTTTGAAGCAATGAGGCATCCTTTGATAAATTTATGTTTCCAAAGCTTGATTTTGTTGTGATAGAAATGAAAGAAGAGAGCACTAGTTCTTTGCACTTAGTATTCTTTCATGGTGAAACAAAGTATTGATGTCGATGAGGCGTTAAAGGGAAAGTCGTATGGCAGAAATAGGTTAATGATGTTTAGTTAGCAATGAGGCATCCTACAGATAAACAATATTTTCTTAGGATGGATGTGG
>OY731401.1:76081975-76452189 GCA_963425845.1 Sphenostylis stenocarpa | reverse complement strand
CAAGACTAGCACCACCAACACCTGACCGTGGCACCATGCACCACCAAATCTGACTGCGCTAGAGAACTCACCAGACCAAGACCACCATAGGCACCACGATTTCAACACAATGGCACCAGCACCAAGACCATGACCACACCACCATAAGCACCACGCACGCACCATGGCACCGCACCAAGACCGGACCACACACAATAAGCACCACGATCAGCACCATGGCACCAGCACCAAGACCGTGACTAGCACCACAGCCGCACCAAGACTAGCACCACTCAACACCGACCGTGGCACCATGCACCACCCAAATCCGACCGTGCCAGAGAACTCACTGTGACCAGCACCACCATAGGCACCACGATCGCACAATGGCACAGCACCAAGACCAAGACCAGCCACCACCATAAGCACCACGATCGCACCATGGCACCAAGACAAGACCAGGACCAAGACCACCATAAGCACCACGATCGCACCATGGCACCAAGACCAAGACCAGACCAGCACCACAATAAGCACCACGATCGCACCATGGCACCAGCACCAAGACCGGGACTAGCACCACAGCAAGCACCAAGACTAGCACCACCAACACCGACCGTGGCACCATGCACCACCTAAATTTGTAGACCCCAAATCTTGCCCGGCCTCCAAATAAAGTCAGAAAGCTTCCTATTTGAAGACGGTCAAAGCCTAACAAGCCACTAGGAGAGACTATTAGGCCCCCGTATTAAGATAGGAGGGTTTTTTGACACGAAAAATAAGTTTTTTTGCCTCGAAGGGACGAGACCGCCTTCTAGACGACCCAGACCGCCGTCTCGCCTCGCGTAGAAGGGGACTCTCGGGTCAAGTCTCGCTCAAGCGAATGATGGACTCGCTTGAGCGACGGATGCTTCGAAAAAGGGGACTCCCGGGTCAAGTCTCGCTCAAGCGACTGATGGACTCGCTTGAGCGACAGATGCTTCAAACAAAGGGGACTCCCGGGTCAAGTCTCGCTCAAGCGACTGATGTACTCGCTTGAGCGACAAAAGTTTCAAACAAAGGGGACTCTCGGGTCATGCCTCGCTCAAGCGACCGGTATACTCGCTTGAGCGAGCGAAGGACGAGACGGCGGTCTCGTTTTTCCAGACGGCGGTCTCGACCCTATGACACGAACGAGACGGCGGTCTCGAATTCCGAGACGGCGGTCTCGACCCTGTCAGACGAGAACGGCGGTCTGGACCCTGACAGCGCGAAAAACTATAAATAGGGGCTTCCCCCCCCCTCATTTTCACACAGAAAAACAGTAGCTCTCCCTTCTCTCTAGATTTTCTCTCTCTAAGAATCCCTCCGAGGCATTTCCGGAGTTTCTGAGCGTCTCTAGGCATAGATCGAGCGTTCTAAATCTTCTTAAGAATCCCTCCGAGGCATTTCCGGAGTTTCTGAGAGTTGTAGAGTGAGAGGGCTGCCACAAAGCACCCTTTTTTTCAAAAGAATATAAGAAAGCTTGCTTCGAAGGTTCATAAACCTCTTTCTTTATTTTACCGCTTTCATTTAAATTACGCAATAGAAGCTAGGGCCATGTAGTCATATATTTAAATTCCGCATAATAAAAAGGGTAAAAGCGCAATTTTCCAAGTTTAATTATTCATAAATAGCCGGCCTATCATAGGGAACCCGAAAGGGGCGTCGTAAAGGGACTAATACTCCATTTACACGTAACTAACTCCCTTACCCAACTCTGGTTCTAATGACCAAAGTTGGTTTTCGAAAACCAACGCCTTTTTAAACCCCTTTTCCGATGTTTATGGTAAAAATATCGGTGGCGACTCCATAGAACCCAAAATAAATAAGTCCTTGGGTTAGCCCGGTTGTCAGACAACTCAAGGACACTTTTCGAAAACCTCGCCCCTAGGTTAGCCCGGTTATCGGACAACCTAAAGGCGTTGTAACCACCAATAAAAACGCGAAAAAGAGTCGAAAAACCATCGCGTCGCTCCGACCGACCATCTCTCTTTTGAGACGGCGGCGACAGATGGCGACTCCACTGGGGAAGCCTAGAGAGTTAATCCCATTTAGTGATGGGCCGGCTTAAACAATAAATAAACCAAGAAAATAACACTTTTGCCCTTAACTTGTATTATAACATATTTTATTGTTTGGCTTTCAATAAACTGTTGTTTGTTTATACTTCCGCAAATTGATTGGAATATAAATTGCACACAAAACCTTTGCACACTACAGTTCCCTCTATACCCGGGGGCAAGAGAGATAACCATAGGGAGTGGGTGGCAGGTACGGTTCGCTGCAGTTAGGGCCTTGTGCCCACCAGTGTGATCGGAAACCACCACTCAAGGTGATAACCTTCCTCTTTTGGCAACAAGACCGACTCTGGCCTTAGTGCTGAGCATGGTTGGACGGCTGGAGAGTGGGGACCCTATAATGGGGGCACCTTGGGGGCCTTAGCCTGGTGAGAACAGTTAGAACCTACCCTTGCCAATGCACTTTTCTGCAGGAAAACCCTACCTCGTGATAAAAACGAAATCTCGCCGGTTCGGGGATGGTCGAATTGTGTGTGCATATGTTTGTCGCATTTGTATGTTGCATAGCATAAACAAACAACAAAACAAAAAACCAAAAAAATATTTTACAAATAAACACCCTTATCTCGGACAGTCTGCCTTTTAGCTAGCCTGATTTCAGGTTCTTTGCAAGCTAAGTAGCCACGCAGTTCCGACAGAAGAGATAAAAGGCTATAAAAATAAAAAGTGATAAAAATCAAAAATACCAAATAATCAATAAACTTCTGACAAAGTCAAAATCATTCATACCACATCATACCATGAGTAAAGAAAAACCATGAGAGAAAATAAAAATGAGAGCACATTCAGCATCATTTAAATAAAACCTCTCATACACAAACACACTCATGCTAGTTTAAAACATGCATTAATAAAACTTTCTCGGACATTCTAGAAAGTGGCTGGTCCTCTCCCTAATCGTACTCGTGCACAAAAAGCTAAGGCAATGGAAAAATTAGAAGAGCAGAACCGAAAACTTTCTGCCGAAGTTGATACCCTCCGGGAGCAGTTGGCCCAACTAATGGAAGTCGTACGCCAAGGCCAGAGCAAGGGCGGCGAGGGCCAAGCTGAGCATATCCCTCCTCATGAGGAAGAGGAGGAGGAATACTATTTCGGCGATAAGGACGCTAAGACTGCACGCGTCCTTACCCCAGAGGTGTCTAAACAACAACTCTCCGCCCTGGAGGAGAGGCTGAAGGCGGTCGAAGGGCATAACTTCGACGTCAAGGAGGTGGCTGATATGTGCCTTGTGAAGGACATTCGTTTCCCTCCAAAATTCAAGATCCCGGACTTCCCCAAGTACGCCGGGATGACCTGCCCCAAGAACCATCTTACGATGTATTGCCGTAAGATGGTCGCCTACGCCGACAACGAGAAACTCCGATCCATTGCTTTCGGGAGAGTTTGGCGGACACGCTCTCAACCGGTATATGCGGTTAGAGAGGGCGGAGTCCGAAGCTGGAAGCAAGCGCGAGATGCTTTCCTCCGTCGTTACCGTTATAACATCGATCGACACCTGACGGATCCGATCTTAGAAGTTTGAGCAAATGGGACGACGAGGCCTTCAAAGCATACGCCCGAGAGATGGAGGGAATTGGCTGCCCAAATAGAGCCTCCCTTGACGGACAAGGAGACGAGTGGCTATGTTCATCGATTCAGCGACCGGAGCGTACTACGACAAGGCAATAGCCGGTACCTCCAACCTTTTCTCGAGACATAGTCACCGTGGGAGAGAGAGTGGAGCAAGGACTAAGGAGCGGGAAAATCGCACGGCCTTCCCAAGCCGATGTCTCCTTCGGGAAGCCTGCTGGTAAGAAGAAGGATGAATCCGTGCACGCTATCAACTTCGCCACCCCTTCTTCTACCCCACAAGCGCCCAAGCAGCCCCGCAAGAAGGAAAGGAAGTTCACTCCAATCTCCACTTCCTACGGACTACTGCTACCTCGAGCTGTTGGAGGCTAAGCTCTGGCTTGCGCCCCTCCCAAGAAGCGGTTGGAGCCTCCCTACCCCGAATGGTATAAGCCCAACGAAAAATGCGCTTACCATTCGGGAACACCCGAGCACTCTACGGAAAATTGCTCGACCACGAAGTATCGGGTTCAAGAGCTAATCGACGCCGGGTGGATTACCTTTGACGCCTCTGCTTCCAGCACGGATGACAAGCCTCCGTCGAAGCCGGAGTAGCAAAGAGGGAGGACTGGGAGGACCGGCCCTAGGGTTTCTTTTTTTAAGCTTTCTATATATCTCCTGCGGTCCCCGCCCGTGACCGCATGAATTTTGATTAAAAGGGCTTGTACATACATCTTCATCTCTCATTAATATACGAGGCATTTTATCATATTCCTTCTTTTCCTCCTTCTATTTATTATTCTTTCAAAAATAAAACGAATAATAAAATCTATGACTAAAACAGAACCTAAAACGCATCATGTCTATGATTGATGAATCTCTGTGGACCCTGGAAATGGAAGACGAATGGATTGAGTCCGACAGTGAGCAGGAGACCATTTCTCCGGACATGCAAAGAATGCTGGAAAAAGAAACACGCATCATACAACCGCATCAGGAAGAAATAGAGAATGTCAATTTGGGAAAAGAGGATGAGGAGAAAAGGGTGAACATCGGCACCCAGATGGAAAGTGGCATGAAAGAGGGATTGATACAGCTTCTAAGGGAATATGTGGATATATTTGCTTGGTCATACCATGACATGCCGGGACTCGACACGAGCATAGTGGAGCACAGATTGCCACTGAAAGAAGGATGTCGGCACTGTAAGCGAAGCTCGGAAGAATTAAACCCGATTGGTCCTTAATGATAAAGGAAGAGGTACGAGAGACGGTTGAATGCCAATTTCTTGGTAGTTTCCAAGTACCCGGAATGGTCGGCCAACATAGTACCCGTCATTAAAAAGGCTGGGAAGGTCGGGGTCTGCGTGGATTACGGAGACCTCAATCGAGCAAGTCCTAAAGACGACTTTCCCTTGCCCCACATAGATACAGCTGGTAGACCATACCGCTACCAACACGCTGTATTCCTTCATGGATGGGTATGCGGGGTACAACCAAATCAAGCCGGCCGTCGAGGATAGGGAAAAAACCTCCTTCATTACACCATGGGGTACCTTTTGTTATCGGGTAATGCCGTTTGGGTTGAAAAATGCGGGGGCAACATATCAAAGGGCTATGGTCACACTATTCCATGATATGATCCACAAGGAAATAGAAGTGTATGTAGACGACATGATAGCCAAGTCCAAAAACGAAGTGGACCACATTCAATATCTCCGGAAACTTTTCAATCGGCTTCGAAAGTACCAACTTAAGCTAAACCTAGGCAAAATGTACTTTCGGAGTACGATCAGGAAAACTCCTAGGGTTCATCGTCGGTGAAAAAGGTATCGAGGTGGACCCAGACAAAACCAAGGCAATTCGGAAATGCCCCCACCAAGCACGTAAAAGGAGGTCGGAGGGTTCCTGGGCCGGATAAACTATATTCGCCGTTTCATCGCACGGTTAACGAGATAAATGTATACCCATCTTTAAAGCTGTTGCGCAAGAATCAGCCAACGGTGTGGAACGAAGAATGCCAACAAGCGTTTGATAAAATCAAAGCTTGTTTAACTAATCCACCGGTATTGGTGCCACCCGTTGAAGGGAGACCTCTAATCCTATATTTGTCGGTTCTCGAAGAGTCAATGGGATGTGTGCTTGGTCGGCATGATGAAACCGAGAAAAAGGAACGAGCCATTTACTATCTCGACAAGAAATTCTCGGACTACGAAACCCGTTATACGCCATTCGAGAAAACATGTTGCGCATTGGTGTGGGTCACTCGACGTCTCGGACAGGTACATGGCTCGACATACAACATGGTTGGTCTCTAAAATGGACCCGATCAAATACCTCTTCGAGAAGCCCATTTTGAGCTGGAAGAATAGCTAGGTGGCAAGTTCTCCTCTCGGAATTTGACATTATCCACGTCACCCAAAAAGCTATTAAAGGAAGTCCCCTAGCGGATTATCTAGCTCATGGATCCACGAGATGAATACCAATCTTTACGGGATGATTTTCCCGATGAGCACATCATGCACATCGAACACGAAGAGACCAAAGAAGAGATGTGGACCATGTTCTTCGATGGGGCTTCCAACATGTTTGGACACGGGATAGGAGCTATTTTGATATCCCCGAAAAGAAACACATTCCTGTAACGGCCAGGCTTAATTTTGATTGCACCAACAACATGGCCGAATACGAAGCATGTGCGCTAGGAATCCGAGCGACTTTAGATCATGGGGTCACTAAGCTCAAAATATTTGGTGATTCATCCCTTGTCATCTATCAACTTAAAGGTGAATGGGAAACCCGAAACTCAAAATTGATCCCATATCTAGAGCACATCCGCGAGCTGGTCGCAAGAATGGAAAGCGTCACCTTCCAATACATCCCTAGGGAGGACAACCAAATTGCCGACGCCCTCGCCACTCTATCATCCATGTTTGCCCTGGACCGAGGAACATGAGATGCCGATCATTCAAGTCAAGCTGCATGATAAGCAAGCTTTACGCATGGCGATAAGGACGAGTGCGATCAAAACCCCGGTACCATGACATTAAGCGGTACCTCATGAAGGGAGAGTACCCCGAGGGAATCAGTGACAATGATAAACGAACCATTCGCAAAAGGGCTATAGGGTTCACGTTGATTGAAGGAACCCTCTACAAAAAGAGCCCCGATTCCGCTCTCTTAAGGTGCGTGGACCAAGAAGAAGCCCAAACACTAATAAAAAAAATCCACAAAGGGACTTTTGGAACCCACGCACCTGGGCATGTCATGGCCAAGAAAATCCTCGGGACGAGGTACTATTGGTCCACAATGGAAGCCGATCGCCATCAATATGCCAAGAAATGTCATAAATGCCAAGTGTACGCCGATAACATCCATGTGCCACCCGCACCTCTCGGTAACTCTGGCTACACCATGGCCATTTTCTATGTGGGGCATGGACATCATCGGACCCATTGAACCCAAAGCGTCTAATGGCCATCGCTTCATATTGGTAGCAATCGACTATTTCACCAAGTGGGTTGAAGCAGCATCATACGCACACGTAACCCGGAAAGTGGTGACCACCTTCATCAAGAAAAACATAATATGTCGGTACGACATTCCTCATAAGCTCATTACTGACAATGGGTCCAACCTTAACAATAAAATGATGGAGGAATTATGCCAAGACTTCAAAATCCAGCACCACAATTCCTCTCCGTACCGACCAAAGATGAACGGTGCGATAGAGGCGACCAATAAAAATATCAAGAAAATCATTCGGAAGATGGTGGTTACCTACAAAGATTGGCATGAAATGCTTCCATTTGCCTTGCATGGTTACCGAACGTCGATACGGACCTCCACAGGGGCTACCCCGTTTTCCCTCGTATACGGAATGGAGGCCGTGCTACCAGTAGAAGTCGAAATACCCTCCTTACGAGTCATCATGGAAGCAAAACTGACAGAAGCTGAATGGGTCCAAAACCGATACGATCAGTTGAATCTAATAGAAGAAAAACGGCTGGACGCCATATGTCGGGGGCAAGCTTATCTGCGGAAAATGAAGAAGGCCTACGACAAGAAGGTCAATCCCCGCACTTTCCAAGAAGGAGATCTAGTAGTAAAGAAACTACTCCCAGCCCAGAAAGACAAAATCGGGAAATGGGCAGCCAATTACGAAGGACCATTTGTGGTCAAACGAGCCTTCTCAGGCGGAGCCCTTATCCTCACCAACATGGATGGAGAAGAGTTCCGATATCCTATCAACTCAGATGCAGTGAAGAAATACTATGCCTAAAAAAAAAAAAAAAAAAAAAAAACATTGCTCATGACCCGTCAGGATGAAAACTCGCAAAGAGCGTCCTGGGCAAAAGATAGGGTCTACATACCTCGCTAGGATACGTCCTAGGAAAAAAGTAAAGTTCTCAAAAAAAAAAAAAAAATCATGATGAAAATAGAGTAATGATCACCTTAGCCGAAAACCGCAAAGGCGACTAAGGTAATACCTATGAAAATAAACAGACTTCGCATAGTCTTCACTCCGGATTCAAGCATCTCAACTGAAGGGACCAGGAGAAACGGAGAAACAGAAATCACAGACATGATTGTGGCACCCTCATACAGTTTAGCCAACCTTGGCCAGCCATGCTTACAAATTCTTTTGTAAACCCCCATGTAAAAATAAACCATCTGTTTATATCAATAAAATTGTCTTTTCTTCTCTTCACCTACCTGTGTAAATGCCTCTATATTAACGAAACATGAGCATGCATAAAACAAGCAATTTGAGAAAGCATAAAAAAGACGCACATCACCAACCAGGGTCGTCCCAAGTAAAAAGCACAGGGTAGCCTGCTAGATCGAAAACCCGCAAAGGGCGGTCTAGGCAAAAGATAAGGCTTTTGTAAAAAGAAAAAAAAAAACCATCAAAATATCTCAAAACAAAGAATCAAAACCCGCTAGATCGAAAACCCGCAAAGGGCGGTCTAGGCAAAAGATAGGGTCAAAACAAAAAGTGCAAAAAAGAATAATCACGAGAGAACAAAAAGAAAGAAAGTACCGGTCACTTTCTAGATGTCCTCAACTAAAACAAATTGCATAAAAAGCATCCACACACAGGTAGTTGCACAAAAATGACTTTGTCAAAAGTAAAATAAACAAAAATACCGTAGACAAATAAAAAGCATTTAGCCTCATGCTTGCATTCATGAAAAAACAACCAAAAAAGGTATCTCGGTATGACTTCGCCAACCTTTTGCCTCCCTTTCCAAAAGTCAGCGTAACAAAAAAGAAAACTAAGAGTAAAAAGACATACGCTCAATGAAAAATCCAAAATCCTAAATCGCGAGAAAAGAGAGATAAACCGCGAGAACAAGGCAGGATTAAGCCATCGCACCAACCAACAAAGCTTCGATCGAACAAGAGTTGAACAAAATCAAGATCCATCCGACCAACCAGGCAGGAACGGATAATCACTACCAAAAGAACAAAAACAAAGGATCTCTGGCAATCAATAAAGGCTGGACGAACACCAACAAAATCCCCGGCGTAACCCGGATGACTATTCAAGAAACTCAACAAAAGACGCATTCTCCAGAAGAATGCGCCTGATCTGCGCTCGAGCCGTATCAGTAAGTCGCATTACCACCCATCCGATCCCGCACAACGGACTGTACCACCCTGATGGGGGGTTCATACCCATCCGGTCCCGCACAACGGACTGTACCACCCTGATGGGGGGTTCATACCCATCCAGTCCCGCACAACGGACTGCAAATACCACCCTGATGGGGGGATCATACCCATCAGCCGAAGGATCGGCTCCGTCAGAAGGAGTTCTTGAGGACTTACCACGTGTCCATCGAAGGGATCGGCTACGTCAGAAGTAGTATCCTGGAAGTGCACGAGCACGAAATCATTCCCCGGGAGTCGGCGCATGAGCTACCCGAACGAGTAGCCGCCACCACCACCGGTCCCACACAACGGATCGCAACTACCATCCCGATGGGGGGTTCGTACCCATCAGCCAAAGGATCGGCTCCGTCAGAAGGAGTTCCTGAGGTCTTACCACATGTTCACCGAAGGGATCGGCTACGCCAGAAGTAGTATCTCAAAAGTGCACGTACACCAAAGTTCTCCCCGGAAGATCAACCGCCGCAAGACGGGACGTCCGAAGGGCAGCCGAGCAAGAGGGTCAACTCCTTTACCCCCGGTCGATCGTCCGACACAGAAGGCCGACGATCGGCCGGACGGGTAAAGGGGGCAGCTGTAGACCCCAAATCTTGCCCGGCCTCCAAATAAAGACCGAGAAGACCTCCTATTTGAAGATGGACAAGCCTAACAAGCCATTAGGAGAGACTATTAGGCCCCATACTAGGGTAGGAGGGAGTTTACGTACCAAAAAATAAGTTTTCTCGCTTTGAGGGGACGAGACCGCGTTACGGGCAACCCGGACCGCCGTTTCGCCTCGCGTAGGAGTCGAGACCACCGTCTCGTTTAACGAGACGGCGGTCTCGTCACCTACGAAAGACGAGACGGCGGTCTCGTGTAACCAGACGGCGGTCTCGTTGTTTTGACGGGACGAGACGGCGGTCTCGTTGAGCGAGACGGCGGTCTCGACCCTGTCGAGCGAGACCGGCGGTCTCGCCACTGACGACGCGAAAACCTATAAATAGGGGCTCTCCCCCTCATTTCCACACACCACAGCTGCATAGCTCTCCCTTCTCTCTAAAACTTCTCTCTAGAATCCCTCAGACGCATTTCGGAGTTTCCGAGTGCTTTCAAGAGTGATTTTTCGGCGTTCGAGAGGTTTTCAGACGCCTTGTAGAGTGAAGGGCTGCCATAAAGCACCCTACTTTTTTAGAGAATTAATATAAAGCGCGCTTCGGAGGTTCAAATTCTCTCCCTTCACCTTTACTTGTCTTTATCTTAAATTATGCAATAGATAATAGGGCCATGTAGTCATACTTTTAAATTCAGCGAGAATAAAAAGGGCGAAAGTGTATTTTTCTAGTTTATCGATAAAATAAGTCGGCTGTCATAGGGAACCCGAAAGGGGCGTCGTAAAGGGACTAATACTCCCTTTACACGTAACCAACTCCCTTACCCAACTCTGGTTCTAATGACCAAAGTTGGTTTTCGAAAACCAACGCCTTTTAAACCCCTTTTCCGATGTTTCTGGTAAAAACATCGGTGGCGACTCCATAGAACCCAAAATAAATAAGTCCTTGGGTTAGCTCGGTTATCGAGCAACTCAAGGACACTTTTCGAAAACCTCGTCTCTAGGTTAGCCCGGTTATCGGACAACCTAAGGACGTTGTAACCACCAATAAAAAACACGAAAAAGAGTCGAAAAAACCATCGCGTCGCTCCGACCGACCATCTCTCTTTTGAGACGGCGGCGACAGGGTCCATATCCGCCATGAGGCGTATACTCCTGCAGCACCAGTCGCTGCCCTTATCCATCTACCGTACCGACAAAGTACCCTGATAGGAAGAGGGAACACCCAGGGATGGAGAGTATCGATGTTAGAAGACCACCTGTCCTACCTAGCTGAAAGGGCAGAGTGGGTTGCCTTCAACAAGACCCTGGCGCTCTTAATCTTTGGAACGATCCTGTTCCCCTTCCACCTCGACACGGTTGATCAAGCCGTCATGGACGCTTTCTTCGCTTGGGACGTGAACTCGAAGAGTCCCCTGCCTGCTATTCTTGCCGACACCTTGCTATCGGTGGATTTCTGCCATCAGAAGCAAGGGAGAACACTCCGTTGCTGCTCTTCGTTACTTTATGTGTGGAGCATCACGCACCTCTATGCCTCCAGTCACATGGGGATATTCCCCGACCCCTTGAGAAGCTTCTCCAAGATCCCCCTTCAACGACGCCTGACTATAGAAT
The DNA here is from genome assembly GCA_963425845.1 of Sphenostylis stenocarpa. Classification (NCBI taxonomy): domain Eukaryota; kingdom Viridiplantae; phylum Streptophyta; class Magnoliopsida; order Fabales; family Fabaceae; genus Sphenostylis; species Sphenostylis stenocarpa. The sequence continues at coordinate 76,440,685 of OY731401.1, read as the reverse complement.
GGAGGGATGAGTTAGAACAAAAGGACGCCAATAGCATATCTTGGGTCTGCCCTTGGTTCCGACTCGGCCCAGTTCTCATCAGATGTGGGAGCTACCCGAATGTACCCTTGATAGGACTTAGGGGTTGCATAGCCTACTCACCTAGAGTAGCTATGAGGCAACTCATGAGGACTCAAACTACTATCTCCCGAGGGGAACTCGGAGGGTTATGCTTCTTTGGAGACCCGTGCACAATCGCCAACTCACTAACCGTGAGGAAGGCATGGGAGAAGCCAGTCTACATGGGAGACAGAGAGCTAGGAAAAGCTCGGGTGACTGTCACCAGTGACTATGAGGCATGGAGAAGAAGAAGAGAGATGGCTCGACCATCCACCACACCCGCACCAATTGCCAACAACGAAGAGCTGCAGGCACAAGTCAATGCCTTGACCCAGAGGGTAGAGATAATGGGAGCCCAAATACGGGCCCTTGAGGAAAAGGAACAAGCCTCTATCCTCACGATTGATGGTCTACAGAGGCAAGGCAAGAAAAAGGATCATGAAATAGAACGCCTCAAGGACCAATGTGCTGACGCTAACGAACAAGCTATCAGAGCATCCAAAGCGCGCAGAACCAGCTCGGATAGCCAAGCTGCGAGAAATAACCGCGGGTCGGCACACCTTGAGGCGGAATCGGCTCGGCGAGGCTCAAACGATCAAGGAGTTGTCGAACAACTCCTCCGGGCTCGGCTAGATCTCCGCCAAGAGCGAGAGAACAACAGAAAACTCAGCCGAGGTCTCTATGAGCTACGCATTAAAGAGAAAAGCGGGCTAGCTCAATATGACCAAGTGCTACAAGAAAAGGACCGAGCTGTTGCAAGGCTCGATGAACTAGAAGCCTTGGTCATACATCAAGAGGCAATGATCAAGGAGGCTCAACAATACAACGAAGAAATGAGTCAAGCGATCCACAAGCAAAGCGAAGCGCTCGCTCACCACGTCCGGGAAGCCGAGAGAGAATTACAAAGAAAACAAGACCCGCTTGTGGGTTTCTTTAGGCTTTTCAGTTTTTGCCAAAAGACGCTTCGTAGTATGGAATAGGAGAATGTACACCTTCCAATGAATTAATGAAATATTTTTCTTTATTCAACGAGTTGTCTACTTGCATACATGAACATACATTTGCATATTTAATTTCCCCTCCTTCACACTTAATAAATAAGATAATAAAAAAGGAAGGACTAACTAACACGTCTTCCAACTCGGAAGAATGGAGAGAAAGCCACTCCTAATAAAGCTCACCCCAACGGTTGAATCACGCAAGAAGGAAATAAACCTCGGCCGTTGGTTCTCAAGAATAAAGAAGAGGGGGCGAGGACGCCGGTGCGACTATTTATGCCACGTCCTTTCCCCTACGAGTCAAATAAAGCTGTACTAGTGGAGATATGGGGAATCTTCACCAATAAAAGAAGAAATAACAAACATAGCCGGCATTGGGGGCACAACTAGAAGTGGAAGAATCTACTCCCCCAAGGACACACAAGAAAATGTCCTTCAAAATAAAGGAAAAAATAAAAAGACCGAAGAAGAAAAAGAAAATAAAGAATCCAAGGAGGAGACAGAGGAATTACTCCAGTTTATAAGGCAAAGCGAGTATTCCATTATAGACCAGCTCAATCGCACGCCCGCAAAGATCACATTGTTATCTTTGATAATGAGCTCGGAACCGCACCAGAACGCCCTACTGAAGGTCTTGAGCGAGGCGCATGTACCCCATACAATATCCCAAGAAAAGGTCGAGAGGATCGTCGGTCACATTACAGCAAGCGATCACCTCACCTTCACAGAGGAAGAGCTCCCTCTCGAAGGGTCAAAGCACAACAAGCCCTTGCATATCTCAATCAAGTGCAAGGAATACCTCATTGCCAAAGTTCTTGTGGATAACGGGTCGTCCCTGAACGTGATGCCCAAGTGCACACTGGAAAAGTTGACTATCCAAGGAACCCGTCTGCGCCCAAGCAGCACCATCGTTCGAGCCTTCGACGGATCAAAACGAGAAGTAGTGGGAGAGATCAATTTGCCAATTCAAGTAGGACCCACTATCTTCGACGTTGATTTCCACGTAATGGACATTACTCCAGCATACAGTTGTCTCCTCGGCAGGCCTTGGATTCATGACGCTAAGGCAGTACCTTCAACGCTCCACCAGAAAGTCAAATTCATAGTGGATGACAAACTGGTCACGGTTCAAGCAGAAGACGATATCCTGATCAGTGGACCGTCCACCCAACCTTATGTGGATGCGGCTGAAGAGGCTCTTGAAACATCTTTTCAAGCGCTCGAAATTGCCAGTATAGAGCGACTTCCCAGAAATACAAAGGTAGCCCGCATGATGTTGAAGCATGGCTACCATCCTGGCCAAGGACTGGGGGCAGATGCCCAAGGAATGAGGGAACCCCCAGAATTCAAAGACAATCCTCACAAGTATGGCCTAGGATATAACCCTTTCAAGGGCCGAGCGGGAAACGCAAAAGGGAAGTCCCCCCTCCGCACACTCAAACAGATTTTCCGAAGTGGAGGGGTGCAAGCGTCAAAGAGCCACTCTAGTCATTAGGAAATCTTTTTCTTTGTTTAAGGGATGTAAACCCCATGATTGTTAGAGATTATCCCCGGGCGAGCCCGACCCGGGCATTTCGAGGCACATATTCCCTTATTAATTAATAAAGAATGATTCTTTCTATCTGCTTCTCTTCTTTCTACTTACATTGGACCCCATAAATAACCCTGTCTAAGTAAACATAAAAAGAAAAGAAGAATAAGAAGCGCTTCCAAATAATCAAACCTTCATCATTGCTATCATCATCAAGTTAGGCGATTAGAAGCACATAGAAATAAGACTTCACTTAGGCCATAAAGAAAGTCACGCTTCGCCGATACTGTGAAAAAAAAAACAACAAAAAACAAAGAAAAAGCCCAGAGAAGCCAAAGGCCAAAGAAAAGGGCAAATTACCCGGTAGGAAACCCACTAAGGGGGCTACACAAAAGATAGGGTCAACCCGGTAGGATACCCGATCAACAATAAAGGGTAACCTAGGCAAAAGTTAGGGTTACAAATAAAGGTCCGCTAGGATTCCTCTAAAATTTTACAAGAGAGAGAACCTAGACAAAAGATAGGGCCAACACACAGTATCCTAGTTCGAAAACCCAAAGGGCGATCTAGGGAAATCAGCTAGCCATTTAAAAAAAAAAAAAAAAAAAAAGGGCAATGGAAATAAAACCTGAGAGCGCAGATACAAAAAAGAAAGAGGAAAATGTTTGCTTAGACAAAGCTTAAACACCCAGGCTTAACCCTAGCCGGCCATTCTTACAAATCCTCTTATCAATAAAAATCAACCCTCTAAAACACAAACCATTGATTTTTATCTCCTTTTGCTTCTTTTCTCTTGACCCTCACGACAATATTCTAATAATTAATTTGGGAATATGGAGGCGTATAGTCAACAAGAGGATTGAAATCCCTAAAGCAAGGAAAAAGGGACACTGCATGACAAAGAGTGCTTTACAAAAAGAAAAAAAAGAGAAAGAAAGAAACTACTTTTCGGTCACAAAAAGTCCGGTATGGTACAACATGTACAAAAGCACAGATCAGGAGGCACTCGACGCTACAAAGACACGTTGGTTAAGTCCTTCTGAAATATTAAACAAAGTAAGCATTATAGGACATCAAACATGAAAGCATTTGCATGCATAAAATGTTTTCGAACCAGGTCCTATTCCTTATGCAAAAAAAAAAAAAAAAAAAAAAAAAATCACCCGAAATTCGAGACCGCCGTCTCGTTTCGTTGACCAAACGAGACCGCCGTCTCGAGAAACCAGACCACCGTCTCGACTTAGGCAAAGTCGAGACCGCCGTTTGGGTTATCGAGACCGCCGTCTCGATTTGTTGACCAAACGAGACCGCCGTCTCGACTTTCCAGACGGCGGTCTCGACCTAGAAAAAATTCTATATAAAGGGGGCGCGCTTGGGGGGTTTCCTCACAACTCTCCAAGCCTCCAACACTCATATTTTGCTCTCCCAAGCCTTCCCTGCTCAAGATGTTCGGAAGAAGTGCCTCCAGGAAGCGAAGGGCCACCGCTGGGGCTAGCAGCTCGGCACCACCGCCACCCCTAGACCCTTCTCAACTTCAACCACAACACCAGGCCCGCCTGGACAACCTCCGAAACTACCAGTGGCACTCCCTGCTGACACTGGACTTCAGCATCTTGGCTGAGTTCGGATGGGAGGAAGACGTCCGAGCGCACATTGATAACATCGGGTGGGGTTTTCTCCTACAGCCTCCACCCGTTCATGTGTACCCACGGGCGGTACTCGAGTTTCGGCCTCGGTCTCCCTCATTGAGATCCCCTCTATGGCCTCGGGCATGCGGCCCACCAAGATGGTCAACTATTTTATGGGTGGGCAATACCACACTACCACTTTGGAGGAATTCAATGTTTCCATTGGATTCATTCGGCCGAGGCGGCGTTAACTCGGGAGTACCAGTGAGGCCATTTGCTCTAGGCCCACCAACCTCACCGCTGCTGAAATGTGGCATGAGCTCACTTGGGGCCACCACATTGCCTTCATTGATGAGGGGTCTGCACTCCCCCACCACTTCGCATCCGCCACAAGCGGCTGGCAAGCACCATCCACGCCGGGAAAGAGAGTCGGGGAAGATATCCCTCCACGACCTCTTTGTCCTCTATTGCATGCACCGGAGATGGCGTTGCAATCCCGGGTACTTCCTCACGAGGGCCCCGAAGGACTTCGGGAGTAGGTCCACGGGGGCCATCCTTGTGGCTCCCCTCATCAACCCTCTAGCAGAGAGAATGGGGTGCCCGGCCGGAAGAGGCGGCCGCAATTTGCGACTCGAGCCCATCAACGGGCCAATGCGTGGTCGGCATGGGGATGCTCGATACGCCGGGGAAGTCGGTTCGCCCTGCATCCCACCCTGGACTTTGAGCTGGACCTCCGGGGAATAGTGGCAATGCGGGATGCGCCCACGTCTCCCGGCTCCCGGCGGCGACGGCGGCAGCAGCAGCAACCACCACCATACACGGAGGACTTTGCCGGCCTCCACCAACACATGGACGACTCGAGCCAGCGGCTCGGCCAAATGGCGATATGGCGAGAGCAGCGAGACCCGGTGGCGGCGGGACCAAGACGTTCGCCAACGGACCCTTCAAGAGGGCCAAAACGAGATCCGCCAAGAGCGGCGAGAGGATGCGGCAGGAGTGGGTGGCGTTCCGGGAGGATTACAACGACGAACTCCGGGAACAAATCGACTTCCACTACCACATGTATAAACATTTCCCCCACCGCACTCCTTCTGATGATGATGACTCTTAGGAACTGTACTGGTTGAAAAATCGCTGTAATAAAATTTCCTATAAATAAAATTTTATTTCCCGTATCCTTCGCCTTCTTTTGCAAAAGCCAGCATAACAAAAAAGCTTAAAAAAGGAAAAGGCACGTGCTCAATAAAAAGCCAGAATCCAAAATCGCGAGAAAAAAAGAGATAAAGTCGCGAGAAAAAGGCAGGATTAACCAAACAAAATTCCGACTACCAAGCAAAAGTCGAACAAAACAAAGAAAACCCGACCAACCAGCAAGGGTCGGATAACCAACACAAAAATCAAAAGCAAAAATCCCCAGCAACCAATGAAGCTGGATGAATAGCAAACCAGATTTCCGGCAACCCGGATGACCATGCCAGAAAGGTCCGACCACAATTACCAAAACACAGAAATTACTCCCCAGTGAAGCGGTGCATGATCAGAATCAGTAAGCCGCCACCATCGCCAAAGGATCAGCTACAGCAAGAAGGGGCATCCAGAGGCACCAAACCAGGCGAGGGTTCGTACTCGTCAACCAAAGGATCAGCTACCGCAAGATGGGGCATCCGGAGGCTTAACACAAGATGGGGGTGTGTACTCATCAGGTCTTACAAAAGAGGGCTTACCAGACGGGGGTTCATACTCGTCAAACACCAGATGGGGGTGTGTACTCATCAGGCCTTACAGAAGGGGGCTTACCGGGCGAGGGTTCATACTCGTCAAACTAGATGGGGGTTCATACTCATCAGCCGAAGGGTTTAGCTACCGCATCAAAGGAGAATCCCAGAGGCGCACAACACAACATCTCCCCCAAAGATCACCCGCCGCAAAGACGGAATATCCGAAGGGAAACCGGGCAAGAGGGTCAACTCCTTTACCCTCCAGTCGATCACCTTGGCACAAAAAGGCCAGCAGTCGACTGGTCGGGTAAAGGGGGGGCAGCTGTAGACCCCAAATCTTGCCCGGCCTCAGAATAAAGTCAGAAAGCATCCTATTTGAAGACGGCCGAAGCCTAACAAGCCATTAGGAGAGACTATTAGGCCCCCGTACTAAGATAGGAAGGTTTTTTGGCCCGAAAATAAAGTTTCTCGCCCTGAAGGGACGAGACCGCCGTCTGGGAATACCAGACCGCCGTCTCGTTTCAACGCCAGGACGAGACCGCCGTCTCGATTTTCTAGACGGCGGTCTCATCACCCGCAAATTCGAGACGGCGGTCTGGATTTTCCAGACGGCGGTCTCGATTCCTGCCAAGTCAAGACGGCGGTCTGGAATTTCCAGACGGCGGTCTCGACCCGCTGCCAAGTCGAGACGGCGGTCTGGACTTTCCAGACGGTGGTCTCGACCCTGTCAGCAGAGACGGCGGTCTCGACCTGTCAGGCGCAAAAAACTATAAATAGGGGCGTCATTTCTCCCTTTTCACACACCCAGCAGCAAGAGCTCTCCCTTCTCTCTAGAATTTCTCTCTCTAAGAATCCCTCCGAGGCATTTCCGGAGTTTCTAAGTGTCTTTAGGCATAAACTGAGTGCTCTAAATCTTCTTTAGAATCCCTCCGAGGCATTTCTGGAGTTTCTGAGAGTTGTAGAGTGAAGGGTTGCCAAAACGCACCCTCTCTTTAAAGAAATATAAAAGCTTGCTTTGGAGGTGCATATTCTCCCTCTCTATTTATTTTACTGCCATTTAAATTACGCAATAGAAGCTAGGGCCATGTAGTCATAAATTTAAATACCGCATAATAAAAGGGTAAAAGCGCTATTTTCCAGTTTAATTATTTATTCAAATTAGCCAGCCTATCATAGGGAACCCGAAAGGGGCGTCGTAAAGGAACTAACACTTCCTTTACACGTAACTAACTCCCTTACCCAACTCTGGTTCTAATGACCAAAGTTGGTTTTTCGAAAACCAACGCCTTTTTAAACCCCTTTTTCGATGTTTATGGTAAAAATATCGGTGGCGACTCCATAGAACCCAACTAAATAAATCCCTGGGTTAGCCCGGTTATCGGACAACTCAGGGATACTTTTGAAAACCTCGCCCCTAGGTTAGCCCGGTTATCGGACAACCTAAAGGCGTTGTAACCACCAATAAAAAACGCGAAAATCAAAGAAGAAGAGTCGAAAAACCATCGCGTCGCTCCGACCGCACACCCCTTCTTTCGGGGAGGCGGCGACAGATGGCGACTCCGCTGGGGATTTATTTACCATTCTCGGTTCTCCTCTTTCTATTTCAGAGGCATTTTGCACATAGAATGCAGCACAACTCCAAGGAGATTTGCTTGGTCTAATAAGTTTTTTATCTAAAAAAGATTTTATTTCTTTTCTACAATATTCTAGCTTCTCTTTATTTAGTTGTACTGGTTTGGCTTTAGTAGGAATATTCTTTTCCAAAAATCCTTCTTCATAGGGTAATTCTATTTCAAAAGTATGTCTATTCCAAAAGGCTGTAGGAACCTCTGCACATACTTCTTTTATAATTTCTTGTTCTATATTTTTAAAGGATGTAATTACTTCGGGATTTTTTAACTGTTCTTCTATTCTTTTGTGTGCTATTTCTTGTTTTAAATATTTTATATGAGTATTTTTAGCTTCTAGTTTTAATAGAAAGTTTTCTTCATTTACATCAGTTACTAATTGTATTTCTTTATTTTTTATTGGTTTAATGAATTCGAATAAAAGGTTTTTATGTTTTATTCCTTGTTCGGATACTTCAAAAGGGTAAATTAATGCTAGAAATGGGGTTCCTAATATCATATCTTCACTGATATCAGGGGTTAATATAAAAGTATTTTTGAAACAAGTTCCCTTATTACATATGTTGGCATTTGATAATTTATATTTTACTTTTAGTTTTTCAGAATTAGCTGTTCTTAAGGTTTGTAAAGTTTTTTCATAAAATTTTGTAGGTATTAATCCTTCTCTTATACAGTTTATATCAGCTCTAGAGTCTACTAAAGTCTGTAAATTGTTTATGAAAACTATTTCCAATTTTTAGTGTAGCTTTTATATGTCATTTTTGTTGTAGAATTTTTAGTTGGTTAACCTTTTCGAGAGGTTGATTCATAGTTTAAGATTTTTTTATTATTTATAATATTTATTTTTTCTTCTTGTATTTCATTTTTTATTTTTAATTCTACTAAATGAATTTTGATTTCTTTAATTTCTTCTTTTAGAAGGCTTATTTCTTTTTGTAAGTCTTGTAAATTTACTGATTTTTCTTTATTTATTGCTTTACGTAATATTTTGGAAAAATCATACCCACTTACTTCGATAGGTACTTGTTTCTGTTTCTTTTTCACTTAATATTAATGTTTTTAATCTAGTTAGATATTCTAATTTATCTTTTTCATTTGGAAGTTTATCTACCATTTCTAGAGCTATTTTAGTTTTTGTGGTTAATACATTAATGTTGAATATACAGATCGCAATTTTCTTCATTCTCATTTTCACTTATAGTAGTAGTATGTTCATCTTCACTGCTACTAGGTTCTATCAGATTATTAATGTCTTCTTCTGACTCATATAACAATATTTTTGTTATTTGATTTTTAGTTTTATCACTGATATCTAAATTTTGTATGTGTTCTTTTACTCTACAATCTTTTTTCATGTGTCCGTATCTTCCACATTTATAACAAACTATTCCCTTTTTAGAATTAAATTGGTTATTATTTGTAGATGGCTTTGTTTTTATTTTTCTTTTAAAGTTTCTTGGGATGTTTCTATTATTATTTTGCGAGAATTTTCTTTTAATTATTTGCTTTTTCTTATTTTTTCTAGAAGGGGGATCTAATCTTTCGTACCCATATTGTATACAAAAATCTCCTAATTCTTTTGTACCACTTTCTTGTTGTCTTTTAATCTGCTTTTCTAATTTTAGATTATTACATATTTCTAAAGCGGTGTTTTTAATAGTTGAAATTATTTTTCCATAGGTTATGTCTTGTAATGGTTCAGGGTATTTTTGAACTAATTTTTCTCGTACTTTGGTTGCGAATACTAGGGGTAGTCCCGCAATAAATCTTTCTTTCCAAAAGGTTTCTTTACAGTCTGTTCTAGTCATTACCATAATTATAAAATTATCTACATACCATCTAAAATCTCCTAAAGTAGGACATCTTAGATTATGTAACAAAGTACTTGTTTTTTCTTCAAATGTGTTAGAATCGCCCATGAAATTATGAATAATTGATATTATTAAAGTTTCTACCATCAGAGGTATTTGATTATTTCCTTCTTGTTTTACTGCTGTTAAGATGAATCTTCTTTGGTTTGCAGTTAGATAATTTTCCCACCATCCTTTTAAAGATCCGGTAAATCCTAGAATCAGTAATTGTATTGTTTGTTCTTCTGAGTTTTTAGCCCTATAGGCTGAAGCAGCCATAGCCATTTCATTTGTTTTTCTTAGTAACTGATAATCGGTTAGTCCATCTATATTCAATTCAGTTATTCCTGTTCCATTAAAAGCAGATGGACTTTCTAAATTCCATTCTTCAAATTGTATGTCTGGTAATGTTGGTCTTCTATAATAATTTCTAGTGGTTGGTGATGTGACTGATTTTCAGCACATCTTAAGTAGCTTATAATGTTATATTATTGTTTATAATATGTTAATATTGCTAAATTAACTATCATTTGTATTATTAGGCCTTTAGAAGCCGTAATATAAATTTCTGCATAAAAACAATAAATTAGCTGTATTTTATTGTATACGGGTACTGATATTAGTTTACTGTTTTATTTATTATTTTTTCTACAGAGATCCTAAAATCATTATTCTTGAATCAGTGAAAGTTAGACAAATTCATCTTTCCAGCGGATCAAGAAACACTCAATTCGGAGCTAAATTGAATTTTATATAAATTATTTAAGGGAGGTTACGCGCACAGAGTCGGTCCACCGGGCATGCCTCAGTAAAATAATTATCATAAATTCGATAGACCGCCAAAATTAGTGAAAACAGTGGCGTTTGAAAGATAAATTAACAAGCTTTCTAATGAGACCAGAATCGTTTCATTTGAAGAATAATTGAGAAAACTGCAAGCATTCGAATTGCGCGGTACTGCACTGAAACGAAGACAGTGCGACTTTTCAACATCTTATTGGATTAGGTCCGGTTATGGGCCTTGTAAGTTGTAATTGTACATTAGTTGAAGTATATAGTAAATTAACTTAATGTAATAACATATAGTCGAAGTTTTCAAGTTCAGATTCAATCAAATCGATCAGAATTCTCTCAATTGTTCTCTCCACTGCACCATGGCTCTTTCTCCTTGCTTGCATCTCAATCTTCCATGTATGTGTTCATTCTTCTTCATTGTTCTTCACGAATTGGATCTGGATTTCCTTCTTCTATCATCTTTAATTGTTTTTCTTTACTGAATTCATGAATTAGATTAGGTTTTTACCGAACAAAATCTGCTGGAACTGAATTGCATGTGACAACTTGTTTAAGACTTGTGTTCTTGACTTGCTTTAGCTTGTGGATGTCTCTCGGTTGAGGATTGAAGCTTGCAATCACTTTGTTGAACTATATGGTGAATGCTTGATTGATTAATTAGGTTTTCACAATGTCAAAAACGCAGTAGTTTTGCAATTTTGCTTACACCGAATCTGCTCCACAGTTCTTGTTCTTGCTTTCTTTAATTTTCCGCATTTTACTTGCTTTTACTTTACTTGTTTTGATGTTTTAATTGCTTTACAGTCACGGTAGCTAGGTTTTATTGCTTTGTTTACTTGCTTTAATCTCTTGTAGAAGCTTAGTTTTAGGTTTAGATAGATTTTACTGCATTGTTTTAGGTTCTGTCATAGATTAGCATAAGATTAGAATAGTTTAAGTGTAGCTAGGTTCTCATTTTAATTTTCTGCACTACAAATTCCCCTTGAATACTGAAAAACTCATAAATATACATTACTTCACTCATTCCATCATTCACATCACACATTTACCACTGTTTTGAACATTTTGACCGAAGTGACCACCTGTCACTCGGTCAGGTTTTCAACCACACGCACCAAAACAATCTCACACGGTCATCTCACATTTTTAAAACTCAAAATACAAAAATATTTGCATTTACATAGGTCAACCATACATTTTATACACTTCATTTGATTCTTGACCGAGGCATTTCTTCATATATTCATTTTGACCGAGACCTTTTATTTTGTTGATTTTTCGACCACTTTTCGACCACCGAGTCTTGTTCACTACGGTCATTTTCCATTTTAAAAACTCAAAACTCAAAAATAGTTACATTTCACTCGGTCACTCATATATTTTACACCTTGCATTTGATTCTTGATCGAGAAATTGTTTTTACATTTCATTCCGACCGAGAGTTCACATTTCGATTGTGGTTTCTAACCGTGGTTACTATTCATTGTGGTCGATTTATGAATTTTGTTTAGCTTCATTCATCTGCAATTTGTTTTCATTTACGTCTACATTATTATAGGTCAATCATATATTTTGTTCACTAATTTCCATTTTTGACCGAGACAACTCATTAGTTTTTGTATGTTGACCGAGAGCACAAAATTTTGACCGTGATTCCTGATCGTTATTACTCGTTCACGTCGGTCGATTTACGATACTGACCATGTATACTTGTTCATCACGGTCGGATTTGTGATTTTGGGTCGATTTGTGATTTTCCATATTTTTAGCCATTTTTGCATTCTGCGAGTATTTTCATTCACTGCATATTAGGATTTTACCTCATTTTAATTTAGTTTAAGATTGTAAATTTCATTTTTAGTTTAGTTCCCCATTGAATCATTCATAACTCAATCATATACTCTTATTACTTCCCACGGATTGATATTCTGGTTCCCATTGTCTTGCATTATTACTGTTTTAGGGGAACTCTTTTGAAAGTGTTGAAACTGCGACATATCAATTTAACTTCTTTCAAATTGGCGCCGTTGCCGTTTTGAAGTAGGATCATTAAGAAGTAGGAGTTGTGATTGATTCATTTCATTGCATATAGTTTAGTTTGCATTGCATTTGCATTTTTGCACTTGTGTTGTTTTGTTGCAGCTTTTATACAGGTACCTAGGTGTATGACCCGATCTTCTAAAGTGGACCTAGCTCCATTTGATCCAGAAATTGCACGCATGAACTTGCATAGCGAGGAACTTGACAAAACTTAAAACGTCAGACATGAGTATGATCGATAGGGTTCACAACGAAAAGACTGAGGAGCGACACTGAGACACAACGAATAACATGTCTCGCAGAAAGACTGGTAATTAAAATCAAATGGAGTCTATGTTATTACTAAAGTATTTCCCATGGATTGAATTCGTCAACGGTATATTCGTAATGGTCATAGACTTAAGATATTCCATGAAAGTCAACCGGTTTCACATATGGATAATCATATAATTTCTTTAGCTAACCCGAGTTGTGCAGCAATAAGTTATGTGCTCGATTAATTATGCAGATTAAAGTTTTTTTTTCGGGTACTATTTTTCTAAACTTATTTGACTCACATTGAGGACAATGTGTCTTTCAAGTGTGGGGTATTTAGGGAGATTTCTAAATTAATTAATGACTTTGATTTGTTCATACTTGAGCTTTGTAATTCTGAGTTGGGCAAGCTGATGCATGTTTTATATAATCTGTTTTATATAATCTGATTTTCTAAATTATGTGAGCTACAACCTTGATTTATTCATTGCTTTATGATTATTTAAGTGAGGTATTTAGACATTTTGATGACTGAATTAGTGGATGCCATGATAAGTTAAAACAGGATTGATTCCAACTGAATTGAGTTTAAAAGCCGTGAGATTTGAGCCTTCATTCTTTGATGTGTGATTTATTCTTGATGTTTTAACTATTGCAGAACTTGACTTTATTCTCTGAGTAAATTATCTGATTCTATGCATCTTTTGAAAATGATCAAGGTCATCTTTGTTGCAGACCACTGACCAAATAAAGCCAACCTTTAAATATTATTGACCCTAGTCACCCCCTTGAGCCTCGATTTATCTTTTCTTTGTTTATAACCTGTACATTACAAGCCTGAAGCAAAAAAACCAGTTTTAACCCTGGACTTTGGTGAAGGAAGAAGAGGTTTTAATTCATAGATTGAGCAAAGCTCAAGTGTGGGGTGGTGTTTAAATTATGTAAGGTTTAAAAAAAAAAAAAAAAGTTGAAAAGCTAAAAACAGCAAAGCTGGATTGTATTGAAAAAAAAAAAAAAAAGAGGAATGATAAATTATGAAGCCGAAGGCATTGAAAAGCATTATGTATTAAAGATTTCCACCACACTTATGCAGTATTTAAAACCATGTTTATTTTATCAAAGTTCCATTATTTAAAGCCTTGCATCCCTTTGTTATCCATACCTAAAAGTTATAACCCATGGCCACGTTATAAGCTTAATTAAAGTCCTTTTGATTCTTTGGATGCATGGTAATTAGGATGATTGAAATTAGAATTTATTCAAGCCTATGATAATGGTTTTGCATTGAGAATATTTGAGTGAAACAACACCTATATTTAAACAGTTGAGAGATGAGTGAAACACTTGACCTAGTGAGGAAATTCTCAAGTAAAGCTGGATAGATTTTTGTTTAAATTATTCATGAGTGCCTATTAATTAAGGAGTCAAGTGTTTGATGCTGTAACTTAGATGCATGAGGCTTGGATATGAATTTTTATATGCTCACTTTACTTAATTGATTTATAAAACATGGAACTGCAGAACTTAAGTTTTGCCCAGGAGTGCAAAGGGCTAAGTGTGGGGTATTTGATGTGACTGATTTTCAGCACATCTTAAGTAGCTTATAATGTTATATTATTGTTTATAATATGTTAATAAAGCTTAATTAACTATAATTTGTATTACTAGGCCTTTAGAAGCCGTAATATAAATTTCTGCATAAAAACAATAAATTAGCTGTATTTTATTGTATACGGGTACTGATATTAGTTTACTGTTTTATTTATTATTTTTTCTACAGAGATCCTAAAATCATTATTCTTGAAGCAGTGAAAGTTAGACAAATTCATCTTTCCAGCGGATCAAGAAACACTCAATTCGGAGCTAAATTGAATTTTATATAAATTATTTAAGGGAGGTTACGCGCACAGAGTCGGTCCACCGGGCATGCCTCAGTAAAATAATTATCATAAATTCGATAGACCTCCAAAATTAGTGAAAACAGTGGCGTTTGAAAGATAAATTAACAAGCTTTCTAATGAGACCAGAATCGTTTCATTTGAAGAATAATTGAGAAAACTGCAAGCATTCGAATTGCGCGGTACTGCACTGAAACGAAGACAGTGCGACTTTTCAACATCTTATTGGATTAGGTCCGGTTATGGGCCTTGTAAGTTGTAATTGTACATTAGTTGAAGTATATAGTAAATTAACTTAATGTAATAACATATAGTCGAAGTTTTCAAGTTCAGATTCAATCAAATCGATCAGAATTCTCTCAATTGTTCTCTCCACTGCACCATGGCTCTTTCTCCTTGCTTGCATCTCAATCTTCCATGTATGTGTTCATTCTTCTTCATTGTTCTTCACGAATTGGATCTGGATTTCCTTCTTCAATCATCTTTAATTGTTTTTCTTTACTGAATTCATGAATTAGATTAGGTTTTTACCGAACAAAATCTGCTGGAACTGAATTGCATGTGACAACTTGTTTAAGACTTGTGTTCTTGACTTGCTTTAGCTTGTGGATGTCTCTCGGTTGAGGATTGAAGCTTGCAATCACTTTGTTGAACTGTATGGTGAATGCTTGATTGATTAATTAGGTTTTCACAATGTCAAAAACGCAGTAGTTTTGCAATTTTGCTTACACCGAATCTGCTCCACAGTTCTTGTTCTTGCTTTCTTTAATTTTCTGCATTTCTTGCTTTTACTTTACTTGTTTTGATGTTTTAATTGCTTTACAGTCACGGTAGCTAGGTTTTATTGCTTTGTTTACTTGCTTTAATCTTTGTAGAAGCTTAGTTTTAGGTCTAGATAGATTTTACTGCATTGTTTTAGGTTCTGTCATAGATTAGCATAAGATTAGAATAGTTTAAGTGTAGCTAGGTTCTCATTTTAATTTTCTGCACTACAAATTCCCCTTGAATACTGAAAAACTCATAAATATACATTACTTCACTCATTCCATCATTCACATCACACATTTACCACTGTTTTGAACATTTTGACCGAAGTGACCACTCGTCACTCGGTCGGTTTTCAACCACACGCACCAAAACAATCTCACACGGTCATCTCACATTTTTAAAACTCAAAATACAAAAATATTTGCATTTACATCGGTCAACCATACATTTTATACACTTCATTTGATTCTTGACCGAGGCATTTCTTCATATATTCATTTTGACCGAGACCTTTTATTTTGTTGATTTTCTGACCACTTTTCCGACCACCAAGTCATCGTTCACTACGGTCATTTTCCATTTTAAAAACTCAAAACTCAAAAATAGTTACATTTCACTCGGTCACTCATATACTTTACACCTTGCATTTGATTCTTGATCGAGAAATTGTTTTTACATTTCATTCGACCGAGAGTTCACATTTCGATCGTGGTTTCTAACCGTGGTTACTATTCATTGTGGTCGGATTTATGAATTTTGTTTAGCTTCATTCATCCGAATTTTTTTTCATTTATGTCTACATTATTATAGGTCAATCATATATTTTGTTCACTAATTTCCATTTTTGACCGAGACAACTCATTAGTTTTTGTATGTTGACCGAGAGCACAAAATTTTGACCGTGATTCCTGATCGTTATTACTCGTTCACGTTGGTCGGATTTACGATACTCGACCGTGTATATCTGTTCATCACGGTCAGATTTGTGATTTTGGGTCGATTTGTGATTTTCCATATTTTTAGCCATTTTTGCATTCTGCAGTATTTTCATTCACTACATATTAGGATTTTACCTCATTTTAATTTAGTTTAAGATTGTAAATTTCATTTTAGTTTAGTTCCCCATTGAATCATTCATAACTCAATCATATACTCTTATTACTTCCCACGGATTGATATTCTGGTTCCCATTGTACTGCATTATTACTGTTTTAGGGGAACTCTTTTGAAAGTGTTGAAACTGCGACATATCAATTTAACCTCTTTCAGTTGGCATATTATGGGTGGTTGGGTTTGCATTAAATTTACTTCCTATTCTATTGAGATTTTATTCATAATCTATATTTTCTAGGTTTCCTAGTTCTTCCTCGGGGATATCTATTACATTTAGTTTTCTTACATTTAATTGTTATAATTTTATATTTATTTCCTCTAATATTCTATCTGATTGATTTCCTATTTTAAATTCTTTATATTCTTTATCGGATAGTCTTATAAGGTTTATTAATGATTTTTGTAAATCAGTAATTCCTAATGGATTTTTATTGCTTGGTAAACTTTCTTCTTCAATAATTTTTTGAGCTATTTGATGTAATATTTGATTTGTGAAATTTAATTGACTATGTATATTTTGAATATCGTTTATATTAGGGGTTTCATTACTATTTCTTTTTTCTCCTATCATTTTAAAAGGTGATGCAATTACTTCTTTATTTTCGATGTTAGGAAATCTTACTTCTTCTAAAGGAGGAATTTTACTGATAACTTCTTTATTTTTTGTTTTCCATATTTTTTCAGTATTCTGTAATACATTAATTTGTAGATTTTCTAAACATTTTTCTTCAAACCATTTAAAGTAGGGTATATTTTCTTGGATTAAATTTAAATACTCATAATATTTTTCGCGGTATTCTTTTAATTCATTTTGAGTAAAGGTTTTAAAGAACCATTCTCTTTTTCTTTATTATTTTCATCTAAAAATTCTTGTCTTAATGAGTCTTTATTTATTTCGAATTTAGTTATTACATTTATTATACTATCGTCTTGCTGTATTTCAGAAGCAGATGGAGAATTACGTGTTAAGTTTTCATATTCGTATTCTGGCATTGGTATCGTGGGATCGTCTTTTATGCCTTTTTGTGAATTTATTCTTCGGATTGGGGCAAAAGATACTTCTACTGTTCCTGATTTATATTCTGTTATATTTTCAATTTCTACTGGTTCTGGTTCTAATAGATCTTCTAATCTCCAACTAAGTCCACTAGATATTTCAGTATGTTTTAAAGTTTTTGGTATTACGGCATTAACCTTTGCTGAATTTACTAATAACATAGTTGTTTCATCTTTTGGGGACATTAATAAGGCTCCAGGTGCTAGTTGAGTTTTCATTATTTTATAATAAATTATGTATATTATTGTTATGGGTATTGATTTGGGATTCCATACGTTTTCAGGGATTTTTATATCTAGTATTATATTATTTTCTGTATTATGTAGGCTTTTAAGAGCTATCGAATAATTTGGGTAATTGTTTATATATATTGGTCCATTATGTAGGTTAGTTTCAAACATTGCTAATATCTGGTTTTCAAGTTTTACTAGTCTATTATCTCTTAAAGCGACGAACATAGGTGTATCTATTCCTTTTCTAAAGAGAGGTTTTATTGCTATCTGTATTGATCCTATGTGAAGATATCGATATTCTTTTATATGTTCTGCTATTAAGGATTTAGTTATTAATGGTATTTTTTCATGGCTTGATAAAAGTTCTATTTCTTTATCTACTGTTTTTACTATATATTCCAATTTAAACATGTCTTTCCAGTTAGTTTTATAAATATTTGATATTTCTAATTTGGGAAGGGTCCATTTATTCAACTGATTTTCTATTTCTGGGATTATTAATTCATGGTGTACAAGGTTCATATTACTTGGTTTCTTCTTCGTATTCCTATTTTCTTCTAACTTTTCTTTTCCCTTAGATAAAAGTTTTATTAATTTTGCCATCCTAAGGCCAAGGTCTAAGATATACGGGAACACCACAGGGTTTACTGCCAATCACTGGACTTATAACCTAAACCGGCTTACCAACGCTCATCTACCCTCAAAGACTCTTAGGCACGGTTTGATTAATAAAAAAATTTTCTAATGAAGAAGTTAAGTTTTCAGAAAATAACAATTCAGAAAAATAATCAGTTTTATGCGCAAAGTACGTGGCTTTGTTAATTCACAATAGATTATCAGGAATTGAACCTGCCATAGGTGATCTAGATTGGCCTATTACGCTTCAAGCAACCCAATCGGGAAGACTAAAACACTCAGTTTTCCAGCCGATATACTTTGATTAAACACTCAAACAATTTTCTGATGTGAAGGATCGACCTAAACTGCAACTACAGAGCATACTTATTTCAAACAAACAGATATTATCAGCGCAAATTTGTTTTCTTTGGCTCTGATACCTTTTTTGGCATCAGTGCGCATAAAGGCGTAGTAGCAGTGAAGATGAACATACTACTACTATAAGTGAAAATGAGAATGAAGAAAATTGCGACTGTATATTCAACATTAATGTATTAACCACGTAAACTAAAATAGCTCTAGAAATGGTAGATAAACTTCCAAATGAAGAAGATAAATTAGAATATCTAACTAGATTAAAAACATTAATATTAAGTGAAAAAGATATATATATATATATATATATATATATATATATATATATATATATACATTCGATTATTGTTTTTAAATTTTTCAGATTAATTATTAAAATTATTTTCTAATCATATATATAAGTGTATCAATTTTTTAAAGTAATTATTTTTATTTTATTTTTTTATATATTATATATTATATTTTTATTCGTGTTTAACTTTTTTTTATTTTTTTCATATTTTTTTCTTTTTTTCAAATCTATAAATAATTTTTTTTATTCTGTTTATTATCTTTTGTATATATATATATATATATATATATATATATATATATATATATTACATCTTTAACTACAAATATTAGTTTTATGATTTTTGCTTATTTATTATTTTGATTTGCTATATTTTTAATTTTTTTTTTGGAATTGAAATAAGTTGCTACATTAAAAAGTTATACTATTTAGTTAAGTAGAAATAAATAAAAAATGATAAAAATAATTAGAAAAGAAGGTGAATTTGTAAAATTTTGTAAAGGTTAAAATTTGATTAACATAGTAGATTTTATTATTAAATTTGGTATTTTAAAAAAATCGTTGCGTATTTTATGCATAATATATTAATTTGTTAGTAACAATTACCTATTATCAGCATATAATAAAATTATTGTAGTATTAGATTAATATATTTATTAATAAATATTGAATACTAAGAATGGTAACAAAAGAGATACCAATTTCAATACAAATCAATTTTAAAAATAAGAAAAAATGTATTGAACTATTCTTTATTTTTTTTCTTATTTAATAATTTTATGATTTTGCTTAAATATTTTTTTATGTCTAAAAAGTTTAGGAATATTGCGTTTAATTGCTCATATTTTCTTATTTTGATACTTCAAATATTTACATTAATTTAAAAAATATTTATCAAGATTTCAATTACAGTATGTTTATATATGTTAATATCTTTTTTTTTTAATTTTTTATATAATAATCTATATCTCTCTTAACATATAATCACGTTTCTTATCAATATTGATAACGTATTTGGAAGAAATCAAATATTAAATAAAAAAGGTTAAAATTAAAAGGAAAGTATTGAAAACTAAATGGAAATTTTATATTCTTTACTTTGTCAAGACGGAAGCGGATTAAGAACAGACTGTCAGTACAAATCTTTGAAAGAAAAAAAATATTTATATATATATATATATATATATATATATATATATATATATATATATAAAAAGTAAAATAAATATTTTGAGAATAGTTACAACTAATATTTTTAAAACCGATAAACCGGTAATGATAATTTTAAAAATATAAAATAAAAATAATAAAGATTATTGTTATATTATAATAAAATTATAAATATAAAAGATATTAAAAATAAGAGAATAATTATTAAAATAAAATAAAAATATAATAAAATAAAGCTTTTATTATTAATAAATAAACCGGAAAATACTCTTTTGCCTTTTTTATTATGCGGAATTTAAAGTGACGACTACATGGCCCTAATCTATTGCATAATTTAAAATTAAAGCATTAAAAGTAGAGAGGGAGAATTTGAACCTCCGAAGCAAGCTTTCTTTTTATTTCTTTAAAACAAATGGGTGCTTTTTGGCAGCCCTTCACTCTACACAACGCTGGAAACTCTTCTAAACGCCGAAAAATACTCTCAGAGACACTCAGAAACTCCGGAAATGCATCGGAGGGATTCTAGAGAGAAGTTTTTAGAGAGAAGGCAGAGCTAATGCTTGAGGTGTGTGGAAATGAGGGGGGAGAGCCCCTATTTATAGGTTTTCACGCCTGCCAGTGGCGAGACCGCCGTCTCGACCTGCCAAACACGGCGAGACCACCGTCTATGGAAACGAGACCGCCGTCTCGCCCTTCGCAGGTGGCGAGACCGCCGTCTCGCCCTTCGCAGGTGGCGAGACCGCCGTCTCGCCCTTCGCAGGTGGCGAGACCGCCGTCTCGTCAAGCGAGACGGCGGTCTGGGAAATCCAGAGGCATCTCGTCCCAACAAAGCGAGAAAACTTATTTTTTGTACAGAAACTCCCTCATATCCTAGTATGGGGCCTAATAGTCTCTCCTAGTGGCTTGTTAGGCTTCGTCCATCTTCGAATAGGAGGTCTTCTGGTCTTTATTTGGAGGCAGGGCAAGATTTGGGGTCTACAACATGCAGTAGCAAAAAAATTAGAAACTGAAAACAAAAGGTTAAAAAGCATGAATAGGTTATTAGAAAACAAGATCACTATTCTTGAAAAGAAAATAGTTGATGAAGAAACCAAGGATGAAAATTCGGAATTAGATAATAATTCTGATTGCATGTGTAATGTTAAAGATTGCAAAAACTGTCCTGAGTTACAAAAACAAGTATCATACTTAGTAAAAATTGCATCTAAACTAGCACAAGGAAAGACTAGTCTTGATATGATACTTAATTATAGATTTTACACCGACTATTGGAAAGAAAACCAGAACATTTAAAAATTACTTTGCATATAGTAAATCTATTTCGTCTCTGTTTGTTAAATGTTTTTACTGTATGAAAAAAGGGCACTTTGTTAAATATTGTAGAATTAAGAAATATGCCGTACCTAAAGGTAGAATGAAATGGGTTCCAAAAATTAATTCATTTCAAATAACCTAATTGGACCCAGTAACTATAAAGGGTACCAGAAAAATGCTAAATTTGTTTTGCAGGAACAAAATTTGGGAATCCCTTGAAGTTCAAAGCGGCGAAATATTAATCGATTAAAATAACTTATAGAGGATATCAGAAAATTTGTCTATACCATTTTAATCGATTGAAATGTCGAATTAATCGATTAAAATGTTCTCTGGATTTGAGTTTGGTTGTTTTAATCGATTAAAAAGAATTTATATCAACTAAAAACACTAATATGTCAAATTTAATTGATTCTTTTTTTTTAATCGATTAAAATTCTATTATCATCCTATACAAGACTAATCGATTCCTTTTTAAGTTAATCAATTAATTTTGAATAGCGGCTAGACAATCATGAATAATACCGAATGAGTCTCGGACATGTTTGATTCAAGTAGTCTATTATGGAATATTCAAATTTCCTTTCAATGGCACACATTTTCATGATTGGAAAGCGAAGGCTGAACAAATCTTTGAATTAGAAACTAGACTAGTGGAATGTCGCCGCCTCCCCGAAGAGGGGGCGCGGTCGAAGCGACGCGATGGTTTTTCGACTCTTCTTGTTTTCGCGTTTTTTATTGGTGGTTACAACGTCTTCAAGCTGTCCGATAACCGGGCTAATCTGGAGACGAGGTTTTCGAAAAGGGTCCTTGAGTTGTCCGACAACCGGGCTAACCTAAGGACTTATTCATTTTGGGTTCTATGGAGTCGCCACCGATATTTTTACCATAAACATCGGAAAAGGGGTTTTAAAAGGCGTTGGTTTTCGAAAACCAACTTTGGTCATTAGAACCAGAGTTGGGTAAGGGAGTTAGTTACGTGCAAATGGAGTATTAGTCCCTTTGCGACGCCCCTTTCGGGTTCCCTATGATAGGTCGGCTATTTGTAAATAATTAAACTTGGAAAATTGCGCTTTTACCCTTTTTATTATGCAGAATTTGAATATGTGACTACATGGCCCTAGCTTCTATTGCGTAATTTAAATAGCAGTAATTAAAAAAAGGAGAGTGAGGATATGCACCTCCAAAGCAAGCTTTTATATTCAAAAAGAGGGTGCGTTTTGGCAACCCTTCACTCTACACTCTCAGAAAACTCCGGAAATGCCTCGGAGGGATTCTAAAGAAGATTTAGAACGCTCAGTCTATGCCTAAAGACGCTCAGAAACTCCGGAAATGCCTCGGAGGGATTCTTAGAGAGAGAAAATCTAGAGAGAAGGGAGAGCTCTTGCTGCTTGGTGTGTGGAAATGAGGGGGAGGGAGCCCCTATTTATAGTTTTTCGCGCTGTCAGGGTCCAGACCGCCGTTCTCGCCTGACAGGGTCGAGACCGCCGTCTCGCTCATGTCACGGGGTCGAGACCGCCGTCTGGAAAATCCAGACCGCCGTCTCGACTTGGCGAGAATCGAGACCGCCGTCTGGAAAACCCAGACCGCCGTCTCGTTTTTGCGAGTGTCGAGATCGCCGTCTGGAAAATCGAGACGGTGGTCTCGTCCTGGCGTTGAAACGAGACGGCGGTCTGGTATTCCCAGACGGCGGTCTCATCCCTTCAGGGCGAGAAACTTTATTTTTGGGCCAAAAAACCTTCTTATCTTGGTACGGGAGCCTAATAGTCTCTCCTAGTGGCTTGTTAAGCTCCGGCTGTCTTCAAATAGGAAGCTTTCTGACTTTATTTGGAGGCCGGACAAGATTTGGGGTCTACAGCTGCCCCCCCTTTACCTGACTAGTCAACTGTTGGCCTGTTGTGCCAGACAGATTGACAGGAAGGTAAAGGAGTTGACCCTCTTGCCCGGCTACCCTTCGGACGTCCCGTCTTGTGGCGGATGATCCTCTGGGGAGATGTTGTGTTTGTGCGCCTCTAGGATACTACTCTTGACGTAGCCGATCCCTTTGGTTGACACGTGGTAGAACCTCCGGATACTACTCTTGACGTAGCCGATCCTTCGGTTGATGAGTGGTAGAACCTCCGGATACTACTCTTGACGTAGCCGATCCTTCGGTTGATGGGTATAAACCCCCCATCAGGCTGGTAGTTGCAGTCCGTTGTGTGAGACTGGATGGGTATGAACCCCTCATCAGGCTGGTAGGTGCAGTCCGTTGTGTAGGACTGGATGGGTATGAACCCCCCATCAGGGTGGTAACGGCGGCTTATAGTTCAGGTAGCCCATGCGCCGGCTAGGCGCTTCTTGTGTGCTGGTTGATAGGTATAAACCCCCTATCAGGCTGGTGCAGTCCGTTGTGTGGGACCGGATGGGTATGAACCCCCCATCAGGGTGGTAATGGCGGCTTACTGCTCGGGTAGCTCATGCGCCGTTGTTGAGATGCGTTCTGTCTTTGTTTTTTGTCTTTTCTGGGAATTGTCGTCCGGTCTGTGCCGGGGATTCTGTTGGTGTTCGTCCAGCTTGTTGATTGCTGGGGATTCTTTGTGTTTTGATCTTTTGTGGTGGTTATCCGACTTTGCTGGTTGTCGGAGATTTTTTGATAAGTGCCTCTTAGGTAGGCAGGAATCCTCTGGGGATTTGTTGATCTTGGTGACGCCTCTTGAGTAGGCGGATATCCATTGAGTTTTTGGTAATGCCTCTGAGTAGGCAGATGTTCCGTTTGGAGGTGAAGACTTTTGGTTTTGATTTTTTCTTTGCCTCTGAATAGGCTAATGTTGCTTTTTTGCTTGCAAGGTTTTGCCTATGCGTTCCACTAGGGATATCCATGTTAGGCAAGTAGCTTTCTGAGGATATGCGTTTGAAGTTTTGCCTTTTCAGTAGGCTCTCTGGGTAAGTTTTTTTTTTTTTTTTTTTTGGTGATCTACTAGGGAGTTGGTTGACTCCTTAGGGATCTAATTTTGGTCGCCTTTTTGGGGAATGGAGTTGTGACTCCTTGTTTGGTGAGAGCTGGTTTCTTCAAGCTCTTATTTCTCTGAGTTTTGTTTCCTGTGCCTCTGAGTAGGCGGATGCTTCATTAGTGGTGAAGACTTTATACTTGCTTGCCTCCGAGTAGGTTGATGTCCCTTTCTGGGGAAATTGGCTCTTTGCTTGCCTCTGAGTAGGCAGAGGCTTTCTGGGAATAGTTTTTTCTTTTTGATGATCCGCCGGGGATTTGATTGTTTACCCGGAGATCTATTTTGTCTTGCCCTCTAGGGAGAAATGGAGTTTTTGACTCCTTGTTGAATGTTGTTGTTTTGAGCTGGCTTTGCCTATGCTCTTATTCCGCTGGGGATGATCAGGCTTTTCCGTTGGCTTTTTCTGGTGTACCTTTGTTTATTGGTGTAGAAGGTTAGAGCTATTTTCCTTGAAGCTCTTTATTCTGCTGCAATGGTTTTGATTTCGCCTTTTTTCCGCGATCTACCTCTTTTTTATCGCGATTTTGAAATCTGGCTTTTGTGGGGATAATGCGTAAGCCTTTTTACTTTTTAATCTCTTTTTATTACGCTGGCTTTTTCCTTTCTTTTTGGGGAAGGTCCACTAGGGATGACGTTTTATTTCTTTAGTGATCCACCAGGGAATTAGTTGACTTCCTGGGGATCTGATTTTTCTGGGATGGAGTCTTGGCTCCTTGATTAATGTTGATGCGAGCTGACCTTGTGAAGCTCTTATTCTACTGGAGAATGGGAATTTCGGATTCTTTTTTGTAGATTTTTTTGGAGATCCATTTGAGGATTTTTATTCGGCGCTCTCTGTCATGGCCTTTTGGACACCCGCTGGGGATGCAAGGATTTTCTTCTTTTTTCCTTTCCTCTTCTTTCTTTTTGTTGAGCCCTTGATGGTATGGAGATTGGACTCTTTTGATTGTTGATGATGGTGGGCTCTTGGAGCCTTTATTCTCCATTGGGGAGTGTGGAGGAGACTTTGGGTGAGTGTGCTCGATGACTCATGTGATGGCGGTGCTGAGCCATGGGGTAATTTTTTTTGTGTTGCCTTCAGAGTGGGTAGGGATCCTGTTGAGGATGACTAGGCCTTTCCATCGGCTTTTCTTTTATGATGTCTGATGATTGTGCCCTCTTTTATTGGGTGATGATTGGAGCTTTGGCTTCTGGAAGCTTCTTATGACAACTCACTCTTCTTTCTTGAGGGAGAGCAATGTTTGGAGACTTATTACTTTCTTGTGCCTTCTTTTCTGGGTAGAAGGATGGTAGCTGAAGCTCTTGATTTTTGGAAGCTCTTATTCTGCTGAGTTGCTTGATTGACGACTTGCTCCATTTTCTTGAGGGCATTATTTGGAGACTCAATGATCCTGTTTCCAATCACAAACATGGAGCTAGTCTCCTTATATGCATAAATGCTTTTCGTTTTTTGTTATTTGTTTGAAGTAATTTTTATTTCTTTCATTTTTGACATTGACAAAGTCGTTTTGTGCGACTACTTGTGTGTGGATGCCCTAAATGCAATATATTCTTTTTTATTGATGCATCTGGAAAAGTGACTGGCATTCTCCTGCTGGACTTTTTTATGATTATGATGAAGGGCTCTTCTCTTTTATTCATTTTTTGGTTTAGCCCTATCTTTTGCCTAGACCGCCCTTTTGGGGTTTTCGATCTAGCGGGCTGCCTTAATTTTTGCCTAGGATATCTTAGCAGGCTTTTTCCTTTTTTATGGATGCCCTAACTTTTGCCTAGACCGCCCTTTGCGGGTTTTCGATCTAGCGGGCTACCCTAACTTTTGCCTAAGAATGTCCTAGCAGGCATTATTCTTCTTATTGTCATTTTTTCTTTATCTTCTTTTTTTTGAGAGATAGGAGCCTATCATATGCATGCAATGTTTGTGATATGCATCCTATAATACTATTTCAATTAATTTTTCAAAAGGATTAACCAATGTGTTTTTACTTCTGATGAGCTTCTGACGTTATGTGCTTTCGTCGACAGGGATAGGCTGTACCAATTTTGCCGCCTCGATTTCATGACCGAAGAATGATTGTGTTAATTGCAGAGCGACTTGCCATGTTAGTGCGCCCCTCCCTTTCCTTGGGGATGTCAATCCTCCTATTGATTACTATCTCCATATTTCCCTACTACTTACTAGAATGTCGTAGTGGTAAGGGTCAAGAGAAGAGAAAGAAGAGGATATTTAATTCAAAGGCTTGTGTTTTAGAATTGTTTTATTTTGACAAAAATGGTTTTTGTAAGCACGACTAGCCAAGGTTGGTTAGAGTGTTTAGGCTAGTTTAGACAAACGTTTTGTTTATGGAGTGGCGTCTTATTCTATGGTGCTTGTTATGACTGATTGACTTCCCTAGTCTGCCCTTTGGGTTTTCAGTCTAGGATGCTGTGTTTTGTTTTGTCCTAACTTTTGTCTAGGTTTCTTTTTCGTCGCTTTGGGAAACCTAGCGGACTTTATTTTGTAACCCTAATTTTTGCGTAAGCTACCCTTTATGGTTGTTCGGGTTTCCTAGCGGGTTTACCCTAACTTTTGCGTAGCCCCCTTTGTGGGTTTCCTACCGGGTATCTTGCCCTCTCTTTTTGGCCTTTAGCTTTTATGGGCTTCTTTTGATTTTGTTTTCTTTTTTTTCTCTTTTTTTCTTTTTGCACAACACTCGGCGAAACACGACTTTATTTATGACAAGGTAAAACTTTATTTTGTGCTTCTAGTCAATCGATGATGATGGATTTGACTTTTATTTTGGTCAATGGCGCATTTTGACGCATTTTTGAAACGTTTGCTTAAACATGATTATTAATGAGGTTTAGACATGAATAGCGAGAAGAGAAGCGGATAGTAAGAATGACATTCTTTGTAATTAATAGGGAAATATGTGCCCTACAATGCTCGGGGTCGGGCTAGCCCCGAGAAGTAATCTCTAATAGTCATTGGATTTACAATCCCTAAGAATTAGAAGGAGAACACCTAATGACTAAAGTCGCTTTTGACGCTTAAACCCCTTTGTTTGGGAAAATCTGATTTGAGGTGCAGGGGGGAGACTTCCCTTTTCTCTGTGTAGCTTGATCCTTTGCAGGGTAAAGCTTCAAAGGATTGTCTTTAAAATCTGGTGGCTCCCTTATTCCTTGAGAGTTTCTAATGAGCCCTTGGTTTGGGCGATATCCATATTATGTGGGTCACCTTCATATTGTTGGGGAAGTCTTTTCATATTGGCAAAAGATATTTCAAAGGTCCTTTTCAGTCGTATCCATTCAAGGTAGGGCAAACGACTTGCTGATCCGAATGTCGTCTCTAGCTCAAACTGTGACTAGCTTGTCGCCTACCCTGAGTTTGTCTCTTTGGCGGAGCGTTGAAAGAATTGCCTTAGCGTCGTGAATCCAAAAGTCTCTTCAATTTCCTTTTGGATTTTTTCTTCGATCTTTTTATTTCTCCTTTATTCTTGGGAGTATTGTCTTATAGCTCCTGGGGGTGTAGATTCTTTCACTTTTAATTTTGCCCCCAAATGTCGGCTATGCTGGAGATATCTTCATTGATGGAAGACGTTTCTGCGCATCTCAATGGTACGACTTTATTGATGTGGGAGGCATGAACAAACGCGATGACATCCTTGACATCCTTGCCCCCTCTCCCTTATTAACTTGGATATCCAATGGTTCAGGCTTGTTATCCTCCTTGGGCGGATCAACCATTGGGGAGAACTTGATGACGAAAGGCTTACTCTCCATCTTACTTCGATTTGTGGAAAGCACATCGACTAATCCTTTCTTTTTATTATCTTTTTATTAAAGTGAGAATGAATGCAATTTATGGATGCAATTCATGGATGCAATTCATGAATGTAGTAGACGGTTGAGACAAACAATTTTATTTGTTTCATCCAGACAGTATACATTCCTCAATGCAATGTTTTGAAGTACATATTTTTTGAATGAAAAGCGGAGAAGCCTAAATGAACCCATAGGCAGGTTAGAATTTTCCTTTATTTTCATTTTGACTTCCCGTGCATGGCTTGCGAATGCCTTATCCTCTTCACATGGTATTGAGGAATGTCCACTTTCTTCAACCGCCTACTTCTAGATGATGTTATGAGGATGAAGTTTGGTGGATGCATGTATGCAAGTGTTTGTTTTTTCCTAAACATTATCATGTTTTATTTTCTAACATGATGTATGATAGTGTTTGGGTTTTTTTTTTTGTATGCGGATGAGGGCGTGAAGAATACCAGCCGCTTTCTAGAATGCAAAAAGATTTTTATTAAATGATTTATGAGATGGATATTCCTTAAGACAATGACTTAGGTATCCTCCTTAAAGCTTACGCTTTGTGGGGTATCCCACCCACCTTGGTGTAATGGTTTCTTCCCCATTACGGATTTGACAAGTATAATGACAATCACCATCTCACCTTAGTACACTTGTCCCTTCCTTGTCGCGAAGGTTACAAATGCGCTCGGGGCCTCTTTCGCCATTGTCTTGGGGATATCTAGTGCTCCCTAGAATGAATGTTATTATGCATGCACCAAGTACAAAAGGGCAATAGATGTTCAAAGCGACATAACTTTTGACTGGGTTGTCCGATTTGGACGCACAGCATGTCAAAACGAAGAGAAAAGGGTGAAAAACCAAGTTGCAAATTGCCAAAGGCGATTTGGCCCAGTAATTTTCCCAAAAAACGTATCTAAGACCCATTTTTTAGGGGTTTATTAAAATGCTTCGTATGCATACTTTCCTTATGCATTTATTTTCTCTCTTGGTTTTTCCACTTATGATGCAATATGAATGATACGACTTTGTCAACATTATTTTTATAAATGTTTTATTGTTATTATTTTATTTTGGATTTTTATTTTGATTTTTATTGCTTTTTATTTTATAGCCTTTTATCTCTTCCGTCGGAACTCGCGTGGCTACTTAGCTTACAAAGAACCCGAAACCAGGCTAGCTAAAAGGCAGACTGTCCGAGATAAAATGTGGCTTTATGCGAAAGGATATTTTAGCGTCCCTTATCTCTTCTGTCTGAACTGCGTGGCTACTTAGCTTACAAAGAACCCGAAACCAGGCTAGCTAAAAGGCGGATCGTCCGAGATAAGGGTGTTTATTTGTAAAATATATTTTTTTTTGGTGATTTTGTTCTGTTGTTTGTTTATGCTATGCAACAGTCAAATGCAACAAACATATGCACACACAATTCGATCATCCACGAACAGGCGAGAATTCATTTTTATCACGAGGTAGGGTTTTCCTGCAGAAAAGTGCATTGGTTTAGGGTAGGTTCTAACTGTTCTCACCAGGCTAAGGCCCCCAAGGTGCCCCCATTATAGGGTCCCCACTCTCCAGCCGTCCGACCATGCTCAACACTAAGGCCAGAGTCGGTCTTGTTGCCAAAAGAGGAAGGTTATCACCTTGAGTGGTGGTTTCCGATCACACTGGTGGGCACAAGGCCCTAACTGCAGCGAACCGTACCTGCCACCCACTCCCTATGGTTATCTCACTTGCCCCCGGGTATAGGAGGAACTGTAGTGTGCAAGGGACTTGTGTGCAGTTTATATTTCAATCAATTTGCGTAAGTATAAACAAACAACAGTTTATTGAAAGTCAAACAATAAAACATGTTATAATACAAGGCAGGGTAAAAGCGCTTATTTTCTTGGTTTAATTATTGTTAAGCCAGCCCATCACTAAATGGGATCAACTCTCTAGGCTTCCTCAGTGAAGTCGCCATCTGTCGCCGCCTCCCCGAAGAGGGGGCGCGGTCGGAGCGACGCGATGGTTTTTCGACTCTTCTTGTTTTCGCGTTTTTTATTGGTGGTTACAACGTCTTCAAGCTGTCCGATAACCGGGCTAATCTGGAGACGAGGTTTTCGAAAAGGGTCCTTGAGTTGTCCGACAACCGGGCTAACCTAAGGACTTATTCATTTTGGGTTCTATGGAGTCGCCACCGATATTTTTACCATAAACATCGGAAAAGGGGTTTTAAAAGGCGTTGGTTTTCGAAAACCAACTTTGGTCATTAGAACCAGAGTTGGGTAAGGGAGTTAGTTACGTGCAAATGGAGTATTAGTCCCTTTGCGACGCCCCTTTCGGATTCCCTATGATAGGCCGGCTATTTGTAAATAATTAAACTTGGAAAATTGCACTTTTACCCTTTTTATTATGCAGAATTTGAATATGTGACTACATGGCCCTAGCTTTTTATTATGCAGAATTTGAATTTGAAATGCCTCGGAGGGATTCTTAGAGAGAGAAAATCTAGAGAGAAGGGAGAGCTCTTGCTGCTTGGTGTGTGGAAATGAGGGGGAGGGAGCCCCTATTTATAGTTTTTCGCGCTGTCAGGGTCCAGACCGCCGTTCTCGCCTGACAGGGTCGAGACTGCCGTCTCGTAATTCGAGACCGTCGTCTCGCTCATGTCACGGGGTCGAGACCGCCGTCTGGAAAATCCAGACCGCCGTCTCGACTTGGCGAGAATCGAGACCGCCGTCTGGAAAACCCAGACTGCCGTCTCGTTTTTGCGAGTGTCGAGACCGCCGTTTGGAAAATCGAGACGGCGGTCTCGTCCTGGCGTTGAAACGAGACGGCGGTCTGGTATTCCCAGACGGCGGTCTCATCCCTTCAGGGCGAGAAACTTTATTTTTGGGCCAAAAAACCTTCCTATCTTGGTACGGGAGCCTAATAGTCTCTCCTAGTGGCTTGTTAAGCTCCGGCCGTCTTCAAATAGGAAGCTTTCTGACTTTATTTGGAGGCCGGGCAAGATTTGGGGTCTACATGGAATAATGTGGGAAAGTTATTGCTGTTATCCATGAATGGAAAAGTTTTTTATTTTGACAACAACATAGACATAATTCAAGTTGTAGATGTCTACATTTCTCTTAATACTTTACATGGAATGCTGCGTGGTAATACGTTGCAAATCAAAGGAATTATCAAGAAGTAGACTGTCCCTTTTCTTATGGACACTAGTGACAAATGGGTCAAGTTGGTGGGACTGAAAACATAGTTTATCAAGGATTTTTCAGTAATGGTTGCTTCTGATAATAAGTTGTTGATTACTAGGAAGTGTGAACAGATAACTTGGAGATTCAATGAACACACGTCTACATTAGATTTCTTGATATTACCTAGCAATATATTTGGAATAATTTTGGGCATGCATAGGTTCAAGACTCTTGGTGAAATTCATTGGAATTGTGCAACTTTGATAATTCGTTTTAATCATCAAAGTCATGAGGTGACACTATAAGGAAACCAATTTGTGTCAGCAATTCAAGAATTGAATGGAAAGCTAAAATTGGCACTCGGTATGTGTGTTTTGTTGGCAGTACAGGGATAAATGATCTGGCATCCTTAACAACAAACCAACAAGAGGATCTTTTCAGTGATTCTAAAGGAGTTTCAGATGTTATTGTGGAACCAACATAACTATCTTCCCTCAATGAAGGCAAATTTCGTGACGAATACGATGCTTTTTGATGCCCATGATAATAGTGATTATATGATACCACTGGAAACAACAAAGTTGAAGAAAATTCATTCCTCAGGGATGATGATGACTGATCCATTTGAAGGGAAGAATAACACGCTATCATTTCCTTCATACTACATTAAGAATGCAGTTATTTGCTTGAATGGTGATGATTGCAAGGTTTGAAATGGGTTGGCTACTATTAAAGGAGAGTCTGATCTCGGTACATCAATAACCTATGATTCATGCGATTTATGGTATCATGCATTCTGTGTGGGATTTGATACTGAAAGTACGTCAGTCAGTACATGGTTTTGCCTCTGATGTGTAGTAGATGATAATTCCATTGTTAGGTCAACCGTGGACTGTAATACAGACAATAGTAACAAGTAAATGCCATGCTAAAGATTCTTTTTCAGGAATAGTTTCTGTGTCTGTTGCTGATACAGGAGAGATAGTTGTTGTTGTATAAATGGTTGATAAAACAAAATTCGTTCCAGCAAAAAGTGAAGTCTATTGCCTTTTGAAGTTGGTTCGGGATCAAATGACTGAGTCATTATTTTGACATCTGACACAAATAATCAGGGAAGTGAGGACAAATTTATCTACACCAAGCTGGAAGATATGGGGCTGAACCAAGGAAATTGGGATGATTGAATATTGGTGGATAAAAAGGGTCCCTTCTTACCTTTCTTTTATATCTTATTTCTTTTGATGCTAATTTCAATTTATGGTCTGTAATATTATTGGTTATTAACCAGAAACAATATTTTTAGCTTTGATTTATATAATGTAGGTTTTAAGTCGAATCAGGAAAACCTAGATAGAATTTAAATAGATAATTGATATTTTACTTAGGAAAATCAAAACAGAATAATCGATTAAACTTCGTATCAATCGATTAAAATCTTTATAAACTAGCTTACAAAATTAGCTAAATAAGATTTTATTCTGATTTTGATGGATCTATTAGTTAA
Organism: Sphenostylis stenocarpa; assembly: GCA_963425845.1. Taxonomy (NCBI): domain Eukaryota; kingdom Viridiplantae; phylum Streptophyta; class Magnoliopsida; order Fabales; family Fabaceae; genus Sphenostylis; species Sphenostylis stenocarpa. The sequence continues at coordinate 76,407,846 of OY731401.1, read as the reverse complement.
GATTTAATCGATGTAGTTGATATTAGTGTTAAACTTCCTTCTAGATGATCAGTTTTACAAAATATACACTAGATTAGACATGATCAATTCGCATCAAACCTTTCTTAGTTTTCAAAACTGAGTGTTTTATTCAATAAAAAATCTTTTAAATCGATTAAAAGAATTTATACAACATTTTTCTTTACTGTTTTAATCGATTAAATGTCGAAATAATCGATTAAATGCACTTATGTTTTACATTTTCAAAGTCCTTCACTGTTTTAATCGATTAAAACTTCATTTCAATCGATTAAAATCATTAAACAAGAACTTTTTAATCGATTTTGACATGTTTTTAATCGATTCTTATTCTGGAAAGAAAAATTAAAGGCTTTAGTTAATGGTTGTTCTTGTAACATGCTACTAAAGCGTGATTCCCTTATTTTTACATGTGTTAATTGTATTCATTACAAACGTGTTAATGAAGATAAGTTTGAATCAACTTTAATTGATCTTTACATGAGTAAAGTATTGGATTTTTCATTGTTCTTTCTATTTTCAAAATCTTTTAAAACATACCTATGTATTATTTCTCTTTTGTTCCCTATTTTTGATGAAGTCAAAAGGGGGAGAAATAGTTGCTTGACTTTTAGAAATAACTCTTAAGTTTAGGGGGAGCAACAATTTAGGGGGAGAAATAGGAAAATAATACATTTTTTGATTTCTCACTAATCTGTATTATCAAGGGACTTCTTTTGCAGAGTTTTTTTTTTTCAAAATGGTGTTTGTCTTCATCAAATAGGGGGAGACTGAAAGTGATGAAGATCTTATTGAAATACATTGGCAAAGATCTCATTGATTTGATGAAGTCAAAGATGAAGTCAAAATTCAACTTTGCAGCAGTCAACAAGTCACTTAGATAAAAAAGTAGAAGGATTAGTGTGTCTACAGAATGCATAGGTAAAATCATTTTATCTTTTCTGCTGCATGAGGTTTCTTCACTTAAAAGATTTTGCAAAATGCCTCTAAAATCGTTTTAAACAATTAAAAACAAAGTATTTTGACAAAAGCTTTCTTAAACATGTTTTTAACTGATATAGTTTTGAAATAACCAATTAAAAACTCTTAGAATATTCAAAGAAGTGTTTTTACAGTATTTTAATTGATACAACTTGATTTTAATCGATTAAAACCATTTAGAACTCATTATGATCGATCAGAATACAAATATGACCGATCAGAATCAGATGTGATCGATCAAATTTAAATTATGAGCGATCAGAATTTTTTCAATCGATTAAAACACGTTTCAATCGATTAAAATCACTTAAAGGTTCAGGATGATCGATCAGAATGCAATTATGACCAATCAGAATCAGTTATGATCGATCAGAATTGAGTTATGACCGATCAGAACTCTTTTAATCGATTAAAACACGTTTCAACCGATTAAAACAACTTGGAAAAACTGTGTACAGAGTTTTAATCGATTAAAACCTATTTTTATCAGTTAAAATAACTTGAAAAGTTTTATAAGAAAGTTTTGCAGTATTTCAATCGATTGAATCGCGAAACAATCGATTAAATAAACTTAGAAGATTTTTTGTAAAGTGTTTTAACTGATATAAACGTTGTCGTATCAGTTCAAACAAATCTGTTAAAGAATCAAGAACGTATTAATGGATTAAAAGAAGTTTTAACGGATTAAAACTGCACTTTTAACAGATTAAAACAAACTTTTAACAGATTAATAAATGCAGCAGTTTTGAAAATCTTCTTTAAAAACAGAGTTGCTTGGAACTTTTTACACATAAGTTTTTACACATCCTTAAGCAATCATTCAAGCAAACTTAAGCACTCTTTTCAAGAATGATTCGCGTCAGTTTTTTAGAAGTTCTTTGAAAATCTTTCTTGAGGCAAATTGCTTTTCTTTGAAGAAGAAACTCACTGCAGAATAGCATAAACTGGTTTGAACTTTCTAGTTTCTTCTTTTTCAATTCTTTTTCATTCTTTTGTACTGTGTGGTGCCTGGAATTTGGGTACTAGTTTCTCTGCAGCTGGAATTTGGTTGCAGAGGTTATCAAGAACTGGAATTTGGTTCTTGGTGATAGGTTGAGTGCAGGAACTGTAATTTGGTTCTTGTGGTAGATTAAGTGTAAGATTGTATATCTGTAAAACATTTGATCTAGTGGAACCCAGCTGGAATTTGGCTGGAGACTGGACGTAGCCCTGGTATTGGGTGAACCAGTATAAAACACCGGTGATATCTTTCTTAACCTTTCTCTCCTTTAAATTCTGTTACTGCGCTTATTTTGATTGATTGCTTTGTAATTCAAGAACAGATACGTAAACTTATTTTTCGAATTAGATAATCTGTTATTTGCGAAAAACTTTCAAAGATCAATTCACCCCCCTCTTGATCTAAAACTACTTTTCTAACACCTGTGATCATATATAATGATCTTCTCCTTAATCAAGAAGGAAGGTTGTTGAAGGTGTTGAAAGAGAGCAAGAAAACATTCAGTTGGTCCTTAGATGTCTTAACTAGGATCAACCCTACTATTTGCATGCACAAAATCTTGTTGGAAGATGATTGTAGACTTGTGAGGCAACTCAACAAAGGATGAATCCTATCATCCTTAATGAGATGAAAAAGGAGGTGACCAAGCTATCGAAGGTTAACATCATATATCCCATCTCAGATAACACTTGGGTATCTACTGTCCAAGTTGTTCCAAAAAAGAGTGGGATAACTGTTGTGCAGAAGGATCACTTTTCCTTTTCATTCATAAATCAAACTGTTAAGAGATTGACAGGTTTTTACCGGATAATCATTCGAGACTTCACACAAGGTGACATTTCCTCTTTCCAACTTCCTGTAGAAGAACACTTTAATTGTTTAAGTTGAACCGAGTTGTTACTTGATGGTCTCGACACCTGTACCATATGAGGAGATAGACCCAGGACCTAAGCTGTTTTAGTTATTTCATTTGCATTTTTATTTATATTTGCATAACAGAAATTCTCCATATATAAGGACAATGTTGATTTCAAAAGTGGGGAGTATTTGCATTTCATGGATAAGGTTTCATTCATATCTTATGTTTTTATTATTCTATAATGTTGTAGATTGATGGGAGACTACTTTGGAAAATATGACCGACTTGATCAGGAGGAAGGGTTTAAAGTTTAAAAAATGTTTGATTCACATAGAAAGTCATGGTCGGGTTACATTAACATTGGTTTGGATTAATTTTAGGATGAACAAAGCACACAAGTGAGTTTTGAACCTTATTCCTTCTTGTATACGCCACTTATGACATGAGAACCTTTTAAAACTTGATTGATTTCTCTGTGATACCAGACGAGCTTATACACCAGTAGAAATTATTTAGCTCTTATTTGTCTTAGCTACTTGGTCAAATAGCTTACCCTTACCTCAAATTACCCTTTGAACCCACCTTTGAGCCTTAACCTTTTCTTAGATTTAAATATGAAAATTAAAGTCTTTCCAACCCAAAACCGAGAATTAAAGCCTTAGCCTTAGTCTTTCTAGTGGCAAAATTTAGTGGAGCTTAACATAGCTTGACCCGTAGCTTTTAATAGCCAAATGAGTTTTCTATGAACTCTACAAAAGGAAAAACATAAACATAAACCACATGTTTTACACAAACACACAACACACTAACAAACTCATAATTACTATCTTTACCATTAAACTAAGACATTTTGTCCTTGGTTTACAAGATTGAAAGTTAATCTTTACTATTGATAGAACAATTAAGAATTGTTATGTTCAACTTGTTCTTAGCATATAATAAGTGCTTATTTTAGGATTTAAATATGACCATAGTAGTCCAATACAGTGGAAAGTGAGGAGAATTATTCAAGTAATAAGACAAAAATTTAGTGGGATCCTATATGCTACTTTAACTCAAAAACACTAGGTTTTGATGTTTTTAAAAGATCGGGTATAAATTGAGAATAAACCACCATGTTGGGACCCATTCGAATAAATCTAACAAATATTTGCATCATACTTCATTTGATAGAAGTATTTATAAAGGGATTTAGACGCAAAAAATGCCTTAAAAAAATCTAACATTTAAGGTGAAGTTGGCCCGGAGCTACTATAAGTATAAATAATATGTGGTACTCAAACTCAGGAAAAGGCAAAAGAATCTCTAATTCTTTAAATAATATTCATACACAAAAATAAAGTTGTCCCTATCAATAGTCAATTTCATAACTTTATCAAAAGTAAAACATGAATAAACAATTATCAACCCAGTAGAACTTGACTCACATACACCAAAATCTCGACAAAAGCTTTCTATGAAAGATATTGAAGTAAACTCGAACCTATACTAATGAACCTCATTAAGTACCCAATAGTACTTGGGATAAAAAACATTATGGAATCTATCTTTATGCTCATGCCTACTTCCCCCTACATCATGTTTTTGGGCCTTAAAGACCTTTTGGATTTAACCAACCCTGTGCTTCCAAGAAGCAGGAGTAACATTTATGATGAGAGCAACAATAGAAACAACCTCAACTTCCTTAGAAGAAGAAGGAGCAACAAATTTCATGCTCTTCAAATAGAAGGAGTCATCTTCCATCAAACAAACATTCCTTATAATAAAGAGAGTGATATTCTCTAAAGAATGAGTTAGGAGAGATAACATTGTTAAAAAATATAAGAACAAAAACAAGGACAAAGTACCTTATAAAGGAACACTACACTAGCTCAACATGGTGAGAAACAAACCAATATAGATTAAGGAGGATAAAACGATAATGACAAGAATGAATGAAAGTAATAAGTAAGATGCATGCAAAAAAGTAGATAACAAAAAAAGAAACAACGAGAAAGATAAAAGAAAAAGTATATAAACAAGGTCATTTGAATTCAATGATTCAAATTTCAAGATATATGTATTAAATAATAATAATAATAATAATAATAATAATAAAACATCTTAAAATTAAATTAATTATACTCTTTCACTCGTATAATCTACTTACATGATACTAAATTTTTAAATTTAGGAGACTCAATATTTATTCGAGTCTCCCAAAATATAATATAATAGAGATAAAATATTTTATTGTAAATACTCAGTTAACATCTTATAAAATAAATATGTTAAGAAATTTTGTTTCACAACCCAAACTCCTCTTATACAATCATGTATATTAATAAATAATGATATTATTATTATATTAATTTAATCGGTGATTTTTTAATCCATATCTTATATTCATTCAAAATCACTTGTTGATTTTAATATAATTCAGGTTTTACTTGAGAATGATACATAATAAAATTCTATCTACCTTAAAAAACAAATTATTGATATGATTATTCAATTTCATTTATAATTTTAACTTTAGAACATACAATACAAAATATTAAATTTATATATATATATATATATATATATATATATATATATATATATATATATATCCTATATTTAACCCGAAATTAAAGAGCTGCGGTAATAGCGGTCGCTCAACTCGCACGCTGTTTTTCTTCAGTGACCTCCACCCGACAACTTCCTCTCCCTTTCTCTATTAATTTTGTTTTTTTCTCATCCTTCTTCGCTTCTCGAGTGTATGACAAATCTCCCCTACATTTTGGACCAAGAAAAAACTAAATTCCAACTTCCCTACTTATTTTATTTTATTCATATTATTATTATTATTATTATTATTATTATTATTATTATTATTATTTATTTTTTTATCCACAAATTTCCAATTTTATAGTTTTTAAACCATTATTATTATAATTTTAATTTTCCTTCCTTCTGAATCTACCTTCCTTTCTCTATTCCCGTTTAACCCACGCGTCCAACCTCGCAATTTCAATTTTCTGTTCCAACAGAAGGGGGAATTGATTGATTGTCTCTCGGGTAATCAATAAACTTTTTCAAGCTTTCGCGCTTCCCAATGGACCCTCCACACACATTGTATTTTGAGTTTTAATTTTAATTTTATTTTATTTTATTTTTGGCAATGGTTTAGTTGGATCGGTCTTGCGGGTTCAATTTTCTTGCAAACATAGCAGATCTGGGTTCTTCAAGGTTAGCAGCTGTTTTTTTTTTGTTTTCATTTCTCTTTCATTGTTTTGTTGGTTTGTTTTGTCTTAATGAAATGCTGAAAGAGCAGAAGATTAAAGGAGTTACATTGTGTTGTTTATTCCCTCAATTGGTTTGTAAAAAAATTATTTTTTTCAGTGCACAAAATTTACTCTTACTTTTTATGGATTGAAGTTGAATACATTTCATGTATTTCGTGTTATACCTATATTCCCTACATCCGTGTATAAGCTTCGATAAATTTACACAGATCTCCGAAGTATTAGTAGTTAATAGTATTGTTTAAGGTGTGAATTTTTATTTGATGGTTTGATTTTTGTGATTGGTGGTGACACAGGAGTATTGTTGTCCTGGCACTTGGTGTGTAGAAGAGAGGCCGTTTTCTTTGTGTGCAGAGTTTGAGGACTTAAATCTGATAGACAGAGTCCTTGGAATTGTTACTGCTACATGTGGTGTCTCCTTCGTGGTGCCACATCATTTTATTCATGGGGGAGTGGATTGTTGGAGCTTTCATCAACCTCTTTGGAAGTATTGCAATAAACTTTGGGACCAATCTTCTCAAATTAGGGCACAATGAGGTATGACCAAAGTTTTTTCTGGTTGGATCCGTTTGTGAAGTACTTTTATCAGTTTTATAGACATGTTTCTCTCTATTTTGTAATGACTAATGAGGTACACAAATTGGCTTTACTGTTTCCTTTTCAGATTTCAGTTCATTTGATAAATATTTACTGAAGTAATGGATTCATGCATCTTCTTTGTACTCATCCGTATCTTCTTACGTAATTTCTTTGGATATTGTCTGAAATTTTTGTGTTAAGGACTTCCGTTATTATAGTGAAGCATCGAAACTTTTAGATTATTCCATCTGATTCTGAGTTTAAGAATTGTTTAGTTTTGTGACAGATTACATCTTTGAGTGTCAATATTACTCTGCAGTCTGTACTACTATTTCTTGAGATTTGTACTATCAAATTATTTGGGAAACCTGAATTTTATTTTTCTTTTGCAGAGAGAAAGACATTTACATGGAAATGATGGGGTAAATGGAAAGATGACTCTGAAGCCTATTATATATTTCCAGAGTTGGAGAATTGGTATATTATTGCTTTCATATATGGGTTTTGCACCTTTTATCTGGTGGCTGATTCCTGATTTTTGCTTTCATTGCATAATTCTTGATATACAGGTATCATATTTTTCTTTCTTGGAAATTGCCTTAATTTCATTTCCTTTGGATATGCTGCTCAGGTATGTTTCCCATAACTTTATTGGTATTCTTTGTTCAACATCATATGGTGTAATTTTATGATAGTATGTAGCAGTCTTCTATAATTTTTTTGTTTGGTTGGATCTAGTAAAATTTGCAATTTCTTGTGCTTGATTTGATGTATGTATTTCGATTCATTCTGATTACTTATTCGCCTGTGTGATGTGCAGTCACTTCTTGCCGCATTGGGATCTGTTCAGTTTGTATCTAACATTGCCTTTGCTTACTTTGTCTTGAACAAAATGGTGACAGTGAAGTATGCTAAATTTGAACCGAGACTACTGTTTAATTTTTCCTTTTTCACCAACTCTGTTTTAGTGATGTGAATTCTCGTGTGGCTTATCAGGGTACTGGTTGCTACAGCTTTCATTGTTCTTGGAAACGTTTTTCTAGTAGCTTTTGGCAATCACCAATCGCCTGGTATGTAACATTTTTCCTAGTTCAATTAAAAACTTTTGCTTCTAGGTTTACATGTGAAAACAATTGTTAAGGTTTCAACATAAAACCAATTGACAATATGTAGAGTAACCTAACATGTATTTAAACCATACCAAATGACATGAGGTAGGCGATGTGGGACTTCCAACACGCCCTCTCCAACGAAGCCTGCCAGACCAGGCAAATGATATTTTTGACCCAACGAAAGGACAACTTTTGGCCCAAGACAATAACTGGAAAGATGTTAGGCTTTGGCTCTGATATCATGTTAAGGTTTCAACATAAAACTAATTGGCAATATGTGGAGTAGCCTAACATGTATTTAAATCATACCAAATGACATGAGGTAGACGATGTAGGACTTCCAACAACAATGTTAACTCATCCGAAGCTGATAGTTAGATGTGCATAGTATTATATGCAATGCAATAAGTAAATTGCTAGTTTGACAAACAACAATAGGCATTTTGTATGCTTCAAAATGTAACAAGCATTTTATACTAGGCTTTTGTATTAGACAACTTAATATGATTTTTAGTTTAATATGTTCTCCTATGTTCGCTGAATTTTATGATTCATTGCTATTAAACTGTCCAATCATATGATATTTTTTTTTTGTTAAAGATATGATTTGATTAAATTGAATAGGGTAATGTTTTATGATTTTATTATATTAAATAGGGAAATATTTTACCAAATATTTCTCATTATTAATTATTATGATTTTATTTCTTATTATTGTATTTCTTTTTTATTATAAATAAGAATTATCATGTCTATACACTACACACAATTACAAATGCTTTCAATGTGGTATCAAAGTGGTACCATCATCCGGAACCTGTTTTGTCACTAATCCACTGTTAGGCCATGACTTTTTCCCTAAACGCATTGGCTCTGACGTAGTCTGACTTTCTCTCTTGGGTAAACAAAATCCACTGCAGCAATTTAGCTCTTATAGCAGCTGCTGCATCCACTAAGCATATTTGCTCTGCGGAAGCTGCTATGCACTCTAAGCTTTTTTGCTCTGTCAATAGCTGCGCACTCTAAGCATTTTGCTCTTTGGTAGTCTATGCATTCCTTGAGCATTATTTTTTCTCCTTGACAGCCATGACACTCTCTGAGAACTTTGCTCTTTGGCAGTCATTGCACTCTTTTAGCATTATTTTTGCTCTTGAACAACCACAACACTCACTAAGAACTGTTGCTCTTCAGTAGTTGCTAGGCTCTTCAATGACCTTGCTATTTGAGCAATTTTTGCTCTCAAGTAGTCATGTGTCCTCCAAAAATTTTGCTCTTCAAGAACCATTGAGCCTTTTGACCATTTTTGCTCTTTGATAGTTCTTGTGCTCTCAAAGTAGTTTTCACTCTCCAACAACCATGCTACACTTTGAGCATTGTTTTGCTTTTTGGTAGCCATTGCATACTTTGACCTCTAATGTGACCCTTTGATCCAAGCTATCCTTTTATAGCAATCACTATACGGTCTCACTCATGACCAATTGTCACCGTGTGCCATTAACTCCTTCGCATGTCATCTTCATACACCTACACCAAATCGATGTGTGGAGCTTTTCATTAATTACTTTGTTAGGTTCAACAACCAATTGATTTACATGTTTACTAAGTCTCTCAAAGGGTCTTGTGTTGATGAATATGATGCACAAATATGATATGAGTATTGGATACGTGCAGTATTGTATATGACACTTATCGATACAATGATTTGTTTCATCTTGAAAAATATAAGATATGATACATTCCGAATATATGTGTGTATATATGAATAATTCACAAAAATAAAATAAATGCTATTATATGTCATCACTAGTGGTCATAAAATTAATTATAGGTCTTCCTTTAGAATCTGTCCATCCATCAAAGACTATGCCTCTATCATCTTTTGTTCTAATTTGATTTAAGTAAGCACTCAACATGTATTTTCTCTTGTTGAAGGAAACCTTGTAGCAAATAATTATGAATTCACATAGTAGGGAAATATGGTATAATTTGATTACATCAAATAGGGAAATATCTTAGCAAACATTTTTCATTATAAGTAAGAACACTCATTTGTGTACACTACATACACTTCACACAATTACAAGTAATCCTTTCCATAGATTTCAATGTTGCAAACTAATTTGTGGTTAACTACTTGCTTTTCAGTTTATACGCCAGAGCAGTTGACGGAAAAATATACCAATATTGCATTCCTTCTATACCTTCTAGCTTTGATCTCAATTGTTGTCTTGCATCACTCCATCTACAAGTAATTTGTAGGGTTTAAATATTTGTCGCTAGTTTAATCAAACAATTGTTCTTCTTTACAATTAACATGTGGAATATGCAGGAGAGGAGAACTTCTGCTTGCAGTATCAGGAAATGACCTAAGACCCTATTGGAGCATGCTACTGCCCTTCTCATATGCCATAGTTTCAGGTGCAGTAGGTTCATGCTCGGTGTTGTTTGCTAAATCGCTGTAAGTGAGCTACTCCAACATGTTGACGTTCTTCATGACATAATAGCCATGTAATTTGTACCAAATATCAACTTTTTTGCAGTTCTAACCTATTACGGCTGGCTATGTCCAATGGTTATCAGTTGCACAGCTGGTTCACATATTCCATGCTTCTTTTATTTCTTAGTACTGCTGGATTTTGGGTAAGACTTTTCCTGGGTAGTTATTTTTTGTTTGGCTTTTTGATTTTTTGAAGTTAAGTGATGACAAGTGTGAATGCCAACCCAAACTTTTTTAATTGTGCAGATGACCAGGTTGAATGAAGGGCTGTCATTGTTTGATGCAATTCTTATTGTTCCCATGTTTCAGATAGCATGGACTTTCTTCTCAATCTGTACAGGATTTATATATTTTCAGGAATATCAGGTACTTTCTCTTTCACATGAAACGCACAGGTAACCTTTGCTTTGCACAGGCACCTAGAAGTTTTAATCATATTATTGAAGATTAATAATTAAATATCAACTCCTACTTTGATCGAATGGAATCACTTGAGTATATATTTCAGAAAATCAAATCTGTTACATCGTTTAGAAAACATCATCGGTTCAGCAATCAACATACAAAACCAGTCCTAGCCTAGATAATGTAAGCGAAACTCGGATAATTAACTTAATCTTGCTTCTATGTTCATTTCTAACTGCTTGTTAGTTTCATTCTCCATTCACATATATTAACTGGTTTTTCTGCAAGGTCACCTAATGAAATTTGCCATTCAGGTTATAAAAATTTCTCTTTCCCTCTCTCTCTCTCTCTCTCTCTCTTTCTCTATCTCTATCTCTCTCTTCCATATAGAAGAAATTAATCTTCCTCGTTGAGCATAGAGCCATGGGTCATAGCTTACTGCAGAGGAACAATGTGAACTTCCAAGTTCTAAAAATTATTGCAGAGAATGCATGCAAATCTAAACAAATTAAAGAAAACAGAAACTAATGAGGGGGATATCACAGGTAGTTAAAATGGAGATTTTACTTTGGGAGAGAGTTTAGATCACAACTTATGGGATATTAACACTGATTGCAAGATCCTACAAAATTCATAAACTCATACACAGATAATAACATCAATAAGCAAAGAGGACATTTCAGTTCAGTTCAGCAGCTTCAAATCAGAAATGCTGAACCAAAGATGGCAGCTGGGTTTTCCCTAAACCCAGGATCTAGACTCTTGAAGAGAATAGGAGAACAGATAACCGTACCACCCAGCAAACTCAGCAAACAAAGGTGCAGAGGAGAACAACCATGGAAGAGATGAAGACAAATGGAGGAGAGATTTAGAATGGCTGAAAATGGGGGTAAAATTTGGCAATAATGGGGTTTAGCACCTGGATATTTTGGGTTGCAAAACTGGTTGAAGATAAAAAGCCTGAATGGACTATTTCCGGTGGTGTGGTTGCAAGATCTCAGCAATCCTGTGAGCTTGTACTGTGATGTCATCCAATCTCACCAAGTTCCAACCGAGATCCAGATCTCTCACGGCAGTGAAAAGTATAAAATCAGCACAACCTTATGCAAAATACAAATTATAAATAAAAATACAAAATCATACAAGCTTAGCACCATGGGTACGTTAGGGATAAACTTTGGGTAACCAACATGATTAAATGCTAATTGAAAAAAATATTTATCAACTTGTTTGGATAAACTTCTATATAAACATTCATAGTAAAAGAAAATTCAAAGAAAAAACAAAAAAAGTTTCTTTATAAGCTATTTAATATAGAAGAAATAAAGTTTGAGATTAATCTTCCTTGTGTATAAATCACACATAGGGTAATCTATTTATAATAGAGAGATACAACTAAAAGAGTAACTGAAAGTAACAGAATAAACAGAAGATATTGTTTGATATTGTGGTTAACAATATCTAACAATATCTTAACAATATCAAATAATATCTAAACAATATCTAACACTCCCCCTCAAGCTAGAACATACAAATCGTATGTGCCAAGCTTGTTACAAATATAATCAATTCTAGGCTCTCGTAAAGATTTAGTAAAAATATCTGCTAACTGATCACTTGAGTTAACAAACTCAGTCTTGATGTCTTCAAATATAATCTTTTCTCTAATGAAATGACAGTCAATCTCAATGTGTTTGGTCCTCTTATGAAAGACAGGATTAGAGCTAATATGAAGAACAGTCTGATTGTCACACACAAGTGACATTTGAGTGACATCTCCAAATTGTAACTCTCTAAGCAATTGCTTGAGCCAAACAAGTTCACAGGTAGCTGAGGCCATAACTCTATATTCTGCTTCTGCACTAGATCTTGCCACAACACTCTGTTTTTTACTTTTCCATGAGACCAAGTTATCACCAATAGAGACACAATATCCAGATGTAGATCTTCTATCCGAAGGAGATCCTGTCCAATCAGCATCTGAGTAGCAAACAACTCTTGTATGGTTATTAGAACCATATACCATTCTTTTTCCAGGAGATCCTTTAATATATTTCAAGATACGAATGACTGCATTCCAATGATCTTCATATGGGGAATTAAGAAATTGGCTTACCACACTGACTGCAAAGGAAATGTCAGGACGAGTAACTGTAAGATAATTCAATTTTCCCACCAATCTTCTATACTGCTCATGATCAGGTATAAGCTCCCCCTGATTTGGTAGAAGTTTAGTATTGGGATCCATGAGTGTATCAACAGACTTTGAACTCATCAACCCAGTTTCCTCCAAAATACCCATGACATACTTCCTTTGAGATATAACAATATCATCATTGGACTGTGCCACCTCAATACCCAAGAAATATCTAAGTTTGTCAAGATCTTTGGTCTGAAAATGGTGACAGAGATGTTGTTTCAACTGAAAGATGCCATGGTTGTCACTACCTGTAAGAACGATGTCATCAACATATACTATCAAGTAAACACATCCAGCACTCGAGTGTCGATAAAAGACAAAGTGATCAGCTTCACACCAAGTCATACCAAATTGTTGAACAACCTTGCTAAACTTTCCAAACTAGGTCCTAGGAGACTGTTTTAGGCCATATAGGGATTTACGAAGACGACATACCATCCCAGAAGACTCCCCTGAGCAACAAACCCAGGAGGTTGCTCCATATAGATTTCTTTTTGCAAATCACCATTGAGGAAAACATTTTTAACATCTAGTTGATAAAGAGACCATTGTTGAAGAGCGGCCATGGCGATAAATAAACGAACAAAAGTCATCTTTGCCACGGGGGAAAAGGTATCTCCATAATCAACCCAAAAATTTGAGTATAATCTTTGGCCACAAGACGAGCTTTGAGACGATCAATAGTACCATCAGGCCAACTTTGATAGCAAACACCCACCTGCAACCAACAACAGATTTCCCAGACGGTAACAAGACCAATTCCCAAGTTTCACTATTATGAAGAACACTTAGTTCATCTAACATGGCCTGACGCCAACCAGGATGGGCTAAAGCTTCACGGACAATTTTTCGAATGGTCACGGAAGAAAGAGAGAAAAGACATGTATAAAAAGGTAATGACAGTTGATGATAACTCAAACCAATATAATGGGGAGAGGGATTACGTGTAGAACAGATACCTTTTCGGAGGGCAATGTGAAGGTAAGACTCAGGTGTCACATCCGAAGGAAACAGAGTAGTTGGCACTTGAGTGGAGTCACATGGTGGTGGTTGCGATTGGTTTCAGCAACTATAAACCGGAAGAGGCGGTGAAGAAGAAGCTGACTGGGGAGCAGAAACTAATGGTGAAGAGTTAGAGGGTCACAAACAACAGGAACATTAAATGTATTAGGAGTGTTGACAAAATTGGATGGAGATAGAGGTGAAGATTGACTTTTAAAATAAAAAGAGAACTCATCAAAGGTGACATTTGAAGAACAAAATAACGGTTAAGAGAAGGAGAAAAACATTTGTATCCTTTTTGTGATCTTGTAAACCCTAAGAAAACACATTTATGTGATCTAGGAGAAAGCTTGTCAAGACCAGAACTAAAATTGTGAACAAAACATGTAGACCCAAAAACTCTTAGAGGTAAGGGATGAAGTGGTTCATGAAGGAATAAAATGAAATGAGGTATTTTATTATCTTAAACTGAATAAGATATGTGATTAACGAGATAACATGCAGTAAGAAGAGTATCACCCCAAAAATGCTGAGGAACCTCTCCATGAATTAAAAGAGTGCGAGTTGTTTCAGTAAGATGTCTATTTTTACGTTCAGCTACACCATTTTGTTGAGTTGTATAAGTACAAGAAGGGTCGGGGGAAGGAGGCAATAACTCATTGAACTCATAAAAAAGAGCATGAATTTTGTCCATATAATCAGTCATAGAATCTTGATGTTTAGAGGCAATAACATCTACAAATTTAGAACAGACATCATAGAGACGTTGAGTATCATTGGTGTATAATAACTTAGCATGTTCCCAGATTTTGGCACATGTTTCGTAGGAATGAAAAATTTGTTTTAACAAAGGATCAAAAGTACCGTTGAGAACCACACATAATTGAGCATCAATAGTGTCCCAACGGTCTTCATCACCAGGAATGAGAGTAGGTGCTTTCGGGGCAAAATGATCAAGATACTTCTAACTCTTAAGCCATAATATGATGTCTGATGACCATGTGACATAATTAGGGTCAGTTAACTTGTCAACGGATAAGTGCACATTAACATAATTAGTGTAGATGGAAAGATCAGACGCAGTACTGACAGAATTGGAAGTACTAGAAGGAGCGGAAGAAGTCATAAAAGGCGGAGGCGGCAGTGACAACGGTGTGAACCAGTACACCAGGTAAGTTCCCAGGAAAGAGAGGTGGGTCACTAATGGACACGCTTAAATATCAAGTCTTTCCTTGTCAGAACCTTCCTAGACATGCACTTTCACACTACCAAATAATATCTAATAACAAAAATAACTCTTTTCTGATGTGGAAGATCAGTTTAACCAGCAGCAGCGGCGGTTGCTCCAACAGTGGTCAAAGGCGAAAAAATTTCAAAATAACCTTAAGTTCTAGATATCATGTTGAATATAGAAGAAATAGAGTTTGAGATTAATCTCTCTTGTGTATAAATCACACATAGAGTAATCTATTTATAATAAAGAGATACAACTAAATGAGTAACTGAAAGTAACAGAATAAACAGAAGATATTGTTTGATATTGTGGTTAACAATATTTTAACAATATCAAATAATATTTAAACAATATCTAACATAGGCTAAAATTAACTAATGCACAAGTTAAAATTCAGTGTTGTTTGGTTTGAATTATTATTCCCTTGGTTTTAACTAGGGCACACCCGATTTTAAACACTTACAAGTTTTATTCAATATTTTGAAACCAGTTGCTTTTAGTTTTTTTCAATTGAATAGAGGTAAAAATTGTGAAGAATATAAATACGACTATTAACTTGAAAAAATTTCTATCAGATGGTGAGATATGCAGCTGATAACTGCTGCTTGTCTCCTTTTATTTATCTGATCTTTGGTCTATAGTAGTAGACAGTCACCTGGTACCTTCTAGAATCTAGAAGTAAATGTTTCACAAACTTTGACGCTTGTATCACTAGTATTATTTATTTTTGTTTTGTATGGGGAGTGCTTTTATCATTATTTTGATCAATGCTGAATGTTCTTACATAATGAATTTAGATGTAATGTAAAACTTACCTTATTGAAAGCAGGTATTTGATGCATTAAGGACAACAATGTTTATACTCGGAATGATGTGTGTATTTATTGGCATTTCTTTACTGGCTCCAGATGAATCAAAAGGTAATATAATTGTAGTTATTTTATGGTTTTATATAATGCAAAGTATGCAGAGGATATTATGTAACTTTGTTTTGAGAAGTTTCAGGTCCTGAGACGAAAGATGGTTCTTTGGATTCCATGGTGTCCTCTGCCACTTCAACAGAAGTGAACAGGTACAGTACGATCCCTTTGTATGACTTATATAAAGTGAAGAACTTGTAGCCCCATAGGTTGCTATATTTGTCAAACATCACTGAAGGGAAGCAAAATGATTGATGTAGTACTACTAGTTAATTGTATCATCTAACACTGATTGTGTAGGTTTGTTTCAACTTAACGATACCCCACATAACAAATTACTGCCTCCGTTCTTATATAAGAAAAAAAAATTTAGAAAATTACTTGGTGCTTTAAATTTTACTAATCTCTTAATATTCCTCCTAAAATATCCATTTTGTAAGATAGAAAATTCATGCTATATTGGTGTAATCAAATGTCACATTAATTGAAGTTAGTTTTGTTTGGGGAAGTATCAATAAATGAAGTAAAAGTAGTTAAAATCTGCTTATATTTGAGGAAAAAGAAGTGATTGTTTTTTTTTTTTTTGTTCATAAATGAGAGCGGAGGTATTATCTGTTAAGAAGATTATAATATATTCATTTAACTTATCATGGACCTTCTAAAACAGCCAAAGGTCTCTTTAAACTTGTTGATAGAATTATATACGACTATAATTCCCTGTTTTTTTGTGCTTTATTTCTTCACGACTGTCAGACACGCTTGTTAATGCTGGTAAACTATCACTGCATATTTTTTGTATATTATAGGCTGGTAGTGTCTACTGAAGAAGCACAGAATAAAGATCCAAGATCATTTGTCAAAGCAGTGGTAATAAAAATTACAGATTTGTTGGTCAAGGCAAAGGTATTGTTTGTTACTGTTGCATTAACATTCATTGCGAATGGTGCCACTTGTTATGATGATAAGTGAATTTTGAAGCTTCTTGATATCTCTTTGCAGACTTCTTGTGCATTATCTCTTGGTTTTGGGGAGGATACCATCAATGCTTCATCGGTTCTTGTGATGCCAATGATGTCATCAAGAATGACTGGATTTAGAGGTAACGGGCTTGAGCGAGCAAGAATTTTGTCCATGCGAAATTCTGGTTGGAGCAAGATCCCAATGGATGATGGGAAATTGCTTGATGATAGTTCGGTTGTTCCTCCTAGCCCTTAACGATGGTTGATAGTTAAAGGGATGTCCCACGGTATCATTTTTTTCCCTTGATAACCCTTTTTTTAATGATTGGAATAGCTATGATACAAAACCATCATAATTCAATTTATTTGCTTTGTTAGCAGTCATGTAATAGAAAAAAAAAAGGATAAAAAATTGTTGTATATTGTATATACACATTGTAAATTTTTGCTTGCATAATTGAAATTTAAAAGAAAAAAAAAAAATCTGTTTTAAGTTTTATGCTTGGTAGATGCTTTTGCCAGACAGTTTTGCTATTCAGTTCCAATGTATTAGTGAGGTTACAAAATTGTAAATTGAGATTCTTGAGATATTTAGGTACTAAACATGTATTCTTCATATATGTCCAAGTTTTTTTTTTTTTTTTGTTTTATACATCAAGGAATTGTTTGTTTAGTGCTTTTTAAAAATAATTATTAATTTTTTTAATTTAAAAATTAAAAAACAGTTTTCAAATTAGAATTATTAAACAATTTTTTTTAACTTGTTCTTAAAACTAGTTTTTGAATTTTTTTTGAAACTATTTTTAAAATTAAAAACAATTAAATCAATCAATATCTCAAGTCTTTGTTTGAACGAAGAAAAGAATTTGAAAAAGTGAAAAAAAAATAGAGGGAAAAATTTAGTTATTTGGATTAGACGAAGAAGTGAGGAAAATAAGAAGAATGAATCAAAAGTTTGTAATTGATTTTGGTTGTTGTGGAAAAATAAAATAAATATATTAATTATCTGATTTAATAAATTACCAAAATATTCTTATATTATTTTTAACATATTTATTTAATATTTTATCTAAATTATCAATACAGATAAAATTTAATTTAATAAGGAAAAAATGAATTTAAAATGAAATATGGTTAAATGTTATAAAAAATTTACCATTTTAAAATTTTGATTACATATTTACAAAATTATTAAAAAGCAACAATTTTAGCCATAAAATTTCAATTTCATGGTTAATATGCCATGATAAATATTTATCTTAGTGTGTAGTTTTTAAAATTGGTCTTCTCAAAATAAGAGGAGAGTTAAGATCTAAGTTATTAGAAAATTTACCTCTCATATCTAGTTTATAAAAATTTGTTAGTAAGACAATGTTGTTCAATTTCACTAAGACATCCTCAAGTAATCTTGGTTAAATTGAGCTCCTATTTGCAAGTTGAATCACCATATTAGTAGGTTGCATAGATTCTAAGCAATGAAGAATACATGATTAAATGCATAACATTAATGTGGAGGCTCTTAAATCTAACATTGCATGTTCAAATCTCTTATTCCTTGTGAAATAGTTAAAACACTTGGATAATTAACTCATTGGTGCATTGACCAAAGTAGAAATATTTCTTCCTCAATTAATCTTTTCACTACTCTTGAGCCTTCTTTTACTAGGCACAAATCTTTTAGAAATTTGGCATATTTAAACACTTGTTTTATGGCTTCAAGTAGGGGAATGTTAACTTCAATTTTCTCAAATAATTGTACTAGCTCATTGTTAAGCTCCTTATTCTTCTTCACCTTGAATTTTCCTTTGGAAAGAGGGAATGGAACATGAATTGCATGATTACCAACATCAGTACTGGTTGAAACTGTAGTGACTGTGTTTTTTACATTTGAAGCTATCACTTTTCTACTATGCTCTTCTACTTTCTTTTCCTTAATGATAACACGACTTTCAACGTCAGGTCCTCCATTTACATCTCATGTTGGACGGTTTCCAGCCACTAACCTAACATCAGTATTGGCATAAGCTTTTGTTACACTTCTAGACCTGCATAATTTGGTTCAATTTTATTCTGTTCTTTCTCACTTTTTTTTGTAACATGACCGATAACTTTTTCCACTTGCTCTTATGGTGAGGCTTCATTAATCATAGGTCCAACTAACACCTTCCCAATTCTCAAAGTCATAATACTCACATTTTTAGGATTAACATCAGTTTGGGAGGGCAAACCATCTGGAAACCTTGACTGTTGTTGGTTCATGGCTGTGACAAGATGTTCAACTTGATTCTTGAGAAATTTGATACTTGCCTCAGTCGTTTGTTAATTCCTCCAAAGAAGGTTGACTTTTACTACTGGAGGATTAAGCTCGTTGAACTTGCCCAAATTGCTGGAATTTTTTTTGGTTTTATTGTTTATATGGCTGATGGAATGGTGGAGGAATATTTTGTGGTGGATAATATAAATGTTGGGATGGAGGTGGATAATTATGCTGCTTAGGAAAATAATTAAGCTATTACACATGTATATTTTGTTGTTGCATAGGTGGTGACTGCATAACATTAGCTTGATTTCCTCATTTAAGGTTGAGATGATTTCTCTAAGAAGGATTATATTTGTTTGAGCTCAAATCAACAATAGAACTAGGGGAAAATTCATGGAAAACAACACACACATGGGGATCATTATTAGGCATGCTAGATTAGGGATGTCAATTAAACCCGTACCCGTGGGGATCGACCCGTCCCCGCCCCGAGTTTGACGGGGAAAACCCGAGTTGACCGGGGGCGGGGTCGAGTTCGGGTTTTCCCCGCTTTAAAAAGTCGGGGGCGGGGATGGGTAATGCAATCCCCACCCCGACCCCGCCCCGTCCCCGTCCCGACTTTATATTTAAATTTTAAAATATTTTATATTTTAAAAGTATTTCATTTTCTTTTTCTATTACATATAAGGTTATTTTTTTATATTTCACCAATTTTTATTTTTCTTCTACCCACTTTTTAATTTATTTTATCTTTTTCAATCTTTTATATAAATTAATTTATTATATTATTCTCTCCCTTATCTTTCAGCTTTTTCACATTTTCTTAGTCTCTCCCATCAATTTGTTTTTTTTTTCAATCTTTTCAACCAATTTGATGAACACAAAGTTAATCATTTTTCTTTATCTTTTTCTAAATATTTTACATCAATCTTAGTAGTAACTAATATTAGTTTATTTATAATTTATATTTATTATGTCATATTTTTTTTATCTTATTATGCTTATTTATCATATATCAAATTTTATCTTAATAAAATAATTTCATTTTAAAGGATTAAAAGAAATTAATAATTTTAACTTTTATTACTTCAAACTAATTAAATAAGAATTAACTTATTAAATATTTTCTTATAAATTATATATTGACAACTTAAAAATGAATTAACTTATATGTATAATTAAATATTTGAATACAAGTATTATAATAATAATGTTATAAATATTCAAATATTTGAATACAGATGTTATAATAATAATAATAATAATGTTATAAATATTATATATATATATAAATAAAAAATAATTAAATATTTCTTTTACATATATATTTTAATATAAATATAATAAATTAAAATGTATATTTAATTAATAATCACTATAAATTATAAATATTTATTTATATATAAAAATACATAGTAAAATTAATTTATTATAAATATAATTATCTTTTTAAAAATAATATAAATCGGGGACTGGACGGAGCTGGGCGGGAACCCGAAACCCAGCGGGGACGGGGATGTGGACTTAATTCCTAACCCCGACGGGGATCGGGGGTGGGGACGGGGATGGTTAAAAAGTCGGGGCGGGACTGGGAGGCAAAACCCGCCCGCCGCCCTGCCCCGTTGCCATGCCTACTAGATAGTGGTGAACAATCATATGTAGCATGTAGGGATGATAATTAAACCCGTAGCCGTGGGGACCGACTCGTCCCCGCCCGAGTTTGATGAGAAAAAACCGAGTTGATCGGGAACGGGGGTGGGATCGGGTTTTCCCGCTTTAAAAAATCGGGGACGGGGCGGGAATGGGTAATGCAATCCCCATCTTGTCCCCGTTTCCGTCTCCGCCCCGACTTTATATTTTAATTTTAATTTTAAAATATTAATATTTTAAAAATATTTCCTTTTCTTTTTCTATTACATATAAGATAATTTTTTTATATTTCACCATTTTAACTTTTTTTTACCCATTTTTTAATTCTTTTACCTTTTTTAATCTTTTATATCAATTAGTTTATTACATTATTTTTTTTCTCTTATCTTTTAGTTTTTCACATTTTCTTAATCTCTCCAATCAATCTGTTTTTATTTTTTCCAATCTTTTTAACCAATTTGATGAATACAAAGTTAATTTTGTTTCTTTTTCTTTATCTTTTTTTTAATATTTTACATAAATTTTAGTAATAACTAATATTATTTTATTTATAATTTATATTTATTAGGTTTTATTATGTCATATTTTTTGGATCTTATTATTCTTATTTATCATATATCAAATTTTATCTTAATAACATAATTATATTTTAAAGGATTAAAAAAATTGATAATTTAAATTTTTATTACTTCAAACTAATTAAATAAGAATTAACTTATTAAATATTTCCTTATAAACTATATATTTCATATTTTTAAATGACAACTTAAAAATTAATTAACTTATATATGTAATCAAATGTTTGAATACAATATTATAATAATAATAATATTATAAGTATTCAAATGTTTGAATACGATATAATAATAATATTATTATTATAAGTATTCAAATATTTGAATACAAGTATTATAATAATAATAATATTATAAATATTCTATATCTGTATAAAGAAAAAATAATTACATATTTCTTTTACATACATATTTTAATATAAATATAATAAATTAAAATATATACATTTAATTAATAATAATTATAAAATTATAAAAAATTATTTATGTATAAAAAATACATAAAAATAGTAAAATTAATTTATTATAAGTATAATTATTATTTTTTAAATAATATAGATTGAGGACTGAGGCAGGAGCGAGGAAACCTAAAACCCAATGGAGACAGGGATAAAGACTTAATTTCTAACCCTAACAGGGATCAGGGACGGGGAGGGTTAAAAAAGTTAAGGACAGGGATCAAGGAGGCAAAACCTGCTCTCGCCCCGCCCCATTGCCCTGCTTAGCATGTTGAGTTGAAGTAAAAATTCTACACACAACACCAATAAATGGAAAGCTTTGTTGCATATGTTTTTATGTGTGCAACAATTTGAAATTGTTGCTGATTTTGTTGTGCCAATTGTTTCACCATGAATGCAAGGTTAACTAATTTATTCTCTAGTGTAGACCCCAAATCTTGTCCGGCCTCCAAATAAAGACCAGAAGACCTCCTATTTGAAGATGGACAAGCCTAACAAGTCATTAGGAGAGACTATTAGGCCCCATACTAGGATAGGAGGGAGTTTCTGTACCAAAAAATAAGTTTTCTCGCCTCGAAGGGACGAGACCGCCTTCTGGACAACCCAGACCGCCGTCTCGCCTCGCGTAGGAGGCGAGACCGTCGTCTCGCTTAACGAGACGGCGGTCTCGCCACCTACGAAAGACGAGACGGCGGTCTCGTTAACCCAGACGGCGGTCTCGTCATTTTGACAGGTCGAGACGGCGGTCTCGTTGGACGAGACGGCGGTCTCGACCCTGTCAGACGAGACCGGCGGTCTCGCCATCTGACAGCGCGAAAACCTATAAATAGGGGCTCTCCCCCCCTCATTTCCACACACCACAGCTGCATAGCTCTCCCTTCTCTCTAAAAACTTCTCTCTAGAATCCCTCCGACGCATTTCCGGAGTTTCTGAGTGCTTTCAAGAGTGATTTTCGGCGTTCGAGAGGTTTTTCGACGTCTTGTAGAGTGAAGGGTTGCCATAAAGCACCCTATTTTTTGGAGAATTAATATAAAAAGCGTGCTTCGGAGGTTCAAATTCTCTTCCTTCACCTTTACTGTTTTTATCTTAAATTATGCAATAGATATTAGGGCCATGTAGTCATACTTTTAAATTCCGCAGAATAAAAAGGGCGAAAGTGTATTTTTCTAGTTTATCAATAAAATAAGCCGGTCTGTCATAGGGAACCCGAAAGGGGCGTCGTAAAGGGACTAATACTCCCTTTACACGTAACCAACTCCCTTACCCAACTCTGGTTCTAATGACCAAAGTTGGTTTTCGAAAACCAACGCCTTTTAAAACCCCTTTTCCGATGTTTCCGGTAAAAACATCGGTGGCGACTCCATAGAACCCAAAATAAATAAGTCTTTGGGTTAGCCCGGTTATCGGATAACCCAAAGACACCTTTCGAAAACCTCGTCTCTAGGTTAGCCCGGTTATCGGACAGCCTAAAGACGTTGTAACCACCAATAAAAAATGCGAAAATCAAAGAAGAGTCGAAAAACCATCGCGTCGCTCCGACCATTCCCCCCTCTTTTGGGAGGCGGCGACATCTAGCTATTCGTGCTCCATTGAATAACATGTTTGCACCTCATACACACTTCTCATAGCTATGTTGCCTTTGGTCGGAAACTGTTGAGAGTTAGAGGCCATTATTTCAATCAATTGTCTTGTCACTGTAGGAGTTTTGTTAACAAGTGCTCCATCACTTAGTGCATCAATCATGCTTCTGTCCATGATAGTGAGTCCTTCATAAAAGTATTTGGTGAGGGTAGCTTGAGAATAACCTCTTGAATATCTCCCAATAATCAAATAAATTATCCTTGTCCAACTGTCTTATACCACATAACTTCTTTCTAATTGAAGTAGCTCTTGACGTTGGAAAGTATTTTTCAAGGAATAGCCTCTTAAAACTCTTCCAACTTGTGATCATATATATATATATATATATATATATATATATATATATATATATATATATATATATATATATATATATATATATAGATTCGGAGATGTACAACTCATAAATTATATTTAAATTCAACTACTACCAATTGTATTAATTCTAACAACCACCTATAATACTTCTAACCGCCTCCTACCTACCTACAGTAATTATAACAAAAGCAATAAAGGAAAACTTTAAATGCATTGAAAAGTAAATGAAAACATGTAAAATAATCTATCAAAAGATGTAAATGGAAAACAGGAAAGGATTTAATTAAATTTACACTATAAAGTTGTAATCACTAAAAAACTTTGTAAACTAAATTTGCAAGTAAAAACAAAATTGAAATGGAAATTAAAGTAAAAATCAAATGAAGAATAGTGAAGAAATCCTATGAAAAATAGTGTTGATTCTCCAATCATAAACTTGTTCTTATGATTATCATTGATTTCTAGAATTTGTCTTGCAATCACAAAATGAAATCTGCAATAGTTTCAAACGATTACAATCCAATTAGAATTCTTAAACACAACTCAATTTCTATATCAAGCAATAACTTACATCTAGAAATTGAATTATGATGTAAAATGAGACATCTAATCAAATAATCTTTATTACATTGATTGTAATGGATTATAATAGATTAGAATAATTGAGAATCAAATCTAAATCATAGAAAACAAGTTATAATTAGTGAATAAATAATAAAAACAATTTAGAACATGAGTGATGAATGGAAAACTAAAAAAAAACATGAAATAGTAAAGAAAATGGTCTAAAAGTAGAAGAAGATTATAGAAAACGAAAATTAAAGTGAAGAAATACAAAAAAATGAAACAAATATGATCAAAGGCAATTTGAATTAATCTTCTTTAAAGCATCATTCATTCATACAAGAAGCTCCACGGACAGATTTTGAAGCTAAGCATCGTAAAGAGATAAAAAATGAGAGAATTTGAATCTAAAATTTTGAAAACAGAAAATGAAGCTTAACTTATATTTTTCGGCCTTCTAAAACCTATTTATACAACAACAATCATGTACGAAACAAAACAAAGTCCATTCAAAGCCCATAATTACATAATAGAACTCAAATAACTTTCGGTAGAATTAAGGTTTTTCGATGAATTCGCTTAACGGTTCCTTCACTCGCTTAGCGGAATTGGTGTTAAGTTAGTTACACAAGATTCAAATCATTCACTTAACAATTGAATTTTCGAGTACCGTGGCCAAAACTCCAGCTTCCATCATCTCTTCCAAAATTATGTTCCAATATCTTTTTGTCATTTATATTTATCCCCACACTTTTCTTTCATTTCAAAATAGAAATGATATCAATTTTTTGAAATGAAACAAAGAGACCCTGTATACTGAAATAGAAATAAAAAAGTGTTCCGAAGGAACCTTCTCTTCTACTGAAAATTTGCCATTGATAAATGATCGGACCATTTTTTCTATTGAATTGAATATGATTATTCTCTTTCTTATGTTTCTTTTATTATAATTTGGGATTGAGCCCGTTGGCTAGATTTTGCTAAACAAATTTTCTAGGCATTAAGCGAATTCCTTAGATTCATTGAGTGGATTGGAATGTGTTAAGTGAATTTGATAGATAAATAGTTGACCATAAAAGACAATTTTGCTCATTGAATGGTTTCTTCGTTGAGTAGATTGGTAACATCAGGATTGTTGCATCTGGATGAAGTTTGCTGAGTGAAATTGCTAGGCGCTAAGTGGATTCTTCAAGATTCAACTTTATATTTTTGTCATTCATGTAAAAATAAATAAATAATTAGTTAAAGTGTATAATTTAAGCAATAATTTAGATATAAAGACATTTATTTCTTTTTGACAAAAATCATGTTAAAAAATAATAATTAATTAAATAAATATACTAATTAGTTATAAAATATATATAATTAACCTCATACTTAAACCTTTTCATTTCCAAGCAAATTGATGAGTCATTGAGTTCCCATGAGGAGGGAGAATTATCATTAGGAGGATCACTAGAAGCATGACTAGAAGAGAAACCTCCTCCTCACCCTTAAGTTGTAGTTTACTTAGTATTTTTTTCTTTTCTCATTTAAATATTGTTCGTGTAAGATTACTAAAGGACACATCTCTTTTGAAGTTCACCACCTTTTATTGATGAAAAGAGCCTTGGACCCAAGTCTCAAAAGTTTGGAGATATTTATTTCCTTTTTATAAAATCTTTGTTAAATACTAATAATTAATTAAAGAAATATATTAAATATAGATAAAATATACTAATAAATTTATTGATAAAATATGTTTATTAGTCAACATGGACACCATCTTTTCCAACTAAGAAACCCAAAAATATTATATTTTCCTAACAAAAAGTGCATTTTTCAAAGTTGGCAAAGAGGTGATGTTCCCTAAGAATAATTACGACTAGTCTAAGATGACCTAAATGTTCATCTAGACTCCTATAGATTAAGATATCATAAAAATAAACAACTATAAACTTCCCTATGCAATCCTAAAGGACATGGTTCATTGACTTCATGAAAGTATTAGGGGCAATGGTTAAGCCAAAAGGCATGACTAACCATTCATACAATCCAAACTTGGTATTAAAAATAATTTTCCATTGACCTCCTACTCTAATTTTAATTTGGTGATAACCACTTTTATAATCAATTTTAGAAAACATGTTAGCCCCATGCTACTCATCCAACATATCATCTAGCCAAAGGATAAGGTGTTCATATTTAACAGTGATGTTGTTGATGGCCCTACAATCTACACAAATTCTCCAAGATCCATCTTTCTTAGGTAGCAACAACACTAGAACAACACAAGGACTAAGACTCTTTTGTACCCAACCATTCTTCAGTAAGTCTTTCACTTGTTTTTCTATCTCTTTAGTCTCGTGGGGGTTAGTCCTATAAGCAGGCCTATTAGGCAAGCTTACTCCAGGAACCAAGTCAATCTGATGCTCAATTACTCTAAGTGGAGGAAGCCCATGAGGCAACTTTTTGGGGAATAGAACACTAGACTTTTAAAAGTTTTTGTACCCCTTGTGGTAGAGACTCAAGTTTATAACTTCTGGTAGCAAGTGTCTTCTTATAATAGAGAAGAAAGAGAGGTTGATCACTCAAGATTTTATTTATTTTGTTTTTCAAAGATTTTTTGTGAATAACTTCATTAGAAGAGACACCAACTTCCCATCCCATTTTCTTTTCATGCTCTGCTTTAGTAGACAATAATCTTTTCTCTATTGAAATTTTTTTTTTAATTTCCTTTTTTTTCTTCATCAATTTTTTTTTTCATTTTTACTTGATCCACTCTCACTTGTTGAGGTGTGAGAGGACACAAGACTATTTTGTTTCCCTTGTAAGTGAAACTTATTTTGTTGGTAAGGCCATCATGAAGAGTTTTCTTGTTAAATTGCCATGACTTGCCAAGTAGAATATGTCTAGCCTCCATGGGAATTATGTCATATAAAATTTCATCTTTATATTTTCGTATGAATATTAAAATATTTACTTGTTTATCAACTACTATTCCTTCATCATCTTTAATCCACTAATGTTTATAAGGTTTAGAATGGGGAACAACAGTCAAGGCTAGTTTTTCAACCATTCTTGAGCTATAACAATTACAACAAGATCCATTATCCATATTTATTGAGCAAACATTTCAAAAGTTTTACATTGAGTGTGGAATTCTATTTTTATGATTGTTGTAGCTTAATGGATTGATTTATTAAAAGACGCTTTACCATTAATAAATCACCTTCATAAGGTAAAACTTCCTCCTTAGAATCAGAGGATTCCTCTTCAACAGGTGAAGATTGGGTCTCATTTTGGCTTACGATCTCTTGGTCCTTTTTCAACATGATTTTCTTAGTAGGATGTTCATAAGCATAATACCCTCAACCAAGATATAGAAAACATTGGATATCTCGGGACCTCTTTTCCTTAGAGTAGTCTTATTTTTCTTTTGACTTTTCATTTTTTCTATAATTATACTTCTCTTTTTCTTTTTCAAATTTTCTATCTTGTGACCCATCAAACTTAGGTTTGGAGGAAAATTCCTCCCTCTTAAGATCTCTCTTAGAATTGGACATGCTAGGGCATTCTTTTCCATAAGAACTTCTCCTTTTAGTTTGTTGTTCCACCCTGATACACAATTGTACTAATTCATTTAAATCATGGTAGTCCTTACATATAAGAAGCTTATTCCAATATCTCACTTTGGTCTCATTATGGATAAATCTATCTCTTACAAGGGAACTCCACCAATACATTACGTGCCCTTGAGAAGCTAAAGGTTGTCATGGGCACCCTTCTTTCTTCATTAATTTTATAACACTTAAATAGTTGCTCTACCTTCATCTCCCAATCCAAATACTCTTCAAAATTGTCTTTTTCATGGATGTGAGGGAGGAATACTCTAGGTTCCCTAGCATTCTAGGCCTATATCTCTTAGGTGGAGAGTGTTAATAGTAATCATCATTGTGATAACCACTATAAACCTCCATGTGTGGTGAGTGGGATTCTTCATGATGCTCTAATCTTATAAAACCTCCACTTCTATTTTTATCATCTAAATTTTGGCAAATATAACCCTTAATTCTTCATCTCTTTTTTCTATTTTTTTATTCTAAAGATATAAGTTCATCTGTAACCGAAGACCTTTTCCTTAGACTCTCGATAACTTTTCCCCACACTAGAATGAATTGATGGTGCATGAGAATAGTCACTCATTTTTTATCAATAAAATATTTTCTCAAAGTTTCATAAGGTTTTTCACTTAGATTTTGTCATGGAAAAATAAAATTATACTTCATGGAAGGGCAAAGGTAAGGAAAAACGTGATAAGAACTCTTCCAAGTTACTTTAAGAACCACCCTTTAAGGGCAACATGTCTAGGAACCCCACTACTAACGTTGCCACTCCTTCAAGGACTAGTTCAATCATATATTTTAAATGCTTAGGGTATGAGCACATAACTTCTTATTACCCTACCAAAAGAACTATAATTTTGAGCGAGTTTTAAAAGTGTATCTGAAGCATTAGCCTCACCATATATCCTCTTCTTAAACCAAATTAGGAAATTCTTGTTATGTTCAATCAATGCCCAATTTTCATTTATTCACGGATATGCTGCCTTAATTTCGTTTATGATTTGTGATATGTAAGAGATTACTTTATGAGTGTTGTTCAACATATATAAATATGTTTGGTTGACTTCTTTTCAACTAACATTTTTAATCTTTAAATTTTGAGTACCCTTACCTTCACATCTTCCATCATGTCAACTCTTAGGAACTCATATTGGTTTAGATTTTGGCAGATTTTGACATATACTCTTATCAAAATTTAATGACTTCTTCTGCAATGCCCCTCTCCATAATGGAAGTTTCTGACCGATATTGATTCCTCACATATCCTTTTAAGATCTTCATGTATCTCTCATTAGGGTATATCTATCTAAGATAAAATGAGTCACACAATTGAATTTTATTGACCAAATGAACTATCAAATGCACCATGATATCAAAAAATGAAAGGGGTAAATACATTTCCAACTGACATAAGATTGTGATTGCTTCATTTTTTAAGTCATCTAACTTTTGAGAATTAATTAATTTCTTGCAAATGCAATTGAAGAACAAACATAATCGAGTAATAGCATTTCTAACAAAAGTTGCTAAGATGTTTCGAATAGCTACAAGTAAAATTTGTTGCATCAACACATGACAATCATGAAAACTTTAAATAAACTAACTTCAAATTTTGCATAAACACTACTCTTAACATTTGAAGAGTACCCCTATGACACTTGCTCACTGCATAAACACTCACAAAAGCTTTTATTTGCTTTCTTTGATAGAGTAGGACTAGCTAAAGGCAAGTAAGTGTGTTTTCCAATAGACTACAGATGTAACTCAAAACATATATCCATGTTCACCAAATCTAGTCGTGTTTTAATTTCATCTTTTATCATTCCTTTTGTATTGAGAAATGTCCCAATTACACTATCACAAACATTTTTACCTACATGCATCACATATATACAATTTCTAACATCTAATTTAGACCAATAAGGAAGATTAAAGAATATTGATTATTTTTTTCCATATGTTATTTTCAATGGACTTCTTTTGTGTCTTTTCGAACACAATGTTAATGTTCTTCACCCGCTCATATACTTGTTTACCATTGCACGATGTTGATGCAAATTCATCCTCTTGACATCCATTAAATGTTTTCTTCAATATATGATATAAATGATTATGAACAAGGAACTTTGATGCCTAGTGTAAGCGATAATTTGCCCATGTTTCAATTGGGTATAATTTGTGTTTGCTTCATATATAGGACACACATAATGAACCTTCACACTGTAACCGCTCAAATTACCACATGTTGAAAAACCATTTATTGTGCAAAATAACATTGCACGCAACATAAAATTCATGATATGCATCAAACACATCCACTCCTATTTTCCACAACATCTTCAAGTCATTAATCAAAGGGCATAGATACACATCTATGTCATTTCCTGGTTCTCTGGGTCTTGAAATCATCTAGACAACATAATATATTTTCTCTTCATGCATAGCCAAAGAGACAGATTGTAAATGACCAATAAAATTGGCCATGAACTTTTTATACTACATAAGTTCCCATAAGGATTCATGTCATTTGTAGTTAATCTAATTCTCAAATTTATCGATTTTCATACCAAATTCTAGAAATATTTTATCAATCATTTACCATTGTCGACAATTAGTTGGATATCGAAGAAATTTGTCACATTTTCTACCATTTGCATGCCATGTCAAGTTTTTTGCATCCTCTTTAATGGAAAACAACATTTTAAACCTAGTTATTATTGGCAAGTACCATAACACCTTAGTAGGGAAGTCTTATGTTTCTTCCTCACTATTACTTCCTTAGCTTTCTTTTTTAACCATGACAACCCACATGTTGGACATACCTTAAATGTAGAAAAATCATTTTTGTACAATATATAATCATTAGGGAATGCATGAATCTTCTTGTACTCCAAACTCATTGGGCATAGTATCTTCTTCACCTCATAGTTATGATAAGGTAACATGTTATCTTCTGGAAACATCTCCTTTAAACTCCAACAATTCTGTGAAACTTTTATCAGTCAAACTATTTCTTGCTTTTAAATTGAATAATCTTAAAGTTGTTAATAATCTTGTAAAGCTACTACATCCAAGGTATAATTGTACCTCAAAATCAAACTTCAAAGAATCATACACATTTTCTCTTCCAAAAACGTTTTTTCCAATATCACATATCCCTTCTAAATTATTGTCCATCTCTTTTTGAATTTTTTTTGTTAACATAGTAGGTATTATAATATTTTTCTATGTCATATCCATATTGTATAACTCTCAACAATACCAAATATAAACAGGTGATCACGTATATCTCGAAGTTTCTAATGATTTTCATTCAAACATCAAACGAATGACAATAATATTTTCCTTTAATATATTTTCCATTTTCCTGATCAAATTACAAAAACTCCTCAACTCCCTTTTCATATTCCTCAGTAACCTGACGTGCATTCACCAAACTTCGATCCATAACTACCTAGGTTACAAATTTAATCATCATGAACTAAAATTTAAAAATGACTAAACCTAGAGACTAAAACACATCTTAAGGTTCATGTAAAAATAAATTTTAAATTAAAAACGAAAAAAAAAACAATTATCCAATTAAAAAATGACAAAATCAATCATAACATCAATTTCAATAACAATATAGTGGAGACATTTGTGCATTATTTAACAAGAAACTAGTAACATAAAAAACTTATTTTGTACTTGTAGACCCCAAATCTTTCCCGGTCTCAAAATAAAGAACAAAAGACCTCCAATTTGAAGATGGGCAAGGCCTAAAAGGTCCCTAGGATAGACCAAAAGGCCCCATATTAGAATAGGAAGGTTTTTTTGTACAAAAAATAGGGAGGTCCACCTAGAAGGACAAGACCGCCATCTCGCTTAGCGAGACAACCTTCTCGTTTAGCAAGACGGCCTTCTCGCCATTTGTCAAAGCAAGACCGCCTTCTCGATTGGCGAGACGATCGTCTCGCCGTTTGTCAAAGGCGAAACCACCGTCACGTTTGGCGAGACGGAGGTCTCAACCTTAACAGGCGAGACGACCGTCTCGACCCGACAGACATGAATCCTTATAAAAGGAGGGCGCGACCCCCTGCTTTTCACACCATTCTCCAACTTTTCCTTCCATAATTTCTTCAAATTCTTCTCCTAGATCCCTCCGAAGCATTTCCGGAGCTTCTTAGTATTCTTAGAGAGTTTTCTGTAACATTGCGAGGAAGAGCGATCAACGTTGTAGAGTGAAGGATTGTCAAAAAGCATCATACTTCGAGGATATTAATAACGAAAGCTTGCTTCGAAGGTTTTCATACTTTCTCTCCTTCCTTTACCGCTCTTTCTTTGCATTTATCTGTGCATTAACTGTTAGGGTCATGTAGTCAATATTTTAAATTTTGCAAATAAATAAAGGGTAAAAGCGTCATTTTAAGGTTTACTTATGAAATAAACGACCCATCATAGGGAACCCGAAAGGGGCGTTGTGGGGGTGTTAATACATTCCCCACACGTAACTAACTCCCTTACTCGACTCTGGTTATAATGGCCAAAGTTGGTTTTTTTAAAACCAAAGCCTTCTTTTTTTTTTTTCGATGTTTTCGGTAAAAACATCGGTTGCGACTCCATAAGAACCTTTTTCGAAAATCTTGCCCTTAGATCCAGTCCCGGTTATCGAACAACCTAAAGGCGTTGTAACACCACTTTAAAAACACGAGTCGAAGTCAGAAACCATCGCGTCGCTCTGACCGTCTCTTTTGACGGCGGCGACAATACTACTTGTCTCACATAAAAAATTGTTCACTATGTTTGGTAACTACACTGATTATCCTTTTAAAAAATTTATATTTTAAAACATACACTTCACTAAAAATTTTTTTATCTTAAAGTATAATTTAAATAAAATCGTATTATAAAATGTTAATATAAATAAAATTAATCTTTATAAAATATTAATTTGAATAAATTATAATACAAAATATAAATTTAAATAATATCAATCTCTTTAAAAACAACTTTAAATTTATAAACTTAGAAGAAAAATACAAATGTATATATTCAAATTCAAAACAATTGTTCAATGATTAGCTTTTTCCTTACCAAATCTAGATAAGTATCAAACTATAATTTAAATGGTTTAGGTAGTTTAAAATAAAAATCCCTTTTGAAAATGTAATTACTTAAAAGCTACAACTTATATGTTATTTTATCAAAAAGTTTGTTCATTATGTAAAAAGTTGAATTTGTTAATATGCTAGAAGTCAAATTTTATTTATGCAATTATTGAATTATGTGTCGTTTATTCAAAATTTAGCTCACGTAACTTGAATAAACAAGGTCTAGTCTAAGCAAGGTTTTCTCCACAAGGGGCATAATTTTGGAGAACCACAACTACCTAAGCTCTCTTGAAAATTAAATCATGCTTGTCTCTCGAGAAATGGTGAATAGATTATACAACCAAGGAGCAGTTACTTCAGAATGCATTTGTTCCATGAAGCCATGGGCTTGATTTAGTAATAAAAAATGAGAGTTACTCCAGAAAATGATTGTAGGATGATATCCATAATTTTGTAAAATTCAGACTAATGAAAATCTGTCTGGAATTCAAGGTTTGTACATATCCTGGGTTTCATGTTGGGCGAGCCAATATAAATTTTTGAATCAATTTTAATGAGACGGTTAAACTATACTTGAAAAATAAAAAATAAAACTGGGTCATAAATAACTTGTAATGTTTAAAGTCGTTCAATAAAATAATTCTGCCAATTATTTAACACTTAACATGGAAAACCACTATCAATTATCATCCACTTAATTCAGAGAGCTTTATAAAGCTTTTAACGAAACAAATTTAATATTATTTTATCCAGAGTATTCAGCTCAAAAAAAATAAAATGTCATGATTGTTAGCAAATTATAATAAATTCAAACATAGTTTAACAGACTGAGTTGAATAAATTTCGTAATAAACACTTACCTGAAAAAGCAAAATAAAAGAAATTAATGGGAAATGAATTGCAATTTTCATGAAATAAAATTAATTTATGCTTCAAATTTCTTCAAAACTCCCTCATCTTATTCTATATAAACTATGGAGCACAGATAATTTTAATTTATGAGGGAAATATGATTCATTTACCTAAATTGGTTTTATTTTCTTTTCTCTATATTTCTTGGGAAATTTACCTAAACTAGCTCATAAACTGTCAGTGATAAGGTTTTAAAGAATAAGTACTTGCATTATATATCCAAACACGCATTTATACAGGGTAGTGCATATGACTCGGGGAAAAGCAAAGGATTTGGTGGATGGTTCAAATGATTTTAAAAATTTAGTAAATTAATACATGATTTGCTTTTGACAAAGCAATCAATTAAAATACAAATCATGATATATCCCCATTAAAAAAGTCAATTGAATTAAAATAAAATATCATGACAAGAATACTGTAAATAATAATATACAGAGAAAAAAAAAAACTATTTTCTTTCCCCCCAAGTTCCTGCTCTTTTATGTGTAGGAAAAAAATGTCCACAACCTACTGCATCTTTAATACTCTGGCAAATACAATTTTCAACGTTCAATTTTGTAGTTTGCCCTCACTGAAAAATGTATAATAGCTACTTTCTGTTCATGAAGGGTGACTATTTTAGATATTTTGCATCATACAAGGGACTGATCAACAAAAGCTCCAACTGGTAAACGATGGGCTGAAATGATGTGGGGGCAAAAGATAAATTGACACAAAATGTAGGAAGTTGTAGCTATTAAGATGATTTCCATATCAGAAAAGGAGTCAATTATCAACTGGAAGTTAAGAGATGTACTTGCCAAAGTCTCAATTTTTAAAGGCAGTGTAGTGGACATTTTCCCCTTACCTATAAATTTTACAGAGTGCATGTATACACAGCACCACATCTGAATACTATATGATGCTTTTATCTAAATCTCCTAGAATAGCCAGTGTTTCCTCTTTGGTTTAGGCTGGATAGGTGCATCTACAACAAAAGGAGAGATAATAAATCAATAACTAATAAAAGTCATATACAATACACCAAAAATAATTGAGTTTCAAATCTACAGAAGCATAAAGTTATGGTGGACAAACCTCGGATTTCATACAATGAATTATAATGAACCTCAGACCAAAAGCTCAACCACAGTTCTGCAACATTAAGGAAATAAATGGAAACAAAAGAATAAGATAAAACTACTATATAGTACTCACATTTTAAAAATTAAAGATCTGAGAATATTTCAATTGTTATAGATTCTATAAGTGTCTCAATTTATGAACATAAGTTCATTAGAAGAGGCTAGTACTTTTATCTTGGGAAATATCATAGAAACTTTGGTTAGAATTATATACTTCTCCACTTATGTTTTCTTTTCGGAGGAAGGTAAGGGGTAGTGCCATTGCAGAAAATGCAATGCAACCTCTTTCTTCAAACAACATATTATAAAATGTAAAAAATGGTTATGGCAGGGTATAAAAATGGTGATGATGGCCTTACCACGCTGTGGTGCTTGGTACAATGGCATAATTTCGATAAAGCAAGTGTCTCTGAATGATGTTAAAAGGCATATCTTTGCAGCAAACTACATTAGAAACAAGAAACATTATTGGGCTTTTTGAAAGTACTAAACAAAAAATATCATCATGTTAACAATAAAGATAAAAAAAACATCAAGTTTGTCAAGAGAATATGCTATAAAGTCAGTAAATTTGATAGAGCAAATTTCAGTTTCTGAGAGAACAGAACCATTGCATGAACATCAATGGCTTAACAATTTCATCACTGCATTTTTTTTTTCTTCTATGAAAAATCATAGCATAAGCCAAGTCAACTATTCTTGTCTTTGAATGTATCTGAACAGGTAGTAAGGTTCTATGTCATCAACATGCTTTACATGATAGGAAACTAGAATGGCACATATGATGGGGGAAGCAAAAGACCGGGAAGCCCATACAAAATCACTTTTCTTTAAACAAAAATGCTAACTAGGGTTTCCCTTGCAGATTCTTCAAGTAGCACATCTAACCAATTTCACCAATGCAATCCAATGGATCAGGCAAGAAACCACAATAAAATTTTACCCAAAACATAAAACAAATTAATTCATCAGGTTTATGGGTGTCATTCACATTTACGGTCCTTTTGTCCATTCCATTCAAATGTGCAGCTTCTACACCCAGATCTCATTCATACCTGTATTCCCAATAGTTTTACCCTCTGTCTTATCAAAGGGAATCTTGACAAAAGCAATTCAAGTTAGCTAGCATACAAAATTTTTTATTAACTGCATCTAGTTCACCAACATTTCATTTAGCATGATCTTTCCCTTAACCTACATTCAGACTTATATACATACATATATATATACATACATATACAAAGACATAATATAAACATACATATATATACACACACACATATATATATACACACACATATATATATACACATACATATATATACACAGAGACATACACAAATTGAACTCCAAATATGAGGCTTGGATTACAGCATAATAATCTTTCAACTAGTAATACATGGAAAAAAATCTCCACATAAACCCCTCCAATCAAAGAGAATAAGGCATTAGCCTACTATAGGGGCCAAACGTAAACCAAAGCCTAGTAACACACAAACAAAGACAAACTAAAAAGAAAATGTTAATTGTAATAAATGTTAACTAATACTCATGCATTACGATCTTAATAATAGCTTTCGCTAGATGACATATAACATTTTGCCTGTTCTATCATTCCATAACCAGTTGGACAAATGTCCACAGTTGAGAAGGTACCAAATTATCTTTTTATATAAAAATGCTCCGCTGGTTAAAATCATATTGAGCCTTTTCATCTTAGTTTGAAAAGAATATTCTAAATATTTAAGAAAAAATTAAAATAATAATCAATTGGTAGCATCCTACAAAAGTAACAAACTGTTGGAAATAGCAGCACTAACCTTATCAGCAGCTGCCTGTAAGGTAACATGGTCCCCCCATTCTCCAGATCTGTCAAGCAGTAAAAAAGAAGTAAATACAGTGTATTTGATGAAAATGCCACTTAAAGAATCCACAATGAGATGCCTCATTTTAAATATAATGACTTATTTGAAAGATACATACTTAGACATCTGCTTGTGGTATCTTTTGTATTTCATTGGTACATAGCATTCATATAAGGAACGGTGATCTTTAAGCTGGCAAAGAGAACCACAAGAGAAACATTATGCAAATAAGTATCTAAAACTTTCTATTTGCAATATTTAATATAATTAATAGATTTCATATTGTTTTACCACTTAGCACAACGGATTTGTACCACTTCTATCACATGAATTAAAAACAATTTTTATTACTTAAATATGTCAATAACTTTACCTAAATCTTATAACCTTCCAATTTCTTCTATTGGAGGACATTTCTTACTCTATATAGTTAGTATTTAACTGATACATTATTCTTTAATCAACAATTACCAACTAATCTCAGACACTATAAACGAACAAAAATGTTCATTTGTA
This sequence comes from Sphenostylis stenocarpa, assembly GCA_963425845.1. Classification (NCBI taxonomy): domain Eukaryota; kingdom Viridiplantae; phylum Streptophyta; class Magnoliopsida; order Fabales; family Fabaceae; genus Sphenostylis; species Sphenostylis stenocarpa. The sequence continues at coordinate 76,370,227 of OY731401.1, read as the reverse complement.
CCTTCCCTCCCAACTCCTTTCTTTTTAATAAGCTTTCACTGATTCAAAACTGTTCATCTACACATCATCATTTTTAAATCTGTTAACCTAGTAACAACCACAAGCCAAAAATGCCAAATTTCCACATAGGTTGACATATTTTGTGGGAATTATTCTTTCCATGACCAACACTTGAACAACATACCTGTTTCACTATCTCCTTGCGAACATGCTTGTGGTGTTCTGGTGACCTATACAGCTGATCAGAGAGTGCACGGAACTGCAATGTAGGGAAAACAATTAACATAAATTCTAAAGGATATTGTGATAATGCTCTTGCCTCACATGTAGTTGCTATAATAACCCACCTGACAATTTCCATCACCAGATACTTTGACTTCACATAAACCATAGACATTCAACCTAGGAAGAGAGAATGAATTTAATACCTTCAACAAAATAAAATCATTGCAAGAATGTAGATTACATTTACAGGCTACGGATACTTATCTACATTATTTAATTAATAAATGTAGATTCCTAAGACAAATCAATATGTTGATCAAGAACTGCCACTGGAGACAACAACAGACAAAGTTTAAAAAAAGAAAAAACTAATCTTGTGTTATTAATGGTTCATAATATGTATGTATATTCTCTCCATCATTAACAGACAATACCTGTCAAACAGAAAACACCCACTAATTACTTACATGCTAAGATCCTGATACAAAAAGGTTGCTAATTGATTTCACCCCACAATATTTCTTTTAAATTGCACAGATGAGGTATGGCAAATCCCTTTATTCCAAGACGTTGAAAGAATGTCAGTATACTGCTCTCATCAACAGTTTTTGGGGCAGCCTAAAACTTTTAGTTTTCCAACCACATGAACTCCCAAATGTGTCTCTATAATGATATAAAGCTTGCCTCCAACTCTCTACTTGACCACATGTCTATCCCAAGTTATTTTCATTTAAGTAACCATGTAGTATTTTTTGTTTCTAGTTAATCAAATGAAAAAAAGGCAAAACATAGTTACTTGACCAATTATGCTTTAAATCACAGGTTAAAAATAATAAAAGTTCTTCTTTTCTGCCCATGGCCATTGTTTTAACATCCATCTTTTACCAAATGGGGTGGACAGAAACTTTAAGGTTTAGAATATTCACATAAGAAATAGTATATTTTATATAGGAGAAACACATACCTCTGAAACAGAGGCTGGTGATCCATACTGGCATCATTTACAGTGGGGATAAAGGAATTTATCCGGGGAACATGCTGTAATATCAAGAAGTTTTCATTAAAAGAAATTAAATAAAGAATTAATCAAAATTAAGATATAATTTCCTTCTATGCTTCTTAAAGAAGGGGGAGAACAATTACACTCTTTTTTGTGTGCTTTTCTATGTGATGACAATGCCGATGAAGCATAAGTTATTATACCATAGAATACAAACTAAACAAAACTAAGAGAAAAATCTAGAAAGTGCACAGGCTGAGAAAAGAAGAAGTAAATAACAATGCTAGAACTAGTTTCCTTTCAAAGCATTATAGACGTCTTGAACCAATTCTCCCAATTGGGTGAAAGCATGTGTTTTATATTTAACACACAACTCACACAAGAACCTCTAGGCTTGAACTCTTAGGATGTTAAATGGATGAATTTGCTAAATTTTCAATTAAATTATTATGGACGAGTGAAAAAAAAAAAAACACTATTCTATGATCTATTAAAAGATGTATTAAAAAATCCAATCCATTCATGACCCATATAACAAAAAACCATCCAATCTCCTGAAGTACATTATATTTATTTATTTTCAAAATAAATAAATAAAGTTCCATATTTATATACATTCTTACACTCAAACACCATAGGTTCCGAGACTCATCCCCTACAAGCCTTATGCCCAACCAATGAACTTTAAACTACTTGATCCAATGGACGACAAAATATGTTAGATGGCCATAATCCATTGAATAATAAATGGTGATTGGATGGGTTGATTGGATTTATACCTAGATGCATAGCCACCCCTGTTGAACTGTGGACAATGAAACTATCTATCCTACCTTTTGTTTTTAGTTAGAAATAATGAGAGAAAAGGATCATTCTAGACAACATAATCATAGTGTAACTTTCTTAAAAGCTTATGCTATTAGCATCTAGCAAGATAAATACATAATGCATGCTTTTATACGATCGTAACAGATCATACCATCAAAATCTAAAGTTTTAGTCATGAAAATAACTGAAAAGTAGGGATTCTAAACGGGTATCTTACAGGAACAGGTTCCAAGTTGGTAAGGCGACGGGCAACTGCTCCATCAAATTTGGCATACTCTTCTGACAGCACAAGTGCAATCATCTGGTCATCCTCCACATCCTGCTGACTGCTATGGGATGTTGAACCAGAACTTTCACCCGAATGATTTCCATTCCTCATATCCTGAGCCGGAACTTGAAGTCCAACCTAAAGGCAAAACGTCACAACACAACAATCAACAGCAACTGAACCTGAAAAACCAGAAAAATTCCATGGTCATAAAACATTTCACAATCTCAAATTTGTCAAACAATTGATGATCTCACTACATCTTTCCCCAAAGTCTAGCTAGAACACGAACAAAGCATCACAAAGATACACAATGCACCAATTGTGAGATTAAATCAGTGAGTGTAAAAGTATATAATGGGGATGATAAAGAGAATTTTAATACAAAATGTCCAAATTCGACTATCATATCCAATTTCATGACCTATATAAGCGGCATAAAACAGCACTTTCAAAATCCTTTTCTATAAACAGACCGATACATATTGGTTATAAATCAAAATAATTCAATTAGCGACAGATATTTAATAACATGCAATCGGATCCAAGATTCTGATCACAACCCATACAAACAAAGATGACAATTTGTATTTGAAATTATAATTAAGAAAAGAAAAACCTGATATTCTGGTCCGAGTGACCGATGATTGGTTGGTGCAAATTGAGGATTGGTACGGTGAAAGAAGGTCGCACTGAGGTGTGAGTTAAATAGAGAAGGTTTCAATTCCGCGTTTTATCGGTTGGTGAGAGACGATAGCCTGAATGTCAATGCAGACAGCACGTTGTTTTTGTTACTTTTTTCGACGCACACTATCGCTAAGGTAAAAAAAAAAAAAAATATCCAATTCCAGCGTGAACCATTGCGAAAACTTGTTCATGGTGGACGATTAATCATAACCATCAGATATGTTATAAAATATTCAAGCGTACCAGATTGAAAGATTATAGAATTATAAGTAAGTTTTATTTGTTAAATATAATTAATTATACAAAATTAGTCTACTAATCAAACTAAACTAGTTAATTATGTTTAATTAATATAGATTCAAATTTGACATATTTTATTATAGGATAAATCTGATTAGTTAAATATTTTATAATAAATCTCACGGTGGATAATTATTGGCTGTCGGTTAACCACTTGTTCCACAACTTCTTCACGCTGCAAATCACAAAATAATTTCTATATAATATCTTGCAAATTCGTACTTCTATTTTGTTTCTTGTTTTATTTATGTACTATCAACTTATTGATTTATTCCTATTTATGAATAGATTAATAGGTGTACAAATATGTGAGGCCAATTTTCATGTTAGTGTAATTTGCTTTTATTATTCCCAATATAGGTAAATTTTTAAATTTTTGATTATGGATAATTCGTGGAAAGTCTTGTTCTGAAATATGATTTTAATTTTATAAAATAGAAGTCCAGTAAAATATATGAATTCTTAATATTTTATATGTTTTTTTAAGTCCTCTTAATATCTTATATTTTTTTTATAAGTCATATTTAAATACATAATTTTATAAATATTTATTTTATTAAAGATATCAATTAATTGATGATTTTAATTAAATATTTTTAATCAAAGTCATTAATTAATTGATGACTTTAATTTATATAATTTAAAAATTAATTAATGACTTTAATTAAAAATTAATTAACGGCTTTAATTCATATAATTTAAATTAATTTTTTTAGTTTTATATAATAAAAGTTTGATTTTAATATTTATTAAAAAAATTAATTAATTATTATTTATATATTAATAATATTAAATAAATTTAAAATATATTAACTAGTTGAAAAAAATATTAATATGTTAAATAAAAATGATTTAAATATTATTTTGTAATGGATAAATCTGTTTTAAATAAGTAAAAAAAGAAATTTATTTTATTAGAAGGAAATCATGATAATTGTCTATTTCAATAATAAAAATATCAAATTTTATTTATATATATATATATTTTTATTGATAAATTAATATTTTATTTTTAATATATTTAAACATTATTTAATATTATAGACGTTTAAATAATAATTAATTATTTATTTTATTAATTATTTAAATATTAAATAAAATTTTAGAAGTAAAATTTAATTTAAAAATATATAAACTAAAGTAGTAAATTAATTGACAATTTTATTATATAAAAAAGTTGAATTAAAATCGTTAATTGACAATTTTAATATAAAAGAAATTGAACTAAAGTGTTTGATTTCATCTTAAAAAATTGTACTAAAGTCCTTAATTGAAACATGACTTAAAAAAATTATTACAGGAAGAAGTTGTGCATTCGTATATAACTTCAATCAAAGTCGTCTTCTTCTTTATGACTTCTTCGTAGTAAAGTCGTTTGTTAAAGTACTTTTTTTATATCCAAATTTTTTAAAAAATTCACCCATTTTAAAAATAAATAAAGCAGATTACATTACTTTGGTGAATTTTACCAATATATTACGTGATTAAATGATCATCATGATGTTAAATATTTTTTTTAGAGATTAAGATATTATATATATATATATATATAAATATAAAATAATAATAATAACAGTTCACGTATTAAAGAATATTATCATTTAGTACGTCTTTAAATAATGTAAAAATAAATCATGATGTTAATTATTTATTTCCTCTTGTTTTTATTATGCTTCTTAAATTATAATATTTCTTTTTTGGGATTAGGTATCATCTATTTTCAATTTTTTTCATAAAAACTTTTACTCGTATAAAAATAAAAATTGAAATTTGAGACCGTTCCATTTTATTTTTACTTCTAAGCTATAACAAAAATTTAAACTATAATAAGTTATTAGGTTTTAAAAAAATATATTTTAGTTTGAGGTGATCGTAGTTTTAAATTTTTTTTTTCTAATTTTAGTTTGAAAATTAATTAGATTAAAATTTATTATGTAAAATTCAAGTTGTGACTTACCATTATGAATTAATTGTTATTAATTTTATATTATAAATATTTTTTAAGAAAATTGTAATGGGAAAGAGGCTCTAATTTAATATAATATTATGTATATTTAAGGTATTTAACATGAAAGAAATAAAATAAATAGAAAACATTCATTCTCAATCATGATAGATTATGGATAACTAAGTCAAATAATAGGAAAAGAAACATCTATTATTGACTTGGGAGCTTCCAATTATACCATAGAAGATTTGAAACTCTTTTTAGGAGTTGAGAATGATACAAGATATTATATGAGAACGTTAGATAGATAACAACTTGTAACAAATAAAGAAGAAAGTGTATTCCTTAAAAAAAGGGTAAAACTTAAAAATGAATTATGTGTACCTAGACTACAATTTAGTCTAATATATATATCTCAATAGTTGAGTGAATTAAATTATATGTCTCATTAACTAAATCTACATTATTATACATGATCTCATTTTGAAGAAGCTAATTGGGTGAACAAAAAGATAGGCTTTATTATTTCAAAGGTTTCGACATGAGAATGTGTTTAAACTTAATTAAAAGATTTTTTATTGACCTTTGGCACAAGCGAATGAGACATCCTTCTTCGAAAATTATGCATCTAGTCTTAAATATTAACAACAAAATATAATGAGTTTGTAAATAAAGTTTATGATATATGTCAAAGGTAAAACAAAATAAAGATAATTTTCTTTTGAGTAATAATAAAACTATTAGTAATTTTGAATTAATTTATTATGATTTGCGGTGTGATAAAATTTCATCTTGTCATTAGGGGTGTCAAAATAGACTTAGTCTGATGGATCGACTCGAAAGGTCTGAGAAATAGTCCAAATTAGGTTAAAGTATATGTGACCTATGTCGGCGCCGTCCCCAACCGCTAAGGGAGGGGAATCGTGAAGGTGGTCGGTTGCGACGCGATAGTTAATTGACTCGCTTTTTTTTAAAAGTGTGGTCATCGCTCTTAGGGTGTTCTATAACTGACTACCTTAAGAACGAGGTTCTCGTAAATGGTTCTAGAGTCGCCACCAATGTTTTTACCATAAACATTGGAAAAGGAAAGTAAAAAAAAGGCGTTGGTTTTAAGAAAATCAACTTTGGCCATTACAACCAAAGTTGGGTAAGGGAGTTAGTTACGTGTGGGGAAGGTGTTAGCACCTCACAACGCCCCTTTCGGTTTTTCTATGATGGAATAATCTTAAAATAAAGACATAAATATTATGTTTCTACCCTATTTATTCATTGCAGTATTTAAATAACTATCTACATGACTTTAATATCTAATGCACACAAAAGAAAATAGTAAATGAAAGCAATAAAAGAGAAAATAGAGAAAAGAACCTCCGAAACAAGTTTTTTATAAATTCTTCAAACTTGAGGACGTTTTTTTACAGTTCCCTTCCTCTACAAAAACACTCCTCTCTCGACCAAAAAAAAAAAAGATAACTCAACTCCCGAGTGTTTGAAAGATCACTTTGACTCTGGAATAATGCTCAAAGTTGCCTAGAAGTCTTGAAGTGCTTTCTAGGGTGAGAAGAGAGTGTGTGGAAAATGAGAAAATGAGGCCCTATTTATAGGAAAATGCGCCAGGAAGTCTGGACGGTCGTCTGGTTATCATGGACGGTCGTCTGGTTATCATGGACGGTCGTCCAAGGCTTAAAATAAGCATGGATGGTTGTCCATGATGAGCAGACGATCGTTCAAGGCTTAAAATAAGCATGGGCGATCGTCTGGTCACCATAGACAGTCGTCCAGGGCTTAATAATAAGCATGGACGACCGTTTGGTCAACATGGACGACCGTCCGAGGCCTTCTGACAAAATTTCTCAAAGTGATAAAGATCTTATTGAATCATTTGATTAAATGAAGATCTTGTTGATTTGATGAAGTCAAAATGAAGTCAAGGCTATTCTGTTGATGTCAAAGGTTACTTGGTTAAAAGGGTAGAGTGATTAGTGAATCTGCATCTATACATAGGTATAATCATTCATATCTCTCTGCTGCATGAAGTTTCATCATTTAAAAGATTTTTCAAAATGCCTCTAAACATGTTTAATATGTTAAAAACCAAAGTAATCGGTTAAATGATTTTTAAGTAATTGTGTTTAACTGATATTATATGAGTTTTATCAGTTAAAATGTTCTTAACACTTACATAACAGGTTTTTAACTGATAGGTTTTCGAAATAATCGATTAAAACCTTTTAAAACATTCACTGAAACTATTTTAATTGATATATCTTCGAATTAATCGATTGTTTTCATTAAAAGTGTTTTTGAAAACCTTCTGCCAGTATTTTAACTAATGTAGATCCGAAATAATCGATTAAAATAACTTAAAATGTTTTGGAAAATGTTCTGGCAGTATTTTAATCGATACAAACTCGAAATAATCGATTAAAATAACTTGAAGTATTTGGAAATATGTTCTGTCAGTATTTTAATCGATGTAAATGCGAATTAATCGATTAAAACCACTTGAAAGTTTTTGAAAGAAGTTCTGTCAGGATTTTAATCGATGTGTTATCGATTAAAATGACTTAGAAAGTTTTATGAAACTATTTGCCATGATTTTAATTGATTAAAATGTGAATTAATCGATTAAAACAACTAAGAGATTTTTTCCAAAGTATTTTAATCGATTAAAACAGATTGTTATCAGCTAAAATCACTTAGAAAGTTTTATGAAAATATTTAGCGAGTATTTTAATCGATTAAAAGGCGAATTAATCGATTAAAACAAATTAAGGGATTTTTTACAAAGTGTTTTAATCGATTAAAACGATGTCGCATCAGTTAAAACAAATCTGAAAAATGATCAAGAACATTTTAACAGATTAAAAGAAGTTTTAACAGATTAAATCAAGACTTTTAACAGATTAAAAGATTATTTTAACAGATTAATTAAACCAGCAGTTTGAACAATCTTCTATATAAACAGGATTGTTTGAGTCTTTTAAAATATATCTTTGAGCAATCAATCAAACAATCATAAGAGCTACTTTCAAGAAAGAATCACGCAAGTTTTGTGAAGTTTTTCAAAGTTTTTCTTGAGGCATTTTCTGCATTTCTTTTGTAAAGAAACTCATTCTGCAGAGCAGCATAATCCGGGTTTGAGTGTTCTAGTTTCTTCTCTTTGTTTCTTTTATATTTCATTACTATATTGTGAGTGTCTGGAAGTGTGGGCACTGGTTTCTGTGGCTGGAATTTGGCTGCAGGGTGGTTCAAGAAATGGAAGTTGGTTCTTGGTGAAGGTTTAGGTGCAAGGACTAGAATTTTGGTTCTTGTGGTAGATTGGGTGTGTGATTGGAGTTGTAATTTGTAAACCATTCAATCTAGTGGAACTCAGCTGGAATTTGGCTGAGAACTGGACGTAACCCTGGGATTGGGTGAACCAGTATAAATCTTGGTTATATCTCTCTAAACCTTTCTCTCTTTAATTTTGTTGTTGTCTTTATTTTGATTGTTTGTTTTGTTTGATTCAAGAATTGGTCAGAACTCTTAATCTTTGAAATAGATAATCTGTAATTTGCGAAAATCTTTCAAAGATCAATTCACCCCCCTCTTGATCTCAGCCTCCTCTTGATCTCAGCCTCCTTTTCTAACAATTTCCAATTTTTATTTTCTCAGAAAATTCTCCTTATCCTAAATGGAACCTAGAAAATGCTATTAGGGGCCTAATGAAGCCTTGTCCATCTTTGAAACGGAGGATTTCTGAACTTATTGTGAGGCTGGACAAGATTAGGGATCTACAGCAGCCCCCCTTCACCCGATTGACCAGTTGTTGCCTAATGTACCATGAGACGGGCTGGCGAGTGAAGGGCTGGCGAGTGAAGGACTTAACCCTCTTGCCCAGTTGTCCTTAGGATGCTCCTTTGGTGGGGTAGCTGATCCTCTAGACGATAATTGTGGCGGTTTCTTCAAAGTTAACCACAGGGTGTTCACTTTGCCTTGTGGTGATGGGTATAGACCCCCACCTGGTTCGAGTCCCCTTCTGAAATACTCGTCTTCAGGATGCTCCCTCTGGTGCGGTAACTGTCCTCCTCAGGATGCCCCTTTTGGTGCGATGGCTGATCCTGTGGTTGATGAGTACATACCCCCATCTAGGGATGACAATTAAACCCATACCCGTGGGGATCGACTCGTCCCCTCCCCGAGTTTGTCGGGGAAAACCCGAGTTGACCGGGGGCGAGTTCGGGTTTTACTGCTTTAAAAAGTCGGGGGTTGGGGCAGGGATGGGTAATGCAATCCCCACCCCGACCCCGACTCCGTCTCCGCCCCGACTTTATATTTAAATTTAAATTTTAAAATATTAATATTTTAAAAGTATTTCCTTTTCATTTTCTATTACATATAAGGTCATTTTTTTATATTTCACTAATTTTTATTTTTCTTCTACCTACTTTTAAATTTTTTGTCTTTTTTAATCTTTTATATCAATTAATTTATTATATTATTCTCTCTCTTACCTTTCAGTTTTTCATATTTCCTTAATCTCTCCCATCAATTTGTTTTTTTTTCAATCTTTTCAACCAATTTAATGAACACAAAGTTAATTTATTTTTATTCTTTATCTTTTTCTAAATATTTTACATAAATCTTAGTAGTAACTAATATTATTTTATTTGTAATTTATATTTATTAAGTTTTATTATGTCATATTTTTTATCTTATTATTCTGATTTATCATATATCAAATTTTATCTTAATAAAATAATTATATTTTAAAGGATTAAAGGAATTGATAATTTAAACTTTTATTACTTCGAACTAATTGAATAAGAATTAACTTATTAAATATTTCTTTATAAACTATATATTTAATATTTTTAAATGACAACTTAAAAATGAATTAACTTATATATATAATCAAATGTTTGAATATAATATTATAATAATAATGTTATAAGTATCTAAATATTTCAATACAAGTATTATAATAATAATAATAATATTATAAATAAAAAATGATTAAATATTTCTTTTATATATATATATATATATATATATATATATATATTTTAATATAAATATAGTAAATTAAAATATATATTTAATTAATAATAATTATAAATTATAAAATTATAAATATTTAGTTATATATGAAAAATAGATAGTAAAATTAATTTATTATAAATATAATTATCTTTTTAAAAATAATATAGATCGGGGACTGGGCGGGAACCCAAAACCCAGGCAGGGACGGGGATGAGGACTTAATTTCTAATCCTGGCGGGGATCGGGGGCAGGGACGGTGATGGTTAAAAAAGTCAGGAGCGGGGATCGGGGAGGCAAAACCCGCTCCGTCCCGTTCCCATGCCTACCCCCATCTGGTCTGAGTTCCCATTTAGAAGACTCATTCTTTGGATGCTCCTTTGGTGGGGAGCTGATCCTCCTCAGGATGACCCTTTAGGTGCGATGGTTGATCCTGTGGTTGATGAGTACATACTCCCATCTGGTCTGAGTCCTCTTTTGCAAGACTCGTTCTTAGGATTCTCCTTTGGTGGGGAGCTGATCCTCCTCAGGATGCCCCTTTTGGTGCGATGAATGATCTTGTGGTTGATGATTACATACCCCTATCTAGTTTGAGTCCTCTTTTGCAAGACTCGTTCTTAGGATGCTCCTTTGGTGGGGAGCTGATCCTCCTCAGGATGCCCCTTTAGGTGCGATGGCTGATCCTGTGGTTGATGAGTACTGTCACCGCCGTCAAAAGAGATGAGGCGGTCGGAGCGACGCGATGGTTTCGACCCTTTTGATTTTCGCATTTTTTATGGGTGGTTACAACGCCTTTAGGTTGTCCGATAACCAGGCTAACCTAGGGGCGAGGTTTTCGAAAAGGTGTCCTTGGGTTGTCCGATAACTGGGTTAACCCAAGGACTTATTTTTGTGGGGTTCTATGGAGTCGCCACCGATGTTTTTACCGGAAACATCGGAAAATGTTTTTAAAAGGCGTTGGTTTTCGAAAACCAACTTTGATCATTAGAACCAGAGTTGGGTAAGGGAGTTAGTTACGTATAAAGGAAGTATTAGTTCCTTTACTACGCCCCTTTCGGGTTCCCTATGATAGGCCAGCTTTTTGTTAATAAATAAACCGGAAAAATACGCTTTTGCCATTTTTATTGTGAGGAATTTAAAAGTACGACTACATGACCCTAATCTATTGCGTAATTTAAATTTAAAGCGATAAAAGTGGAGAGGAAGAGTTTAAACCTCCGAAGCAAGCTTTTATTTTTATTTCTTTGAAATAAATGGGTGCTTTTTGGCAGCCCTTCACTCTACACAGCGCTGAAAACTCTTCTAAACGCCGAAAAATACTCTCAGAGACACTCAGAAACTCCGGAAATGCGTCGGAGGGATTCTAGAGAGAATTTTTTAGAGAGAAGGGAGAGCAAATGCTTGTGGTGTGTGGAAATGAGGGGGGGAGGACCCCTATTTATAGGTTTTCGCGCCTGCCAGTGGCGAGACCGCCGTTCTCGTCTGACAGGGTCGAGACCGCCGTCTTGCCAAACGAGACCGCCGTCTGGGAAAGCGAGACCGCCGGTCTCGATTACGAGAACGGCGGTTTCGTCCCCAAAAAGGCGAGAAACCTTATTTTCGTGCAGAAAATCCTTCCTATCCTATTATGGGGCCTAATAGTCTCTCCTAATGGCTTGTTAGGCTTCGTCCATCTTCAAATAGGAGGTCTTCTGGTCTTTATTTGGAGGCCGGACAAGATTTGGGGTCTACAAGTACATACCCCCATCTGGTCTAAGTCCTCTTTTGCAAGACTCGTTCTTAGGATGCTCATTTGGTGGGGAGCTTATCCTCCTCAGGATGCCCCTTTTGGTGTGATGACTGATCCTGTGGTTGATGAGTATATACCCCCATCTGGTCTAAGTCCTCTTTTACAAGACTCGTTCTTAGGATGCTCCTTTGGTGGGGAGTTGATCCTCCTCAGGATGCCCCTTTAGGTGCGATGGCTAATCCTATGGTTGATGAGTACATACCCCCATATGGTCTGAGTCCTCTTTTGCAAGACTCGTTCTTAGGATGCTCCTTTGGTGGGAAGTTGATCCTCTTCAGGATGCCCCTTTAGTATGGTAGTTGATCATGTGGTTGATGAGTACATACCCCCATCTGGTCTGAGTCCTCATTTGTTAGACTCGTTCTTAGGATGCTCCTTTGGTAAGGAGTTGATTCTATTGATGAGTACATACCCCCATCTGGTATGAGTCCCTTTCTTTTGGACTGAAAATGTGTGATGACGGCTTACTAATCTTGGTCACGCGCTGACTCCATGGGGAGTAGTTCTTTGCTTGCAATTTGTTTTTGTCTTTTCTGAGTATTCATCCGGTGTGCTGGAGATTTTTTTTTTGCTTTTACAATAGCCATCTGTCTTCGTCAGAAGAGGTGATCGGAGCGACTCGATGGTTTTAAATGACTCGCGTTTTTTGTAAAGATGATCGACATTCTTAAGATGTTCGATAACCGAACTGATCTTAAGAATGAAGTTTTCGAAAAAGGGTTCTATGGAGTCGCCACCAGTGTTTTAACCTTAAACACTGAAAAAGGTAAAACAGGCGTTGGTTTAAAAAAAAAAAACAACTTTAGCCGTTACAGCCAGAGTTGGGTAAGAGAGTTAGTTACGTGTGGGGAAGATATTAGCACCCTACAAAGCCCATTTCGGGTTCCCTATGATGGACTAGTTTATAAAATAAATACTTAAAAAAAACTATGTTTTTACCCTATTATTTGATCTACTGGCAGAATTTAAATGTCTACATGATCCTAATACCTAATGCATACAAGGAAAGCAGTAAAAGAAACTAGTAGAAGATAAGAGATATGAAGGAGAACCTTCAAAGCGAGTTTTTATAAATCTCGAACTTGAGGACGCTTTTTGGCAGTCCCCGCACTCTACAAAGTCACTCCTCCCTCGAACAAAAAATAAGAGTATCACCCTACTGAGGGCCGGACGTCTCAAAAAGAGACTTCTTTAACTGATTTCTACCTTAAACGGAAATCGGAAAGCTCACTCGAAATCTAGAATAATGCTCAGAGTCACTCTAAAGTGCCAAAAGGCTTCCTAGAGAGTGGTAGGAGTGGAGAGGTGTGAAAAATTCGAGGAATGGGACTCCTATTTATAGGGAACCACACCGGGAAAAAATGGGTGACCGTCTGGACTTAGTGGACGGCCATCCATGGCCAAAAGTTGCCATGGACGACCGTCCAGGCTGAGTGGACAGTCGTCCATTGCCTTAAAGTTGGCATGGATAGCTGTCTGACTGTCCTGGACGGTCATCAGTTGTCTTCGACGAAATTTCTGATTTTTATTGCCTCTGAAAACCCTTTCTATCTTAAATGGAACCTAGAAAAAGCTACTAGGGACTTAATAAAGTCTTGACCATCTTCGAAACAGACGATCTCTGGCTTTATTGGGGAGCTGGGCAAGATTTGGGGTCTATAGTTGCCCCCCCCTTTACCCGACCAATTGACTATGGGATAACGTACCATAAGGTCGATTGGCGGGTGAAGGAGTTAACCCTCTTTCCCGATTGTCCTCTGGATGCTCTTCTTGTCGTGGTAGATGACCCTCGGGACCATGAGTGTAGTCTGGTGTTGTCTTCAGGATGCTTCCTTGCCGTGAAGGCTGACCCTTTGGACGATACGAGTGAAGCTTCAGGATGCTCCTCTGATGTTGTAGCTGACCCTTCGGCTAATATGTGTGAAGCTTCAGGATGCTCCTTTGATACGGTAGCTGACCCTTCGGCTGACGAATTAAGTTTTTCCCTCGAGATGCTCCTTTGGTGTGGTAGCTGACCCCTTGGATGGTTGTGATGTCTTAGGATGCTCCTTTGACACGGTAGCTGACCCTTTGGCTGATGTAAGTGCATGTAGAGTTTTTGACTTCAGGATACTTCCATGTTGCGGAAGCTGACCCTTAAGACGATAGATGTGTGGTTAATGGGTATGAACCCCTATCGGGTTTGAAGTCCTCTTCTGAAATACTTGGTTAGAGCCCCCTTTCGTAAGACTTGATGAGTATAAACCCTCATCCGGTTTGAAGTCCTCTTTTGAAAGACATGGTCGGAGTCCCCTTTTGTAAGACTCGATGAGTATAAGCCCCCATCCTGTTTGAATTCCTTTTCTGAAAGACTTGGTCGGAGTCCCCTTCTATAAGACTTGATGAGTATAAACCCCCATCCGGTTTGAAGTCTTCTTCTGAAAGACTTGGTTTGAACTGATGTAATAACAACTTACTGATATTGTTCATGCGCTGATTCCATGGGGAGTAATTTTTGTTTGAAGATTTTTTGCTTGACTTTTTGTTGTAGTCATCCGGTATGCCGAGGATTCTTTGCTTTTGGCTTTTTCTTTAGCCATCCGGCTTCTTGATTGCTGAGTGTTCTTTGCTTTTGGCTTTTCCTTTAGCCATCCAGCTTCTTGACTGTTGGGGATTATATTTTTCCAATTGTCATATAGCTTGTTCGATTGCTGAGGATTCTTGATAAATGCCTCTTAGGTAGGTAGGAATCCACTGGGGATTTGTTAATTCTGACGATGCCTCTTGAGTAGGCAGATGCTTCATTTGAAGTGAAGACTTTAGTGTTTGCACTATTTTGCCTCTGAATAGGCTGATATTCCACTTGGGGCTGTTGGCTCTTTGCCTGTCAGGTCTTGCCTATATGCAGGAAAGAGACTCTCTAAGGATATGAATTTGTAGACTACCTTTGTAGTAGGCTTACTGGGGATGATGTTTTCTCTTTTTTGATGATCCACCGGGGATTGATTGCCTTTCGGGTCTTCTAACAAAATTTTATTTTTTATTTTTAAGAAAATCTTCATTTTCTTAAATGGAGCCTAATGAACACTACTAAAAGCTTATAAAGTCTTATTCATCTTCAAAACGGAGGATTTCTGAACTTTATTATAAGATCAAACAAGATTTAGGGTCTATAAAGCACCATAATCAATTCTCAATGTTATGAGAATCAATTCTCTTCCAACATTTTCATTCATTTATTAAGATTAAACTCATGCTTCATAATTGATTCTAAAAGAGAATTAATTCTCCTTAAGGCAGAATAAGTTTTCAAATACTTTTTTATATTAAATTATACATGCATTTAATACATTTAATTATTATTATTAAATAATAAGTTATATTTATTATATATATTTTTAGTATTAATATTATTATTAATATATTGATAGACAAAATACATTCTCACCTAATAGATTCCCTTTTCAAATAATTTATTAATATTAATAAAGAATCCATTCTCAATTTTAGGAGAATTAATTCTCCTTCATTTTTTTATTTTTATTAATATTAAATTATGCTTATATTTAATTATTACTATTAAATAATAATTTATGTTTGTTATATATATATATATATATATATATATATATATATTATTATTAATTATGTTATTAATATATTAAAAAATTACATTCTCACCCCATATAATGGAGAATTCTCATTTATTAGTATTAACAGATCATAGATTGTCACAATAAAAATGGATTATCCTTTGTTTTTTAAATTTTTTATTAATATTAAATTATACTTATATTTAATTATTATTATTAAATAATAATTTGGATTTGTTATATAGGTATTTAATATTATATTAATAAAAAATTATTTATTAGTCTATTAAGGATACATTAATAATTTTATAATTATCAATTATTTAAAATATTTTATAATATATAAATATTTGATATGATTTTATAGGTTAACGGTAAAATAGAATATAAAATAAATTTTAGTAAAAATATATATAAATTAAATAATCAACGTTAAACAATATATTTCAATAATCTCGATATTAATACTAATAATATTGTAAATATTAATTTTATTTAAAAAAAATATACCAATATAATAATAATAATATTATTATTATTATTATTATTATTATTATATTAATACTTTAAACAAAATAATAAAAAAATTAGATGAAATAATAATACATAAATAAATAAAAAAATTAAATTTATTATTTTTATAATGTGTTTAGCTTTTTATTTTTTTTATTTTTTTACTTTATATAATTATTTTTATATGAAATATACTATAATAATTATTTTAAAATTTACAGTAAGATTATTTTAATTATTAGTTTACAATAATTTTAATGTGAAACAATATAAAAAAAATAACGTGGGTAAACATTTATTTTAAACTTTTCTATTTTAAATAATAACCCATATGTCATTTTAACATAATTTACCTTAATTATATTTTATTTTAAATTATATTTTTTAGATAAGGATAAAATTATAATCTTACTTATGAACAATTTTTTTTTAATCTATCAAACCAATCATATTACTCACAAATTTTTATACAATATTCTCTCATTTCTCTTCATTTTTTATTAATTTTCCCTTAATTCAAACCATTTCACTTTTACCTCTCTTTCTCTTCAAATTCACTCATTTTTTCACTCTCCCAAATCCATCTTTAATTCAAACACAATCTAAAGTTTTAACCAGATTTAACTTAACTCAATTAATCTAATCTCACCTATTTTAACTCGATTTGATCTGGTCCAAATTAATCACAAAACTCTATCAAACTTGTTTAGTTTAACTTGTTTTAATTTGAATTGATCTAGCATATTCTAATCTATCTTAACCTAAATCAATTTCATACGATTTTAACCTAGCAAGCTTTACCAACTTGATTTTACCTATAACTAACTATCTTTATTTTGTCAATCAAGTTTACTTAAACTAATCTAACCTAACTCAACACAACTTATCCAATTTTATTGAATTAACTGATAAAATCGTACTCGACTAAATTTAGTTTAACTTAATCTAACTTAACATAAATCAACAGAATAATATAATCTTGTATTTTTAATATTGAAAAAGAATATAATTCATGTCTAATACAAATTTAATTAATTATATTACATTTCAAATCCAAAAATATATTTAAAATTGAAATAAAGTCATTAAGAATAAAATTATTTCAATTTAAATAATTATAAATTAAATTTAAATATTTAATATTTTAGTTAACAATTTTGCTTTTTCCGGTAAAGTATAAATAGGCTGAGTCTCCTAGCTTCATTTTTATTTTTATGATCTTTAGTACAGAGCACTAATAAATACTTATTATGTCCTAAAGCATATTTTTGCCTAGAGTACCTATTTTATTCCATCTCCCTAATAAAATTCATTCAGCAAATAATAAAAAAATCTTAATATACCATAAAAATCTCCTTGAAATTGGAGCACCATAAATTTGAATGTGTATAGGGCTGTGTTGCAACTATGATAAGAGAGTATTGAATGTGGACTCCAACACTCGTAATTCGGCATAAAGTGATGTGCCCTCTCAACTTAAGCTTATCAAAGGAGAAATAATTCAACATACTTTTAAACAATTTGTTCATATATTCTTTTTTAACTGGTAAAAATTTATGAGAAATAAAAAAAAATTAGGTCTCAATAAAATACAATCAACACAAAATAATGTATTCCATCAATTTCGAAACATCATCTTTTAAGATTTTGACACGCTTATTTAAATATTTAATTAATATAAATCTACTAAAAAGTAGTTCTAAATTTTCAATTATTTTTAATGTAAAATATTTTGTGCTATGTTAAATAAATAAATATGACTATATTTTAAACACAAATTAAAAAAATTAGAAATGAAGAAAATGTAAAATAGTTTACGTCTGTCGTAGAGAAAGTTATAAGAAATTTTAAAAGATATTTAAATAATAAATTCCATTATTACGTGAGAGTGAAATTTTATTAGTTAACGAGGAAATTTCATAACAATTAAAATATTCAATCTAAATAAAAAATTAATATTGATATTTTAAAATTAAACAAATATAAATAAAATATATAATTAAAATTCTAATATATTTAAGTTTTTATAAATTACAAATTCTCTGTCTACATACAGTTAAGGTTTCATTTTCACTGACCTCCAATCCAACCAACAAATGTAGCCTTAACTACGCACAACCTGTTTCTTGTGTTGGAACCTACTTTACCAGCTACCTTCTCTTATATTAGCAACCAACTCTTAAATGATATAGCAACTGGCGCTACCCTGCCGGCTCTTGAAAAGTCTCCAACACTTTTCTCAAACCCTGGTGATCATACTCTCTATTTGAGATAGATTTTACATTCACCCTTTTACCTTCTCCTATTTTTAACCTTACAAAAATTCTTCTCAAATCTAAAATGGTTACTATGTTCGAAGATTATATTTATCGACATAAAGTTGTTACCAATATATATATACACACACGTTACACGTACATGTCTGTTTGTTGATTGCATTTTATAAAATTATTTACTTGTAGTTATTTTGAATAAAGTTATGATTGATGTGGTCTTAAATTTTTTTCAATACAGTGAGGTCATTAATTTTGAAGGTCAAATAATATATGATTAATAAATAATAAATAAATATAAAAAGATAAAATAAAATAATAAAAAGATAAAATTATAAATATATAAATAAATATAAATTGATCGTTAAATTTAAGAAGTTAAAATGAATACCACCGATTTTTCAATTTTCGAAAAAGTACGTGGAAGAAAAAGACAATAAACAAATATAATTTTTGTTGCCACATTATGGAATTAGAAGTTTTTCGTTGAATAAACAAAAACAAAAAATGGAGAAGATTTGAGTGTATAGTGGTGTTAAGTAATAAGTGTATCATGTCACAATCTTGACCTCTACTTGTTTATCTAAACGTTGTACATGGAATAAGGTGTTTGGCATGATGACATTGCTATAAATTAAAACACACCCACTTTATCAACAAACACAAACACAGCCAAAATCTTAAGGCACACAAAATGGGAACCTCTGATAACTATGATGTTCCTCCTCTACTTCAAGACCTTAAGGTGACCATCCACAACTCCTCCATGATTTTCCCATCCAGAGAGATTGACAGAAAGTCCTTGGTCTTGTCCAACATAGACAAGGTCCTCACCTTTGATGTGGAAACGGTTCACTTCTTTGGTGCCCATAAAGATTTTCCTCCCCATGTTGTCACTGAGAGGCTCAAGAATGCCCTAGAGGATGCCCTTGTGGTTTATGACTTCTTGGGTGGAAGGTTGAAGCTCAACCTTGAAACCAAAAGGTTGGAAATAGATTGTACCCCAGAGGGGGCAGGGTTTGTGGTGGCTTCCAGTGAGTACAAACTGGATCAGATAGGGGATTTGGATTATCCACATCCAGCTTTTGCACAATTAGTGCAAAAGAACAAGGATTTTCTCAAAGAGGGTGATGATCCACTGTGTGTTGCCCAGGTACTGAGATTATGCGTTACATCATTAACATTCTCATTTTATTATTTGAAGTGAAATGTTACTATTACTATGCCACCAACATAATTCTATTACTGATTCAAATTTATCAAAAATTACATAATGTTATAGATCTTATTTTTTATTTTAAAAAAATTTGTATTCATGACTTTTATCTTTTTATACTGATAATAAAAAATTATTGGTGGCTCTTGTTTTTCATACCAGACATTCATAATTCTTTGTAAAATATGAATTATGAGAATTATGATTCTTACATATGAATAAATTATGCTTGGTCAGTCAAAAAGATTTTTAGAACTATTTGTACAAGTTTTCTAAAAGGAAAGAGTAATAATGTATTATTTTTACTAAAACTTTGAATTTATTTTCATATAAATATTTTAATAAGACTAATATTGCATTTTTTATTATTATTTTTTATTTCAACATGTTTCAGTGGGTTTATTGCGCTTCTCGTTCGAATTTGAATATTTTTTGTGTATACAAGCTATCTTTGGGATAGATTTCACATTTTGAATTGATCAATAGAAAGTTTAACATCGTATCCTAAAATAACAACTAAAATTTTAAAAAGAAGATTCCATTTCAAATTGAAAGATAAAATATTAAAAATAAACCATTTGAAAAATAAAAAGATCAAAATTAATTTTCGTGAAAAAAAAGTCAGCTACCAAATGAATATTTTACGGTAAAGTATACTAGTAAATAACCATTAAAACAAAATTTTCCATTTTTTTCAATAGAAGCATAGGCAACACTATTATTACATGTGTCCATGTGAATAGTTTATTAGGTTATTATGACTTAGTTCCATCAAATAATAGTTAGTAGCAAATTAAAGCCTTCAATACAGTTCGCCCACTTGTTTGTCATATTATAAAGTTTATCCAATTAAATGAAGCTCTAACTCCCACAAATTTTTATTGACTTTACAACCGTCCACAGTTTCAGCATGTGATAATGCAGTATTTAGAATTCATATTTACATTATTTTATCTTATATAAATTCTTATTTGTCTTTTTGTTTAAAAAAAAACATCTTTTTAAGAATTATAATTAAGTTCATTCATAATTTTTTGATTTCATTCAGTAAAGAGGTTTCTTTCTCAAATCCCGTTCAATTATTTATCTTATATTAATTCTTATCTATCTTTTGATTGAAAAAAAATAAAATAATGTTTCGTTCTTCCATAATACATTTTTTTATTTTTCTTCACATTGATCTTTAAGAAAAATGATTAAGTTCATTCATAGTTTTTGTTTTCATTTAATAAAGAGATATTTTCCTAAATTTTACCTTCATTTACATTTATTTAAAATGATAATTAGATTTAAAGATTTTTTAATTAGTAATATTAAATAGGATTTAAAGAATTACAATTTACTTATCATATTTATATGTAAGTTGATAAAAGATGACAATTTTTTCTTATATTTATATTTAAGTGAAGATCACACTTCCTCAAATTATATTTTTTATGGATAAAGACAAGAAGAGAAAAACAAAGCTACAGTTGCCTCATTAAATTTTATTGCCCACCGATATTGACATAACATCGCTTGATTACAACATGAGTTTGAAAAACATTCAAAGCGGACCCTTTTTAACCAGATAACCGAAAAATCGGTTCAACTTTAAAGACAGAAGAACTCCATTTGGAACAGAATTGATATAGTTTCATACAAACTGTTTTGTACAATATTACACTTTTTTGCTTCTACATAGTTAAGAAATATTAATTATTAGCATAATATTTTGGGGGCAGAATACATAATTTTTTTTCACTTAATAGCACTGCTTAATATTTTTTTACTATTATTGGATAAAGTTAATCTCAGCTTCTTATTTTTCGATGATAAAATTTAGTTTTGAAACACGCTTAGGAAAGTTTTACATGATGGATATGATCTTTTAACAAAAGTAAAGCTATCTTATGTTTGGATATAGTATTTCAGAATTATTTAAAATAAAACATTTCTCCTTAGAATTTAATAGGCATTTTAATTTCAAATTTTTATACCATCATTGGGCAATTTTTTAAGTTGTTTTTTACTTTTAAGATAGGTATTATACACTAATTTTATAACTAGATATTCTGTACACCTTTATATAAGTTTTTTTTTTTGTAATTATAAAAAATAGGAGCTAATTTTAAAATGTATTAATTCTTAATTCATTTTCATATCATTAATTTATTATAAAGTTTATTAGTTAAACACCAAGTCATTCTCCACATAAGTGAATGCATTGTTAGCCCATCAACAAATAAGCCATACTCTTTAATGAAAGAAATTATTATTGGAATTACGTTGTGTAGGAAATACATATAAATACCATTTAAACCATTTGAATTTATAAGTATTTATAAATTAAATATAAATTTATAATTATTAATCAAAATTAATAAATGTTTTATTTATCGGTTATTTATATTAATGTGTTTTATTTAGACAGATCATTATATTACTACTTGTATTTTCTTTTTCCTCCATATTATATAAAATGTCTTTCTGTCTCGACCCACCTGGATTCATCTACGAAAACAGTATTTACATTATTCAGTAGATTTTAAGGGCTCACCTTTTACAGACAAAAAAAAACATAATGTGAAGAATACAGTTTAAAGAAACTTTATATATATATATATATATATATATATATATATATATATATATATATATATATATATATATATATATATAAACTAAAACTAATTAATACATAATTTATTTATTTTTAAATAAATGAGAAAGTTTATGAAAATTAACAAATTCATGAAATTAATTTATTCAAATGTATTAATTAACTTATGTTTCTCTCACAGATAACATCCTTCAAGTGCGGTGGTTTTGCAATTGGCATCTCCACAAGCCACACCACCTTTGATGGCCTCAGCTTCAAAACCTTCCTGGACAACGTTGCTTCCATAGCTGCTAAAAAGCTCTTGGCGGTGAGGCCCTGCCACGATAGACACCTCCTGGCTGCGCGATCCCCACCACGTGTCACCTTCCCCCACCCCGAGATGCTCAATCTCAACGACCTCCCCAAGTCCAACATCTTTGAAGCCTCAACCGAACAGCTTCACTTCAAGGTTTTCAAACTCACCTCAAACCACATCACAAAGCTCAAGGAAGAGGCCAAAAATTCAATTTCTGGTGACACAACCACACGCGTCACAGGCTTTAACGCTATCACTGCCCACATATGGAGGTGTAAAGCCCTATCATGTGATGATGATGGTAATAATAACCCTAACAGGTCATCAACTATTCTCTATGCTGTGGATATACGTTCGAGGTTGGACCCTCCCTTGCCAAAATCTTACACGGGTAACGCAGTGTTAACGGCTTATGCGACGGCCACGTGTAGGGAGATAGAACAATGGCCCTTCATGAGGTTGGTTCAAATGGTGTGTGAGGGTGCGTCTAGGATGACAAATGAGTACGCAAGGTCGATCATTGATTGGGGAGAGATCAACAAAGGGTATCCAAATGGGGAGGTTTTGGTCTCATCATGGTGGAGATTGGGTTTTGAGGAGGTGGACTATCCATGGGGGAAGCCTAAGTATTGTTGCCCTGTGGTGTACCACAGGAAGGATATTGTTCTGTTGTTTCCTCCTGTTGATGGTGGAGGTGATGGGGTGAGTATTATTGTGGCTCTTCCTCCTAAAGAAATGGAAAGATTCTATGGACTCTTCAATAAGTTCTTGGGTGTTTGAGATTGTGGGGGTTATGGAAAAAAATCTTCAACAAGTTCTTGTGTTCAGAGTTATGTATGTGTCTCTATAGTTTTCCCTATATGGATATCCTTATTCATATGATAGCTCTCGCCTTTTACTAGTTCTTATGTAATAAAGTACGTTTTTTTGTTGTTTTCATGTGAATGTAGTTTTATACATCTTTCAAAATTATATATTTAACTAGTGTTGACATTTTCAATATCTTATATAATATTAACATTTTTAGGATGTATATTTTGTTGTGAAGTCTCATACACAACTACATGAAATTTTCAGATTTTTTTTTAAGAATTAAAAAACAAGTAACTCTTAAAACATTATATAAATTAAAGATAAAAAAATAAAAAAAAGAGACAAGAGAAGATTAATAAAATATATATTTTAGAAAAGTATGAAATAATCTATTTATAAATATTCATGGTTAAAGAAAAAAAAACTAACCTCACCGGTCACGTTTCCACCAAAACCTGCGGAAGTGCTCAAAATATGTGGAGGGAGAGGCCTCCACATATGCAGCAGTTGGAAATAACTTTTGTGGAAGAGGAATCGCACAATGTTTGTGGGTTTCATGTGCGGTTAATGCGTTCGGTTTTGGTGCAGTGTGGGATTCTATTTTAACGTAGTATGGGTCATGGGTCTTCATCTTTATTTTAGGTTTTTGCGATCCTCTCTTTCATAACATATTTAAGCTGTGAAAAACTTAATCATATTTATATTTCTTTGGATATGTTAATGTATGGTAAAAGACCATACAATTTCATTTCTAATTTACCTGGTGTTGATCAGATTTGTAATGTGTAGGTCCAATATGTTCTTTTCATCGAGGTAGGTTTTTTAAGGTATCAATTTGCTGCTAAATGGACCACCTTGGTACAAAGCTAATAAGTTAGCCCAACTAACTAGGTGAAAAATGTTGAACTTCGGTAAACTACATAAAACATATCGACATAACGACTTTAATATGCCTAGGTACATGGGAGCTCAATATCTCAGTTTAAAGTAATAAACTGACAGAGTTTGACTTTAAGATACACTAATATTGTCCTTTCATATCTTAGTTTAAAGTAATAAACTGACGGAACTTTACTGTAAGATACACTAATATTGTCCTTTCATATGCCTTGTGCTATACAAAGACTCAAGCAACTCCGAGTACGACAATAATTCAATAATTGTAAAAATAATTCAATTTATTGACGTAATGGTAAAAATAAAATGTCAATAATTTTATTCTTAAATATCAAAACAAAAGCACACAACAAGAAAGGTGTGAAATAGTCTCTATAATTAGTGTTTGTTTCCTGTATTGAAATAAGTAAAACAGCCCTTTGAGTGTAACAAGAAGCTGCTGTTTTATAAGTAATTAAGACTTTTAAGATATATGTCTATACAGGATTTTTATGTCAAATAAAAAAGATTTTTATGTTGGTTATTGAACTGAATAGATATAGAAGACATAAAAGGCTAATTTTTGTTGTGTCAGTTCTATGTTTGATATAAAAAGTCAGACTTCCTATGGTAGTTACTCGAGATCACCCGTAACAAGAAGTATCAATTTGGTCCGTGTGAAAATGCAATTTTTTATGCTGATTACAACAGAGAACTTTAATAAAAAATTATAATCATACTTTTTATGTTGACTCACCTTATCATAAAAAGTCATATTTTGTATGAGATTACGATCAATAACCATTATAAAAAAATCTTAACATAACATCTTGAGATATAATTTCTATGTTGATTAATTAAGGTTAATATTAACATAAAAAATATTATTTTATTTGTTGATTATTATCACAACTGACATATGGGAAGTACATTTTCTATTATGGTTTAAATCTTAATTGACATTGAATTTTTTTTAAATATAATTGTTTGTTTTAGTGATTTTCCTCCACGTTTAACAAAAATACTAAACAAACATGTTCCAATATAATTTAATAATATGTTCAAGTTATATTAAGTAATGTACTAAAACATATAAATAATAGTTAACTTTAAAGTTAATATAATTTACATTATTTAAAAGTCAAAACTATAAATCTACACTCTACAAACTATAAAAACACTAAAAAAAAATGTGAAATTTATTAGGTATGAATGTCTTGTATAACTTCTTCATTTAAACATTTAAGAGATATGCATCATTGAGTATCTACAACTT
This sequence comes from Sphenostylis stenocarpa, assembly GCA_963425845.1. Classification (NCBI taxonomy): domain Eukaryota; kingdom Viridiplantae; phylum Streptophyta; class Magnoliopsida; order Fabales; family Fabaceae; genus Sphenostylis; species Sphenostylis stenocarpa. The sequence continues at coordinate 76,344,724 of OY731401.1, read as the reverse complement.
CAAATATAAGAAGTCAATACTCCTTCTATTAATCAATGATGTTGATAGATATGATTGTAAATATGTCAAGTTATCTATATTACATGCATTCATGAATTCTTGATTGATGTGAGCACTACAAATTTAATACAAATAATAAAAATATATATTATATTAAAAGAAAATATCAATTTTAAAAATAACTCACATTAGATATAATATAACTTAGTTTCTTTCTAACAACATGTGAAAGTCCTCATAGTCTCAAACTAGCTTCAATAACTCTATAAAAGATTAAAATTAATATGTTATTACAAAATAAAGTTATGGATATTAAATTAGGTTACAAACTTGAATAAGAAACTTAGGAGTCTAATATATTTCTAATTCGCCAAGAGTTAATTGTTTTATGCAATTAACATAACAACATCACTTGAAATTATTGATGAATAATTACTAAAGAGTTACCAATGACCCATACAAGTTGCAATATAATTACTTATAATTAAGTGTTAAATTAATTAGCATTGTAAAAGTAAAATTGGTAAACGTACTTACGCTAGTAAGGTGCTAAGCACACTTGTTTACTTGCATTTTGAAATGTCTGTATCAAATATGTTTACACCTCAGTAGCTTATTTCATGCACTTTGAATGATAACAGAGTCAATGAATCCATATATGTAAACATTCTTTCTCTCAGTGCAAAAGTTGATATAAATACTCTGTACATTAAAAAAATATAATGTAAGAATAACATATTGAATGTAGTAATAAAATTTAAGGTTAATGGGAATATATTTACAATAACCAAAGTTGTCATATTGATACACAAAGTAGACTACTAGGGACAATATCAAACACATCCCTCTAACATAGAAAGAAAGGGATGGAAATGGTCCTACCTACAACTTTGAAAGGGATATCCAACTGTAAACATTCTTCCCTTAGGAACATCATATTTTTTAATTTTGCAGAATTTGATTGTATGACCCCTTTTCATACAATAAAAACATGTATTGAAAGATGTAGAAATTGTATTTTTAGAAACAAAGCAGTGTTTGAAATCTTTTGTTTTCTTACAAATCAGAGGAGTATAATCAATTCTAGCATGATCGAGCACATATTTTTGCGAACCAAGTAATGCATCAAGATTAAATTTTCCTTGTGAAAATTTTGAAAGTGTTTTGATTAGATAAACTACTTTCTTTTGTAATTCTGGACAAATCTTACATGATTCTTTTATATTAACACAATCAACACTCTTGTAGATTATTTCAAGATTTTCAAAATCTGTTTTGGTTTAAGGAAGTTCTTCTTCAAGATTCTTAACTTTATTTTTCAGCCAGTTATTCATCCCTTTTAATCGATTATTTTCTCTGGCCAATTTTTTAGCTTCTTCATGCATCTCATTGAAAGCATCTAGGAGAGAGCTATAATTTAAGGAACTATTATTACTAGAGGAGGTAGAACTTACATAGCTATCTGAGGAATCTTGTCCAACCATTAAACACAAATTTACTTCTTCTTCCTCTTTGTGATTCTTCAGTAGAGGAAATATCGTTGTCATCCCAAACAATATAAGCCCTTTTTATTTTTCTTTTCTCCTTCTTCTTGTCTTTAGTCTTTTTCTTTTTAGGACATTCCATCCGCATATGCCCCTGTTTGCCACACTCATAACATTTGTAATTAAATGAACTAGAATCAATTTTCTTGACAAACATTTTTTAACTTGGTTTATTCTTCTTTTTGAGAAATCTACTGAATCCTTTGACCAACATTCCAAGCTTCTCTGTGTCATTGTCTTCTTCTGATTCTTGATCTTTTTAACTAGTTTTGAGAGCTATGTTTCTTGGCTTCTTTTCTATAATTTCTTGTTCATTAAATCTGTTGAACTCCATTTTGTGTTCCCTTAACTTTCTGAACAAGGAAGCCTTGATCATTGTTAATAAATCTTTGGACTTAGAGATTGTTGTTACCTTGGACTACCAAGACTTGTCAAGACATTTTAAAACTTTAATATTCAATTTTTCTTTGTCAAAAGTCTTACCATGACCTATAAGATGATTGATGATGTGAATGAATCTCTTTTGCACATCAATAATGATTTCCTCTTGCTACATTTTGAACAATCCATATTCTCTAATTAAAGTATGTTTCCTTGCTCTCTTAACATTAGTTGTTCCTTCATGAATAACTTCAAGAACCTCCCACATTTCTTTAGCTGAACCACATTAAGATATCTTGAAAAACTCATCCATGTCAAGAGTAGAAGTAATAATGTTTCTTGGAGTACAATCAAGTTGAAATTTTTTTTCTCATCATCACTTAATGCATGTCATTCTTTATCAGTGACAAATGGACCAAATTTAATTGCATTCCATATATTTTTATCAATTGATTCAATAAATATTTTTATTTTAATTTTCTAGAATTGACAATCTGCTTCATAAAATAATGGAGGTCTATTAATTAAAGCTCCTTCGAGAAAAAGGAAGTCTATTTTCAACCATTTTGAAATTTTGGATCAAGATCTTGAGTAATTTTCAAGAACCTAGCTCTGGTGCTAATTGTTAGAAATACAAACTGAAATCAAGAGGGGGGTGAATTAATCTTTTTAAAACTTTTTAAAACTTTTGCAGATTATCAATCAAAGAATCAATCTTTACTAGATTCAATTAACAGAATACACAACACAAAGAAAGATGAGAAATAAAAGATACAAGAACATTAAAATTTTTATACTGGTTCACCTAATCCACAGGGCTACATCCAGTTCTCAACCAATTTCCAGTTGAGTTCCCCTAATCAAAGATATCTTGATTACAAATTACAATTAGTAGAAAAACCTATCTACCCCAAGAACTACAACCAGTTCTTGAACAAGCAGCCAACACTTATGGTTGCACAAATAGTGTCCAATACTTCCAGACACCTCAAGAATAAAATCAAAGTAAAGTAAAATAGTTTAAGAAAGACAAAGCAAACTATTGCAGAAATCTAAACTCACGTCAAGATACTTACAATTTAATCAATTAAAATGATTTTTAACATATTAAAAATACTTGAGACACTTTATACTCTTGTAAAATATTTAAACCCATACTATAGGAAATGATAGATGCTTATACCTACTCAAAGTAGATGCAAACTCACTAATGGGCTAACACAATATCTTCTATTTAATAACTTCTTTTGACTTCATCAAATCTTTTAGTCAAGACTTTCAAGATTCTTCTTATTAGCTTGTTCATCAGTTTAGGTATCTTAGAAAGTTATGTTGTGCCCATATTTTCGGGGCTAGGTATATGTACATAAGCTCCTAGAGCTTAGAGCTCGAGTATATTACAAGTATGTTATGTTAGCAAGGGTGGTCAAGTTAAGTTGGAACTCATCATAAATGCTTTTGAGCTTTTGACAAAGAATTAAATGTAAGGAAATTTGTAATACTTTGTTCCATTATTTAGAGTATATGTGGGATCATTGCTTTTTCTCCTTGATTCTGTGTATTATATGCTTGTTTCCTCTTGCGCCTTAAGTTTTATTGTTAAGAGAAAAAATTCACTTGTCTTCTGCAAACTTGCATTCTAGAGCATATAAGCATTGATTGTTCCTTCTTCCTCTTCATTTTAAGCAATGTCTTTTTCTTCTTCAATGGGTTCTTCTGACTGCAGATGTTGCCTCATGTCTCGTGCAATGTGTTCGATCGATGGTACTTCCATTGATACTAGGAATCCAAAAGAAGCATCATCTTCATCTAAAGAAGTCGATGTTGCTTCCACTGTTGTTCTAGTGGTGGTTCTAGTGACCCGAAAGCATAAGGCGAGTCCTCTGAAACCGGTTGCAAAGATTCTAAAGGGGCGAATGAAGGATCCAATTATTTTTGCTCCTTCACGGGTTAAATGCAAGGACAAGTTTCATTAATTTCTGATCCCAAGTTTTATTAGGTATTCAATGAGGTTTACCATTATGCATTTGAGTATACCTTCGCTTTGACTATAGAGAGTATTTGCATATCATTTAACATTTGTGAGGTTGCCTATGCTCATTTGATGATACTAACACCATGTTTCCCTATTGATAAGGTTTATATAAAGCCTCCGATTGATGGGTACAACTTTATTTTTGTCTACAAATGTTTGTTCAAGGAGTTGGATATCTTGTTACTTTTTACCGAGTTTGAGTGTGAGATGATATTCATCTTCTGAGTAGTGCCTAGTCAATTGCATCCTAATAGTTGGGCTTTCTTGAAAGCTTTTCAGATTTTGTGTTTAAAGGCTTCGATAAATGTTTTTATGTATTTATACCAATTGAGGTGTGGTTCTGAAGTTGGATGAGTTTCGTTGAACAGATCTCACCATGGTGGGTTGTTCTTTGTATATACCCAGTAGTTCAAAAATTAAAAAACTCTTTTCTTTAAAATTAAGTACAACTTGGAGGATCTAAGCAAGTCACTGGTCTACTCTCATGAAGTTTAAGTCATAGGTCGATTATATTTTGTCGGTTGAGGACAAGTTGATAATAAGTGTGTTGAAGGACCTACCTCGTCCTATTAGTTGTAAGGATTTGTTGTTTATCTCCTATGCCAAGGATAAACTAGTTCAGTTTAAAGGTTAAGATTTGTTGAGATAGCCTTGGCACTTGACTTGAGCTTATTGTGTTATTTCTAATCGTTTGTCTTTTTCTTTTACAGAAATTATGGGTAGCTCATTTGATTACAACAAAATTTATGCTAAAATGGGCATGCCTCCCATATCATTCGAGTCTTGACCTTCTTCACTTAAGGACTACAAAAAAAAGCCTATTATCTACAAAATATTACCTACGGATAAAAATCCGTAGGTAAATTTTACATTACCTACGGATATTAAATTGTACATTACCTACGAAATTCTATTTGTGGGTAATTATCCATTACCTACGGATATTATCCGTAGGTAATGTCATCCGTGGGTAAATTATATTAAACTAAAAGAATTGTCACTAGCAAAAATCAAACACAATACCTTAAAGTTTGAAACTGATACTCTAACCACTAAGTCTATTAGGATATTCTAATAATAAGTTACAAATAAATTATACTTATATTTATTCGTGTAAATATATAAATATATAAATATAAATATAAAATATATAAATATATAAATATAAATATAAATATATAAATACATAAATATATAAATACATAAATAAATACATAAATATAAATACATAAATATAAATATATAAATACATAAATATATAAATACATAAATATATAAATACATAAATATATAAATACATAAATATATAAATACATAAATATATAAATATATCAAAATATAAATATATCAAAATATAAATATATTTTATATTTATATATATTTTATATTTATATATTTAAACGGATAAATATAAATATAATTTATTTGTAAGTTATTATCAAAATATCTTAATAGCTTAGTGGTTGGAGTATCAACCTTCAACTCGAGGTATTGGGTTTGAATCCCGCCAATAACAATTCCCTTAATCTAATAATAATTCAAAGTTTCAAAATTATAATAAATAATAAAAATATAATATAAACGGGAGGGGTCAATATTTATTGTAGTAAATAAAAATATTTTGTTTAAGTAAGTACATTACCTACGGATTATAATTCGTAGGTAAAGTGACATTACTTACGAATTTTTGTCATTACCTACGAATTTTATCCATAGATAATAAGCGTTTCTTTTGTAGTGGTTATGCATTTGGCTAAGAAGCCTTCCAAAAAGGTAAAACAGGTAACTCTTAAGATGACTATCGATCTCGAATACCCAAGGTTGTTACCATCTCTAAGGAGCCAGAGATGGTGGGAGATCATTTTGAGGTGGTGAAGGGTGCTCCTATACAACTAATTTTGATGGTGTCATCCACTACTCCAAAGTCTACCCTCGCTGAACTCATATTCTAAGGTGAAGGGACTCTTAGCCAAGTAGACCATGTTTCAAATGAAAAATTAGTGGTGGAATTACTGTGGCACGTTAAGATGTCTCGCCTCCAAGATTGAAGTAGAGGGATAACTTTATATATGTTTTTGTATGCTTATAAGTCTTACATCGCTTAAGAGTTGAGACAAAGAGTAGTTTATATATATATATATATATATATATATATATATATATATATATATATATCATTCTTTTTAACCCATCGAGATGACTTTTAAGAACAAAACTATGACAGATTATAGTTTCAAAACGAATAATACCTCAAACAAAGACAATGATATCATAACAAACATAAAGTTGAGACATTCTTATTCCTAGGCGATATATATATATACTAGAAGAATTTCAAAATAAGCTAACAATAATAGATATGAAGTCGAGACATTCACTACAAGAAAAATCGCTTTTAGCGACCGAAAAAATCGGTCGCTAATGGCCAAAATTCGATCGCTATTCTGTTAGCGACCGAAATTAGCGACCGAAATGGTTGGTCGCAAAAGGGCAAGTCGCTAAGTTGTTAGCGACCAATTTACATTTTGGTCGCTAAATAGCGACCGATCTGGTGGTCGCTAAATAATTTGGTCACTTATTCATTGGAGACCAAAATAGCGATCGAATTAAGTGGTCGCTAAATCGATCAGCTAAATCAGTGGTAAAGTTTTAAAAAATAGCGACCAATATATTCGATCGCTAATATATTAATATAATTATTTAAATAATAATTAAAATTGGTCGCTAAATAGTGACCGAAATGAAAATCGGTGGCTAAATCAATGACAAAGGTAAAAAAATAGCGACCGATTTAAATCGATCACTAAATCAATGAAAAAGTTAAAAAAATAGCGACCGATTTAAATCGATCGATAAATCAATAACAAATTTAATTATTTTTATTTATTTACATTTTTATTATATTTTTTAGAAGTTTAACTTATTATTAGGTGATTTATTATCATTGTCGAATTGAACCCAAGTACCTTAGAGTTGGAGGTCGAAACTCCAACCACTCGAGCTACTAGGATCTTTTAATAATAACTTACAAATAAATTATATTTATATACAAATAAATGTATATCCGTATAAATATATAAATATAAAATCTATAAATAAAAATATATTTATATATTTTAATATATATTTAAATATTGATATATTTATATATTGATATATTTATATCTTTATATCTTTATATTTTTACATATATTTATATTTTTATATATTTATATCTTTATATTTTTACATATATTTATATCTTTTCATATTTATATATAAAGATATTAGTTTTCTATATAAATAATATTATAATATAGTATATTATACTATTAGTATAGTATAGTATACAAATTATTAATTTTGTAATTTATATACAATGAAAATAATATAATGGTATATTAGTATAGGATAGTATATTTGTATTCTAATTTTTAATTAAATTAAAATTATGCTAATAATGTATATTAATATATGAGGGGATAATATTGATATATTGATATATTTGTATATATATATATATATATATATATATATATATATATATTTATATATTTATATATTTATATTTTTATATTTTTATATATTTATATATATATATATATATTTATATATTTATATATTTATATATTTATATATTTATATATTAATATATTTATATATTAATATATTTATATATTAATATTTTGATATATTTATATATTGATATTTTGATATATTTATATATTGATATATTGATATATTTATTTATATCCTTATACATTTATATCTTTATATATATTTATATATTTGAAAAAAAATATTAAATTTTAAAAATAATATTATATTTTTAAAAATAAATATTAGAAAAAGATTTAAAAATATATATAAATTATATTTACATGTACAAAATATTAAAGATATATGTTTATATCTTTACATATTTATATATATTTATATGTTTATATTTTTACATATATTTATATCTTTCCATATTTATATATTTATATATAAAGATATTAGTTTTGTATACAAATAATATTATAATATAGTATATTATACTATTAGTATAGTATACAAATAATATGTTAGTATAGTATAGTATACAAATTATTAATTTTGTAATTTATATACAATGAAAATAATATAATGGTATATTAGTATAGTATATTTGTATTCTAATTTTAAATTAAACTAAAATTACGCTAAATGTATAATAATATATGAAAGGATAATAAATTTAATCCAATTACTTTTATAAATATATAAATATAAAATCTATAAAATATTAAAAATGATATTATATTTTTAAAAAGAAATATTAGAAAAAGGTTTAAAAACATGTATAAATTATATTTATATGTCCAAAATATTAAAGATATCCACATTTAAAACAATATTAAAAAATATTAATAATAAATTTAATTCTTTAAATTTAGTATTTAGAAACTAAAATTATAGTTTCTCTGTTTTTAAAAAATTAAAATAAATATTTAAAAATAAAAATCAAAACTAGTATTATCTTAAATTTATTAAAAGTGTAATTAAATCTCTATTTTCTTAATTTTATTTGTTTCAAACATCTCAATTCTACATTTTTGTAAGTTCTATCATTATATTATCATCATCATCTCCTCCCATGTTCTACTTTATCTTTACAATAGTCAATATTCTTAACTAATTTATATTTTTATTTATAATTTTTTAGTATATATTTCGAAATCAATCAATTCTAATCTATTCTTTGAAAAACTAATCAATTCTAATCAATAATTTATAAAACTAATCGATTATAATTAATTATTTGAAAAAATTATCAAATATGATCGATCATTTCGAAAATCTAATCGATCAGAGCAAAAAATCGCTCGAGCGAGACTATATTCGTTCAGCGAAATACAACCCGAGAATGCCAATTTTGTGCAGGGCGTTTCACTTCGAGCGATGTTATTTTCGCTTGAGCGAATAACACTTCTAATAGCGGTTAACGCTTAACCGCTATCTAAAATATGATTTAGATAGCGGTTAACCCATAACCGCTATCTAAAATACATTTTAGATAGCGGTTAACCCCTAACCGCTATTATATCCTCTCAATTATGATCGATCATTTCAAGTTATGATCGATCAGAATCTTATTTCGCTCGAGCGAGAGTACTTGTCGCTCAAACGAAATACAACCCGAGAATTCACAATCTTAAAATATTTTTTTGAATATTATGTTTTTAAATTTGCTATTAGAGAAAACCTTTCAGAATTCAAAATGTTAAATAGTTTTAAATATTAAAATTAACTTTATCAAAAATTAGGAAAAAAATTTATCCAAAAGAGTTCAAAAATGTATAAGAGTATTCTCAATTTTGAGTTTAATTATATTGTTCATTCTCAAAGTAGAAAATTATATTGTAATTATTTTAATTTACATTTTGTGATCTTCTTAAAATTAGCATCAATAACATTAGACTTTACATTTGATTCATACCTAATTAATTATAGATTAAAAGGAAAGTGGTATAACCATGCATTTTACTTTTCTATTTACCTTATTCTTTTAATTATTTTATATAATATTTACCTTATTCTTTTAATTATTTTATATAATAATAATCAAAATATTCACATTCATATGGGCGTTTTCGAAAATAATATTATTTTATTATTGTTAAAATTATCATCAATAACATTAGACTTGATCTTCTTAATTATATTGTTCATTCTCAAAGTAGAAAATTATATTGTAATTATTTTAATTTAATAAAATATAATTTAAATTTTTAATACTAAAATTAAAAGATTAAATAATAATGACTTTAATTCTTTAAATTGAGTATTTAGAAACTAAAATTATAGTTTCTCTCGTTTTAAATAATTAAAATAAAAATGAATATCAAAACTAGTATTATCTTCATTTTTTTTGTTTCAAACTTCTCAATTCTACATTTTTGTAACTTCTATCATTATATTATCATCCTCATCTCATCCCATGTTCTACTTTATCTTTACAATAGTTAATATTCTTAAATAATCTATATTTTTAATTATAAATTTCATAAATTAATCAATTCTAATCTATTATTTGAAAAACTAATCAATTCTAATCAATAATTTAGAAAACTAATCGATTATAATTAATTATTTGAAAAAATTATCAAATATGATCGATCATTTTCAAAATATAATCGATCAGAATCGGATTCGCTTGAGCGAGACCTCGCTCAAGCGAAATACAACCCGAGACTTAACAATCTTAAAATATGTAACTTCTAATAGCGGTTAAACCTTAACCGCTATCTTATATACACTTCAGATAGCGGTTATAAGGGAATCGCTATTATATCCTCTCAATTATGATCGATCATTTAAAGTTATGATCGATCAGAATCGTATTTCACTCGAGCGAGAGTGGTGTCGCTCAAGCGAAATACAACCCGAGAATGCCAATTTTGTGCAGTAGGCGTTTAGCTTGAGCGAGACCATTGTCGCTCAAGCGAAATACATTTTACAATATTTTAATCGATACAACTTGATTTTAATCGATTAAAACCACTTAAGGGTTCAGGATGATCGATCATAATGCAATTATGACCGATCAGAATCGATTTAATCGATTAAATCTCGTTTCAATCGATTAAAACAACTTAAAAATTTCTACACAGCGTTTTAATCGATTAAAACTTATTTTTATCAGTTAAAATAACTTGAAAAGTTTTACAAGAAAGTTTTGCAGTATTTCAATCGATTGAATCGTGAAACAATCGATTGAATCGTGAAACAATCGATTAAATCAACTTAGAGGATTTTTTGTAAAGTGTTTTAATTGATATAAGCGTTGTCGTATCAGTTAAAACAAATCAGTTAAAGAATCAAGAACGTATTAATGGATTAAAAGAAGTTTTAACAGATTAAAACTGCACTTTTAACAGATTAAAAGAATCTTTTAACAGATTAATTAAACCAGTAGTTTTGAAAATCTTCTATTAAAACAGTTTGGCTTGAACTTTTTTAACATACATTGAATATCATCTTTTACACATCCTTGAGCAATCAATCAAGCAAACTTCAGCACTCTTTTCAAGAAAGATTAGCATCAGTTTTTGAGAAGTTCTTTGAAAATCTTTTTTGAGGCAACTTGATTTTTTTGAAGAAGAAACACTTACAGCAGAATTGCATAAACTGGTTTGAGCATTCTAGTTTCTTCTTTTTCATTTCTTTACATTCTTTTTGTATTGTTTGGTGCCTGGAATTTGGGCACTTGGTTTCTCTCGAGTTGGAATTTGGTTGTAGAGGTTATTAAGAGCTGGAATTTGGTAATACGGAAAACATTTCGGAAAGCAAAATGTTAAATACTTTTAAATATTAAAATTGACTTTATAAAAAATTAGGAAAAAAAATTTATCAAAAAGAGTTCAAAAATGTATTATAATATTTTCAGTTTTAGTTTAATTATATTTTTCATTCTCAAAGTAGAAAAATATATTGTAATATTATTTTAATTTAATAAAATATAATTTAAATTTTTAATACTAAAATTAAAAGATTAAATAATAATAAATTTAATTATTTAAATTTAGTATTTAGAAACTAAAATTATAGTTTCTCTGTTTTAAAAAATTAAAATAAATATTTAAAAATAAAAATCAAAACTATTATTATGTTAAATTTATTAAAAGTATAATTAAATCTCTATTTTCTTCAATTTTTTAATATAAATTTTTAAAATATAAATTAATTTCAATTGAAATTTTCAATTGAAAAATAAATTCAAGAATATTTGTTATTAAACTTTTCTTAAACAATGTATTGAATAGTTAACATCACTCTAGTCTTAATTTATTACAATTTAAATTTTTAATAAATTTGATTTATTACAATTCATTTTGTTAATATTGAGACCAAAGTTTATTTTTAAAGTATATTTTAAAAATTAAATTATTTTTAAAAACTAAATTACTTTTAAAAAATAAATTGTAAAAAATATACTAAAACAATTAAAGTATATTTATAAAAAAATTTAAATATAATAAAAAATAATATTCATTAGCGACCGATTTCAATTCGGTCGCTATTTTCTCATTAGCGACCGATTATAATTCGGTCACTATTTCAATTTGTAATTCGATCGCTAAATCGAGTCGCTAAATGATTTTTTTATTTTAGTGTGGAATAGCCATAGATTTAGCGATCGAAATTTTGCGACGCAAATTATTGGTCGCTATTTCGGTCGCTAAATAACAAAATGAAAACCAATTCATATTTTGGTCGCTAAATCGGTCACTAATTGCGACCAAATTAAAGTGGTCAGCTGAATCGAGTCGCTAATTGCGATCTGAATTAAAGTGGTCGCTAAATCGGTTGCTATTTGCGACCAAAATTAAATCGATCGCTAAATCGGTTGCTATTTGCGACCGAAAAAATTCGATCGCTAATTTCGGTGGCTAAATGTCATTTTTCTTGTAGTGATTTTTCTTCCTAATCGAATATATATATATATATATATATATATATATATATATATATATATATATATATATATATATATATATATTTGTTTCAATGATATCGATTTTTAAAATTTGTTATCGATTCTTTTGAAACAATGTTTTTTTCCATATTTAACATTTGAGCGAATGAGATGAGACAAGGGTATCATGTCCTAATTTTGTAAGAGATAGGATGTGCTAATGTGTCTTAAAGAGAAAAAGAAATACATGTATAATATTTTAAAAAACTTAGAAATACCTATGTAAATAGTTTAAAAAATAAGGGATACATTTGCAAAATATAGAAGACGATTACATGTATAAATTTAAATGGAGAATAATAAAAATAATTTTTATTATCTATTAATCAATTAAATGAGTTAAAGTACTAGTTCCAAAATAATGATTATAAATAGAAGGGTACATGTAAATTGTAATTATAAGAAAATGTTACCGTGATTAATTCTATATTTACCAGCCGAAATACATGCGTAGATATTTGTCTGTTCATCTTTTTTTTTTTTTAAGATAGAAAAATAAATATTTTATATTTAAGAGAAAATTTGAAAAAAAAAAAACGAAACAAACGTGTGATAAAAAGAGGTATATAAACAATAATATATATATATATATATATATATATATATATATATATATATATAATATTTTCTCTCATAAAAAGTGGTTAGAAAAGAATCTGTAATAGATAATATTTACTTTAATTATTTATTGGATATTTTGAGTCTATCACTAACGAAACAATTTTGTAAGAATTTGTTATTTTGTTGTGCAGTATGAAATTAATTATATAAGATAAATGTTTGGTTGGATAGCTTCGCTTCTTTCGGTTTCTTTTGGAATATTAGAGGATCCGTATTCTAAGATGGGTTGTTCTTCTTCTGGATCCACCAAAGCTAATATGCTTTCCAATGTTCGAGCGTGATTCTGAACCCAAGGGGATGGCAAACGATAAAGTTCAACAAGTGACTCATCACATTGAACTAACATTTTAATATTCGTTTCAATTAGACTCCTCAGATCTACATATATAGCATTGAAGGAGCGAAAGGGATGAACCAACTGAGATCAGAATGCAAAGCTGAATTTGTAGTTAATAGAGACCGCATGCACGAAAAAAACAACAAAACCAAAATGGTACAAATGGATTTTGTATAAATAAGTTAATGCTTATTAATAATCCATTGTAGATTTTATAGCACAAGTTGATGTTTGTTGAGGGTAGAAATGGAGTTTGTTAAAGAAATTGAAGTGAAAAGAGGAGGAGATGTTGGTCCAAGAATCTCTTTCTTGACAACCAATAGACAAAAAGTAACTGCAGGAAAATTCTCTCGTACTGAAAAGGCTCTTTCTCGCAACCAATGAAGAAGAGATACGATGGGGTATAAATATTTGTCCGATCGTAGGACATGTGTCATTGGGCGATACATTTGGGACTGACGCACTCATGTGGATGGAATAGGTGAGTGTGAGTGGTGAGTGGTCTTCGAATTTGCTGCCCACTAGCATTGTCTTTCTAGTGGAGGTTACCATTACAAATTATCTTGTCAAAATTTTACGCTATTATTCCATCATATTGTATAAATATCAAATGAATAGATTATATTTCATTTTAACGTTTCATTTTGTATTGCTTTTAATGCAATACAAAACTAAACGGCAATATTATGCCACTTCTAGACAGTTATCCTATCAAAGTGGTTGTATGCTAATTAAAATAGTCATGAGTGACAAATATTGCCACAATTTTTTATTAGAAAATCTGAATCTAAAATCAGTGATCAACAATTTCATATAACAAGTATAAACCCTTGTATTGCCCAAAACAAAAATATCTACAAATAAATATAATAAAGCTAATAAGGTTAATATTTACTAAAAGAAATTTAACAGAAATATGTAAAGTTATTATGATAATCATTGTGTCTAGAGTAACTATAATTTAATTATTCTTTATTATTATTTTTTATAATTTAATATTAAAATAAGTTATTAAGTTAAATCGTAATATTATAAAAAATGAAAATAAGTACCATAAATAACTCTTTTAAGTCAAATAAGTGTATCCTTATATATATATATATATATATATATATATATATATATATATATATATATATATATTAAACACTTTTCAAATATACTAGAATATAAATAACTTGATCATTCTGATTTGTATGAATAATCATGATAATATGAAATTATAATTTAATAATTAATAAAATTTATATAAATATAATTTAATCATATATATATATATATATATATATATATATATATAATATTGTTATTAATCGAGAAATTACGTTTAGTAAATATCATAGTAATTTATTGTGTGTTATTATTTAATATATAATGGCGAAATGAAACTAAACTGTTTAATTAATTAGCTAAATATAATTATATTTCTAATTAATTTAATAATAAAGTAATAAATGGAATCATCAAACCGAATTTAGCAGTAAAAGAACAAGTGAATATATATCAAGAATAACATGCTTAAACAATGAAAACAAGAAAAAAAGGAAAAAAAAAAAACAAGAAGGTTGCTTTCAAGAATCAATATAATCATTTTGCGTTGATTCAAAATCATTGGTTGAAGTAACACAAAATAGATCCTGAATAGTTTAAGCCATGCAAGAAGCAGCCAAAGTAAAATGATGAAAAAGGTGGGATAGATATTCGTTGTCCATAATAACCATCAGAACAAAACTAATGTTTCTAGATTATGTAAAATCTACACAAAGAAACCTCTGAACTTGAAGTTTCATATACCAGGTAAAATATTCTTGAGAGGGAAAGCTTATATATATATATATATATATGAGAGAGAGACGGATCTTCTTGAAAACTGAGGGGTTATGATTCTCTAAAAATTTATAACTTTAATGTAATTTATGATTTTGATCTCAAATTTAATGAATATTTAATATATTTAGTTGTATATTTACAATTTTATTTTTTCAGTCCCTCCTTATTTTTGTAACTCTTATATAATTTATGATTTTGTTTCCTTCAAACTTTGATTATTTAATATATTTAAGTATATATCTACAATTTTATCCTTTCATCTTTTATTTTTTTATTTTTTTTATATTTATTTATTATTTATTAATAATATATTATGTGGTCCTAAAATCAATAATCAAGATCCCATTATATATATAATGAACGAGAAGAGAAGGACTGGGAAATAATTTCGAATACAGAGCCACATATATCATCAAAATATATAGAACCACATATATTAGGAATATATAAAGGTGATTCCTGAATAATCTTGATATGGCTCAGAATCTATTTTAATTTTTTTTATTAAAATATTCACAATTATCATCCCTTACAATAAACATAATTAAAAAAAAATAAAGGTAAATTGATAAATATATATATATAATTTTGAATTTTATAAATAACAGATAATAAAAATATATTTTTTAAGATTGATAATTAAAAAGAAATAAAAACAAAAGTATCTAAAGGCCTTAACTTCATTATGTTGGTCCTAATTTCTTTAGGCCGATCATTTATGTCTTAAATAGGTTATGATTTGACCCTCGTATATTTACGCCTAACTTTATTTATTGTGGTAAATCATTTATTGGTTTTTCCCATTATATTATATATATATATATATATATATATTTTTTTTTTTCTTTTTCTTTTTTTCTTGTTATGTTTCTTTCTCCTTCTTTTCTTCTCTTTTTCTCTTTTACGATAATATCATAATTATTCCTTTGAAGAGCTCTTTTGCATAACTCTGATTCCTTTTCTCTATTTTCCAAGATGACTCAAGAAGTGAAACATGATGAAGATAAGTTCTTTCTTCATTCTAGCTAGAATCCTACTATCAATCTTATGTCTCCTATTTTAGATGAAACTAATTATCATTCATGGAGTCGATCCATGATCATTGCTTTGAGTGCTAAGAACAAATTGGATTTTATTAATGGTACTACAAAAGAACTTGGTAAAATTTATTTTTCTTACGAATCTTGGAAACATTACAATAATATGGTGATTTCTTGAATTGTTCACTTTGTTTCCAAATCACATAAGTGTATTAGTGATGATATCACCGTAACATTATGGAAATATATAATATTTGTGGAATGTGTTTTTCCACACTGAATACATAATCAAATGCTTCTATTTGTAGACCCTCGTTGATGCTTACCAATCATAACAAATACATTGTGTTTAATTTCTATACTTCATCGATGGTTATAGCTCTAGAACGTGTAAAAATACATTTTATTTTGAGTATTATCATCTTTTGTCATTTGCCCTATACTTGTTTGCTCTTCATGTACCTTCTTGATGACCTAGTTTTTGATGGAGTTATTGGTGATGTTCTCACATATATCCCTTTATTGATTTCTTGTTCTGACAAATTGACAAACTCTTTTACCTTTCCTCGTTGATTTTTCAAGTAAAGGATTCTCTATGAACACTTGAGGACAATCCGAAATACTATGAAAACACACACACACACCTTGGTTTTTATGTTTTTTTATTTTTTTTATTTTAAATAAGATATTTTTGTTAAGTTTTGGAGGGAGTAATCATTTACAAAGATTAACACAAAATGGTTCAACACAGGATACAATTAATCTCTAATGATTTTAATTAAAAAACTATTTTTTTTCCTTTATATATTACTTTTTGTACCTGCTTACTTAATCTTATGCCAATATGATATGAGGACCTAATTATGCTCTGTCCATTTTTAATACAATGTTGCACTTTGCTTGTTGGAAATTCCTTATTTCCTTCAACGTTAATCTTTAGAAAAAGTAATCTATGGGACGAATACGTTTCATGGTTAATAATATAATGTTCGTTGACACTATTGAAGCTAACTTACAATATCATACCATAACAAAGTCCATTGACCAAATTTGTTATATATGATAATCTTTGACTTTGAATTTTTTTTTTTAAATTATTCACATCCACCTTAAATGCGATTCATAGAATTGGATTAATATCCAAAAATATAAATTTGTTTTTAAAATATTCATTAAAATAAATTTAAAATCATTTAAATTTGAATAATTATATATTAAATTTAAATATTTAGATTTTTGACACACATTCTATTTGATCTATAACAGGGACAAACCTGCAATAAGAATAAGCATTTTCCCAATAAAGAAAAAGAAACAGTTAAAAATGATGCGTGATAAACTGGAATGGAACTTTCCCATATTACTGGGCCAGAAGGGGAGAATAAGAAAACCACGCCTTGGGTCCCGAAGAAACTCACCTTTTCTGTGTTGTAGGGCAAAGATCTTTTAATTATTTGGAAAGCGAAAGCACGTTGTATAAATAGAGACGGCCTTGTAGCTTGTCTCATAACAAAGTGGTTTTGAGGAAAACAGTGTTCACTTATGCCTGGAGGAAGTAGGGACCCTCTGGTTGTTGGGCGTGTGATTGGGGATGTGTTGGACCCCTTTGAATCTTCCATTCCCATGAGGGTCTCCTACAGCACCAGAGATGTCACCAATGGATGTGAATTCAAACCGTCACAAGTTGTCAACCAACCAAGAATAAATATCGGAGGAGATGACCTCAGGAACTTCTACACCTTGGTAATCATACTTCATTACTCTTTCTGTTCTCTTTTTTTATCCTCATTTTCAATTCGTAATAATTACTAGAAGAGTTCAACATGATTTTTCCTTTGAACTAACTTTAGGTTTTTAATCTTTGTAATAAAATCATTTTTTTTGGGATTCCAGTTAAAGCACTCATTTTAATTTTATAGTTAACAAATTTTACCTTTTTATACTTGGTTTAAAAATATAACTGTTTTAGTTTTTATACATATTATTTGTATTTCTTTTATTCATTATTATTGTAGATGATAAAGACTAAAAGATTGAAAATAATATGTAAACTGATATATGTAAATTCTAAATTGGATGTTATCGTTAAATGAGACAAAATCAGAAAATTGATCTTTAAATATTTTTTTAAGAGGATTGTAGTCTAGTCAACCCCCTTCACCCTTCGTGTAAGAAAAAGGACTAAATAAATAATTAAAGTTTATTTTATAATTTTATTTCTCAAGGATTTTGGTTTATAATGTCATCTAACACATGCTATATGTGATGTGTTTAAAATTACTATTATGTTTCAGAATAAAAATGGAACCTAAGACAAACATTACAAACAAAAATAATAATGATATCATATGTTTAAAAGGATGGCAATATTTTTATATAAAAATTAAAACTAAATTTCATTCACTTTATAAAAGGTATTAATGATAATGATTTGAAGTTTTGAAAAATAAAATTAACCAATTATTTTTAGAAAGATGAAAATAAAAGGCTTATATAGTAATAATTAGGAATATAATAGCAGCTTAATGCAATAAATATTACGACTAATTGCAATCTGGGATCAATGGATGTTTACATTAATAATACTTTCAACGTTATTTCATGTCGATTCATAATATCTTTCATTAACAGATCGCAGTTGATCCCGATGCACCTAGTCCAAGTGACCCCAATTTGAGAGAATACCTCCATTGGTGAGCAAAAATTGTGCTTCGATCATGTCATGAATATTCTTCTACGTGAACTCAACCATACATTTATGAATTTTTCTAGCTCCATGTTGCAATATTTTTACCACCTCTCTCAAACATATTTCAGGTTGGTGACTGATATTCCTGCAACAACAGGACCTAGTTTCGGTATGTATGATCTTCGTCCATTTCATTAACCCAAAACTCTGTGTGCTAGCTAGCTTAAACCTATTCAAACCCTTATATTTAATTAAAATTATATTTATGTCTATATTAATAACAAAATTATGTTATCTTATGTGTATTAGCGGTTTACTACAGAAACTCAAATTTTCAAAATCGTTGTTAATTATTTATTAAGATCTTACATTCAACTCTGAATTCCTAGACTCGTTAAGTTTTGGAATAAAAAAAATCGGTTATATGATAAGAAGCCTACATCAATAATAATTATTTTACAGAATATATATTCTGGAAGGAAATTAAATTTTGGATATTCTATAAGGTTCCATCAACTTTTATCTTAAAAGTTTATCTTTTGTCGTTTGGAGTATTACGTCTCCTTTCCTACATATCAACGATGTCCTAGTTTATCAGAATATATACGTGGTCCAAAATAGTAATAAACATTTTTTATGATTTTAATTTAACTATATTAGAGTGAAAAATGTTGACTATTCTTTAGAATTTATCTTCACAGTCATGAATAATTTTAATTGGTTTCATCTTGCTGATTTACAATTAGCCTGTGCATTGAATTTGATCTAAAGTAGTTTTCTTCTTCGCCAAAGATGTATACAGTAAGTCTTTGGTTCATGTTGCTTTGCTGGGTTACAATATGAAACACTAGTATCATTTGAAACGTTGCATACATGAGGTATAAAAGCATAAATTCAGATAATGTATTATAGTTGAACATGTATAGTAAAAATGACAATGTCAGAAATCATCATATATTGTCCGATCAAGCAATGTAAGCAGAAAACGCTTGTAGAAATTATGTCTTGACTACCCCTATTTATTGGTTTTAATCCTCAAAAAAATTAATTTTTTATTTCAAAATAGTATTATAACATCCCAAAATGGTATGATACGTGAGAGAGTGATGCATACTACATTAAAAAATAAAATAAAATAAAATCGAAGAGGATTAAAAGTGAAAAAAAGATACTGTGTTAAGCCATATTTACAACTTACAAGTTTTAAGTGAGAGGATTCAAAACATGCCGTATGGAGAATCCAAATTAGCCAATCAAACGACGAAACATAAAAGCATTCAAGCATTGTTTAATTTCTCTCTTCCCTCAGAACCATACAGCCGTGGAATTCTTAAAGTGCATGTCATGTGAGAAAAGATGAGAAGATTCTATGCAAACAAGACACAAAGCAACTGTTCTGACTAAAGGAGAATATTCTTACTGAATAGATTACCTTTTGCTGGCCATCTTTTCAGAATCACATGGCAAGATTACACTAAACCCTGATAGGTCTACAGAACATCATCGATGAAGCTGTCGATGCATCTGGTTCAACAATAATCGATAAGATGATCTGCTAGAATAAATACGAATCAGATATGTTTAAACTCCTCTCCAAAACATCTTGACCAAAACTGACTTCGAGTCAAATAGGTTACTGTAAGTGACAAAACACTCATTCTGAGTTTATTCGTAGTCTCATATTCAGAATTCGAACAGAATTCTGATTAAGTTGGAACAACTTTACACATCTGACCAACATAAAAAATTCAATAAATTCAACAGCCTTACAATATTCCAAGTGAAAAAGGACCTCCTGCGTTTGAACCTTCACTTCCACCACACCCCATCAACCTTCTCATGAAAGTAGAAACCCTCCTTTGAACAAATTTTGAGATCTACCAAATTTAGTGAACCCACACACACCTTGCTAAAAGAAAACAAAAAATCATTTATATCACCTATCTGCTTTTCTAAGCCAGAGCCTACCAGTAAGAACTTTCCACTGAATTGAAATCACGCGTTCCCAATTCCCATTTAATTTCCTTTCTTATCTCATCAATAAGAAAATGACACGTAACTTAAACCCATACTCTTCTGACTATTATTATTATTTTATTTTAAGTTTTCTGGTATTTTCTAATTGGAAGAGAGGGAAAGGGGGTGGTTTTGTTTCTTTAAAAAATGTTGACGACTTTTCATCCATTCGTCGGTTATATAAGTCTTCTATAGGACAGTAGTAGGACCATACATGTCTTATTAATATCGAAACTGAAATATATTATTTTATTTTTGTTTATGAAACCGAAATATATGATCATAATGAAATGACTAATACAAACTTTGCACAGGTCATGAGGTTGTAACATATGAGAGTCCACGACCCATGATGGGGATTCATCGTATCGTGTTTGTGTTGTTTCGTCAACTAGGTAGGGAGACAGTGTATGCACCAGGATGGCGCCAGAATTTCAACACCAGAGAATTTGCTGAACTTTACAACCTTGGATTGCCAGTTGCTGCTGTCTATTTCAACATTCAGAGAGAATCTGGCTCTGGTGGAAGGAGGTTATACTAAGCAAGACAAAGAACTTTATAGTATAGAAAAAATAAAGTACTAATTATGGGTTTTCGAAATATTAGCAATCACCTAGTAAACGAGTGCTTTTTCAACTTAAACTCAACATATATATCGAATAAATCACTAGCTCGGTTGGGTAGCATCAAGAAATCTGCTTGTCTTCATGAATGGAACCAAAGTATGCACTTGGTTCATTTTTTAAATATATTTATGATCTATTTGAAAATTGTTATATAGATATTTATACATTGTTCATAGGTTCCACTATATTGTCTATAGATGGTTGTATCCCTAATCATTAGCATCACATTACTTGTGCTTAAATAATAGTTTACATAAATAGCTTATTAAAAAAAAAAAAATACGACCAAGTTCTATTATAAGATTCGATCGTATTACCAAAAAAATATGAGATTGGATCTGTACTTTCAATGTATATTTTATTACGGTTATACATCTCTACTTTTGCGGAAAGAAAAAAATTCTCCGGGAATCACATACTATACGAACAAGGCATAAATTTAGAATGTGAAAGAGCTAATGATGTTGTAGGGATTTGTGGACTATATCATAGACACGATTAGCTTTCAACGAATGTATGGTGGGTTGAAGTAACTTTCGAATTGGTGTTGATATAGAAAATGATCCTAAAATGATAAGGAACACTTTTCCAAGTGGCCAAATGAAACGAATGAGCCGAATATAACCTCGTAGACATCGAGTGCAAGATATGAAAAATGAAGGTACGGATTCCTTGAGATATTGACCGGAATATATTTCTCTTGTCTGTTATGTTTCAATATCATCTTACAAACATTGATTTTTAGGTATTGTGAAATTCGATCCATTTTGTCTTTAACCCTAACTCTCTGATTTGCATGTCGAGGGAAATATTGCTTTTGTGACATTTGACATACATTTTGAGAAATCTTGTAATCGTCTTATATTGCTAAAATATAAATATTTAACTTTTGAGGGCATGAGCTTAATTATTTTTATGCTAATTAACAGCTTGTTTGAATATGAAATTTTTAATATGCAGTTTTATACACTATGATTTGGTCAATCAAGCTATTGAGGTAACGTCGTGCACTACACTTCCCCCACACTGACAAATAATACTGCTTAATGAAATTATACTATCACAATAAATGTACACAAGTAGTCATCATCAAGAAATTTTTATCTAACGAAATTAAACTTTGAAATATCATATATAATGAAAACCTACAAAAGGTTGAATCACTAGTGGAAAAATAGCATTCTATGACGAGTTTTTATCACGGTCGTAGTCTACCCGTCATAGTATGTAGCGCGGTGACAATTTTGTAATTAAATCATAAACTTTCTATGTCGGGTAAATTTTAATCGACATAGTAAGTGGAAAGTTCACTTTCTATGTTGGTTAAAATTTACCCGACATAGAAAGTGAACTTTCTATATCGGTTATAATTTACCCGACATAGAAAGTGAACTTTCTATGTCGGTTGAAATTTAACCGACATAGAAAGTGTATATTAAATAAAAAAAATTAAATATATAAGTATATAAATATTTATATATCAAAATATATAAATATATTTGTATTTATATATTTTGTATATAAATATAATTTATTTGTAAGTTATGTATCGTAAATTCATAGTAGTTTAGTGGTTGGAGTATCAGTCTCCAACTCTAAGGTACTCGGGTTCGAATCTTGTTAGACACAAATCTCTTAAACGGATAATAAAATAATATATTATAAAGTATAATAAAAATATAATATGAATAAATGAATAAAAATCGTACTAGTGTAGTGGTTGGTCTAATTCTAGACTCTAATGTACTAGGTTCGAATCCTACCAGTGACAATTTTTGTAAAAAGTCCATTACTTTCTATGTCGGTTCATTACAACCGACATAAAAAGTCATACTTTCTATGACCCCTGTATCTATGTCGCCTCTTTAACCGACGTAAAAAACTCATTTTAACCGACATAAAAAGCCTTTTTTGCACTAGTGAATATCAATAGGCTTTGTGATATATAAAAAAAAAAAAATCTTGTCAAGCATTGCCAAAAGATTTAAAAGCCTAGATGGTAGAGTTTGAAAGCTTAAATGGATCGACAAATGATGAGGCATTTATCATGCGAAATTTATTTTCAAAAGAAAGGGAAGTCTAAACGTTTTTTTTTAGGAAAAAATAGTACTAGAAGCATGGGAAAAATGAGGACAGTGAAATTATCCACTTCGAGTTCAAGATCCATAAACGATAATTAATCTGATGAAGCAAAAAGTCGTTATTAAAAAAGAATATATGACTTAAGAGCAAAATATTTAGTATAAATTAATTTGTTCTAAGGTATTTGACATTTATTTATAGACCCAAAAGTCTTGTTTTACAATTTTATTCTCCCAGTCCATCCTCAGTTTTGTAGCTTTCATATAATTTATGATTTTGTCCCTTCAAACTTAATAATCATTTAATATATTTAAGTATATATTTATAATGTTATCATTTCACCCTTTCATCTTCTTACTTCATTTTATATTTATTTATTATTTATTAATAATATATTATTTGACCATTCCAATATCAATGGTTACGATCCGTCCCTGTCGAGAGCAGTCTTGTTAAGCTTTAAACTTGTAATTCCAGCGTGCCAGGTCAATTGTTTGGTTTTTGGCCAATGTTTCACGAACTTGATGATACATAATACAAAGCTCAAGAACATATATATGACACTCTAAAAAGAACAAAATTTTGATGTTAATGTGGAAGATCCAGATATAAAAAATATTCAAACAATCATGAGAAGGTCAATATTTATCTTACGAAAAATACAAACGAAATAAATAATGAGGTCTATATATTTTCTCTAAATCCTAGCTAGTCTGTCGAATCCTAGACTCTTTGTACTCACTTATGCAAGAGAGTTTTCGGCAGATAAGTGAGACTCATTGCATTTGCTTAAGCAAGAGAACAATGCTCGTTTAAACAAATATATCATCTAGAAGCGCTTCAAACCTATCTTTCAAAATCTTGCAAGAGCCAAAAAGAAAGAATATTTTTGGAGTATTTGTTATTGACAAATTTATAAATATATCAAAACAATGAGGTGAAATAAATATTGAAGTTAAAAATAGAAATTGAGATCGAGATTCGTGATAAAAATTGAGATCAAGATGGTAAATATTGTGAAGGTAAAAATCAAGAACGGGATTATAAAGATCGAAAAAGTGAAAATCGAGATTGACAATAAAAATCAAGATCGAGAGGGTGAAAATAGAAATCGAGATGGTGAGGATCCAGAGGGATCGAGAATCAAGAATATAAGTAAAAGAGAAGTTAATATGAAGATGTATAAGAAATCAAGATTGAGGAAAACAATTGATCAAAAATATAAATCGAAGAATCAGATAATTAAAACTTCATATGAATTGAGAAGGAAATCAAGATGTAGGTGAGGTGGTTAGGGAGAATCGAAGAATGAGATAATAGATGATTAATAATGATAAAAAAGGAAATAAAAAAGAGACAAGGTAATAATTGAAGGTTCATAATGAATTGGAGGGGAATTTGGGAAACAAATATGTTATCAGTGGTAAATCAAAGAGTTAAAGATATCGAGAAAGAGTTATACAATCAAAAAAGACAAAGGGATTAAGAGATATTTATTTAATCGAAAAAGACAATGGATCAAGAAACAATTATACAATCAAAGAAGACAATGGATCAAGAATGAGTTACACAATCTAGAAGCATGTAGAAGTGATTATAACTCCACAACGTGAAATGGAAGGTTACAAGTGCTATGTGGCAATGAAACTGTTTGAGAAAGGAGGAAAAATGGTTAATAGGAAAGAAAATGATGTATAATGAAGTATAAGGTACAAAATTTTAAGAAGATAAAATGCAGAATTTTAAGCAATAAAATAAGCAAACCCAAGGAAAATTTCCACTAGACATTAAAATAATTGTCTATCTAGATATAAAGGTTCATTTCCATAGATTATAGAGGGAGGAGGAGATGGAATGAAATTAGAAAAGAATAAAGGCAATGGGATGGAAAAATGGACCAACCCCTTAGATAAATAAATGAAATGAAGAAATAAAAAAGAAAAGATGAAGAGAAGAGAAGTATGGTGGTAATAGAGTGTTGGCATGCCACTAGGGGATGAGCCACCCTAGATAAGTGGTGGTTGTCGTCACTTAAACATGTTAGAATTATAGGTTGAGATCAAGAGGAGGGTGAATTGATCATTACAAACTTTTTCGTAACTTATAGATACAGATTAACAATTTTAAAGATTAAGAAATATGATCAAGTATTAAACCAAGAAAACCAAACAAAATTGAATAAGGTTTGTAGACCCCAAATCTTGTCCGCCCATACAATAAGTTTAGAAATCCTCTATTTTGAAGATGGACAAGGCTCCCTAGGACCCCTAGTAGTGTTAGCTACGCTCCATTTAAGAAAAGGATAATTTTCTTAAAAAATAAAAATTAGAAATTTTGTCAGAAGCTCGAGAAGGTCATCCCGGATCCCGGACGGTCGTCCCGCCTGGTCAATTATCACAAGAAGGTCGTCCCGGATTCCAGAGAGTCGTCCCAGATCATTTTTTAATTTGGGACAGTCATCCCAAATCTCAGACGGTCGTCTCGAGGCTTTTTACCAGACGAGACGGTCGTCCCGACTAACAAAGTTTGGGACGGCCGTCCTGGCCTCCTGGGAGAGCGCGCCTATAAATAAGAGCTCATTCCTCACCATTTCACACACCTTCTCAGACTCTCTCACACTCTGAGACACTTCTAGGAATTTTTTGCACTGTTCTAGAGGTCCGAGTAGTCTTTCCAATAGTCTATTTGGGCAAAATCGGTTAAGGAAGTCTCCTTTTGAGACATCTGGCTATCGGTAGTTTAATAATTTTATTGTTCGAGAGAGGAGCGTTCTTGTAGAGCGAGAAAAAGTGTCCTAAAGTTTGAAAATTTATAGAAAGCTCGCTTCGAAGGTTCTTTTTAATTCCTTCTCTTTTATTACTTTCCTTTTATCACTTTCCTCTATATGCATTAGGGTCATGTAGATATTTATTTAAATACTGCAAATAAATAAATAGGGTAAAAACATAATTTCTGTATCTTTATTTTATGAATTAATCCATCATAGGGAACCCAAGAGGGGCGTTGTGGGGTGCTAGCACCTTCCCCACATGTAACTAACTCCCTTACTCAACTCTAGTTATAATGACCAAAGTTGGTTTTTTTTAAACCAACGCCTTTTTTTTTTATCATTTTCCAATATTTATGGTTAAAACATTGGTGGCGACTCCTAAGAACCCTTTTCGACAACCTCACTTTTAAAGTTAGTTCAGTTATCGAACATCCTAAAAGTGATGATCATTTATTTTAGGAAAACGTGAGTCACAAACCATCACGTCGCGACCGCTCGCATATATTGTTTCCCCACGCCTAGCAGCGTGGGGAGGACGGCAGCAACAAGGTTCAAGCTGAATTAAAGAAGGTGATGGAAGAGGAGAGGAAACACCAAGAATTATACTGGTTCACCTAAACCACTGGGCTACATCCAGTTCTCAACCAAATTCCAGTTGAGTTCCACTAGATTGAATAGTTTGATTTACATAATCAAATTACAGACAATCCAACATGCACCAAGAACCAAATTCCAATTCTTGAATCCAACCTGCAACCGAATTCCAGTTGTAGAACCAAACCTGCACCAAGAACCAAATTCCAGTTCTTGAACTTGCACTAAGAACCAAATTTTAGTTTTTGAAACTAACATGCAACCAAATTCTAGTTGTAGAACCAGTGCCCAAACTTCCAGACACCAAGACAACACAAAATAGAATTGAAAGAATAAAGAAACTAGAACAATCAAACCCAATTATGTAGATGCAGAAATCCTACTGCAGAATGAGTTTCTTCACAAACAAGAATACAAAAATGCCTCAAGAAAGAACTTCGAAAATTCCCACTGAAAATAGTGTGTTTCTCTCTTAAAAAGATCTGTATTGATTGCTTGAATGATTTCTAAAAGATGTGTTTTTCAAACGTTGAAGCAAATATGTTTATATAGAAATTTCTCTAACAAACTGGTTTAATTAATTGGTTAATTCGTGTTTTAATCGATTAAAAAGAACTTGTTTCTAACTGTTTTAACTGATGAAAATATCATTTAATTGATTAAAATGTTCTATAACACTTTCTAGAAATATTTTAACTCATAAAAATGCGGTTTAATCGATTAAAACAGTTACACAAAAATCCTTAAGTGATTTTAATCGATTAATTCAAATATGTATCGATTAAAACTATGACAGAACATGTTTTTACTTATTTTAAGTGGTTTTAATCGATTAATTCAAATATGTATCGATTAAAACTACGACAGAACATGCTTACACTTATTTTAAGTGGTTTTAATTTATTAATTCGAATAAATATCGATTAAAACTGCGACAGAACATGTTTTCACTTATTTTAAGTGGTTTAAATTGATTAATTCTAATATGTATCGATTAAAACTGTGAAAAAACATGTTTACACTTATTTTAAGTGGTTTTAATCGATTATTTCGAAAATACATCAGTTAAAAATGTGTCAGAAGTGTTTTTAGCTGATTTTAATCGATTAATCTGTAAATATATTAGTTAAATCTGAAACTTAAGAGCATATTAATTTATTAAAAAGGATTTTTAACAAATTAAAAAGTTTAGAGGCATTTTCACTCTTTTCAAATGATAGAACCTCATGCCGTAGAAATGGATAGATGATTATACCTACTTAATATTGATGCAGACTCACTAAACACTATATCCCTTATTCCAAAAATCCTTTAACTTCATCAAACCTTCACTTATTAATCCTTTGACTTCATCAAATCTTTAAGAACTTCAATTATCATTAATCTCCCCCTATTTGATGAAGACAAACTCCTTTTTGAATCTTGCAAAGAAGTCACTAGATGTTTTGTGTTAATGAGTTTATTCAATATTTATTTCTCCCCCTTTGACTTCATCAAAAAACATAGAAAAGAGTAGTTAATCAAAATAAATCATGCAAAATACATTAAATTTCAAAGTGTTAGAAGCCAGTAAAATATTATAGATCCTTAAAAATTAAAAGAAGAGAGTTGTGATAAAAAGATGGACAATATTTTTCTGTCTCCCTGATCTTGATCTCTTGAACATTCTTGCAGCAAGAATTTGAGAGAAATATTGGGTGGTTAAAAGAAGAGAAGAAGGAGTGATGAAGAAGAAGGAGAGAGTATGAGCTAAAGAAGCAGAACCCGGTTTTGAAAGAAAACCAGAGAACGGATCTCCTTCATTCAGCAGAGCATGATTGCTCTCCCTGGGTGTAAGCACCCATGCTATGATGAAGGCCAACAACCTCTATTCTAGTCTCATCTTCCCTTAGAGATATTTCCTTGGACACATTGACTCATTCATCTCGGAGATCAACTACTTGCTCCCATATTCAAAGATGAATTCTAGAGTCCGTGAGACAGTCAATGGAATCTTATTGTGTTTTCAGCTTTTTCCAATTGAAATATTCCCTTGACCAACTATAGTTGTACTGAAATTAGACAGTGGGTTTGCAGAATGTATCAGCTAATTTGTTCTTTTAGGAGGATAATGATTGATTGGTCAACAATGTTTTTAATACTATTTCTGGATTTAGAAGATCTTGATTTTCAATCCTTGATTGATCGATTAATTTCCAAAATCCCGAAATTAAAATACTTTGAAAAAATTTCCAAAAACAAAATAATTGATTATTTTACCAATTAATCAATTAATTTGATCTAGATATGGGTTAGAAATATAATGATAGAATATTAATCGATTAAAACGAGAAAGAATTGATTAAATTTCAATTAATGAATTTAACCGATGTAAATCATTTTCAATCGATTAAAGCAGAGATCTGAAATATAAGTTGCAAACCTAAGAGCTTTTAATCGTTTAATTCGACAAATAATCAATTAAAACTATACAGACAGTTTTTCAAAAATTCTCTATAAGTGAATTTAACCGATTATTTTGAGAATTTAATCGATTAAAAGAAAATAATTTTGCTAATTCTAGTATTTTAATCAATTAATACTGTTTTATATTAATTAAATCTATCAAGTACATGAAATTATGTAATGTTTGCCACATGCAGAATGCCTAGTTCAGTTCTAATCATATAAAAACGATTACTAGCTAAAGGTTTTGTGAAAATATCAACTAGTAGTGTATATTAGTTTCTAAAGAAAATACTACACATTGTTAGAATCGCGCAGCGGAATGTTCGCGTGATCGGACAAAAACAAGAGGGGGGGTGAATTGGTTTCTTAATAAAAATTAGGTTTTCAAAATTTTCCCCAAATTTTACCGATTAAAAACTGCGTAAATGTAAATAGAGAAGAGTAGAGAAGATTACACAGTAGGTTTATACTGGTTCGGATCAAAAGACCCTACGTCCAGTTGCTAATCACTCAAAAGAGGATTAACGCTGTCACTAAGAACAAATTGTTACAAACAGTTTACAAATCAAAGAGATAAAGAAAAGACAACACCTCTCTTGAAATCCACAAGAGATGAAGAACAGCTTTCCCCAGAGACGGCACAACACACAATCCACTAAGAACTCCACTTAGTGATTCTTATCGCTTCTAGCCTCACACCAGGTTCCAAAAGCCCCCTTTCCTTGCAACAAACAGTTCTCTGGCACTCACAGCACTTAACTTTTGTATGGAAAGAGTTGTTCATCTTTTCTGAGTGCCAAAGCAGAGTTTAAGTAGGGAAATTAGGGTTTAGGAATTGGGGATTTCGAAACTAGGGTTCTTGGTAATTGGGTTTTCGAAAATAGGGTTAATTTGAAATTTAAAATGAAAAACAGACTGAAATAATCAATTAAAAGAAGTATTAATCGATTAAAACAGAGCCAAATACGTCAGAACCCAAACCTCTCTGGATTAATCGATTATTTGGTGAAATAATCGATTATCTGTACGGAACAGTACAAAATAATCGATTATTTTGCTGTTTAATCGATTAAAACAGTGACTTTGTATAGAAAGTGGTTTTCTCACTGTTTTAATCGATTATTTACCTATATAATCGATTAAAGCCGAGCCTGCATGATAAATTTGAGCATTTTGAAGCTTCTAAGTTACAGACTATGTACCGGCTATCTTAGACTCTAAAATTACAGACTCAATCAAACTAAAACAGAGTTATTACAATACAAAAATCATCAATCTTCAATCTTCAATACTCTAAGTCTTTAAGCTCTTGGATCATCATCAAAATCAACATTCTTCATGATCATTATTTGCAACATCAAGTCCTTGAATGTTCAACAATCTCCCCCTTTTTGATGATGATCAAAATTATTTTTTTAAAGCCCTTGTAATAACCTGTTTTATCTGTCATACTAACAAACACATTAAACATACCAGATAAAATTTAATATTGAATCATAGGCTTTAAATTTTTCTCCCCCTATTTTGATTATAATCAAAAAGAACTCTGCAACATTAATCATAAGAGCTCCCCCTCAAGATATGCATAAGTTAGAGAAAGCTCCCCCTCAATCATAGCATGAAAGAAACATCAAATTTTATTTCATAATCATTCATCTATTACAACATCAAGACAATAAAAGAAAATACTTCAATTATCTCTATATCAGACAGCTTTAATCGATTATTTTCAGCAATTAATCGATTATCAGAGGAATTTAATCGATTATTTCACGAAATAATCGATTATTCCAGAGGAGAATACCCTATTTTGGACATTTTGAGGAAAAATAATCGATTATTACTTCCAGTAATCGATTATTCTAGAGGCTATATCAAGTTTTTGAGATTTATATGCATAATAACCTAGGAACATGCTACACCACGAAATTTAACATAACAATCATCCAGAAACAGTCAAATTAAACAGAATTTAAGCTATTTCTAATATCCCTAAGTCTCTTCTAAGATCATAGAATCTATCCTTGGGTAGAGGCTTAGTAAATATATCTGCTAATTGACGTTTAGTGTCTACATACTCTATTTTGCAGCTTCCTTTGTCGATATGATCTCTTAAAAAGTGATGTCTAATCTCAATATGTTTGGTCCTAGAGTGCATTACTCGGATTCTTAGTTAGATTAATTGCACTCGTATTATCACACATTAATGGAATGTCATTTAAATATATGCTATAATCCTCTAATTGTTGTTTCATCCACGTAATTTGAGCACAACAACTACCAACTGCAATATATTCAGCTTCAATGGTAGATAAAGCTACACATGCTTGTTTCTTAGAATGCCATGATATTAAGGATGAACCTAACAAATGACATGTTCCACTAGTGCTTTTTATATCAATTTTACAACCACCATAATCAGCATCGAATATCCTAATAAACTAATACAAGCATCGACTGATACCACAAGCCAAATCCAAGTAGTTCCTTTTAAGTATTTTAAAATATGTTTTACTCGCAATTAGATGAGATTCTTTAGGACAAGCCCGAAATCTAGCACACACACGCACAAAATGCATAATATCGTGTCTACTAGCGTTAAGTATAATAGTGATCCTATCATACCTCTATACATATTTTGATTAACTTCCAAACCCGATTCATCCTTGTCTAGATAGCATGAAGTTCCCATGGGTGTGTTGGCTTCCTTTGAGGTGTCCATTCCAAACTTTTTGAGAATCTCTTTGCAGTATTTAGTTTGAGAGATAAAAGTGTCATCTTTAAGTTGCTTGATTTGAAGTCCAAGGAAGAATGTTAATTCTCCCATCATCAACATTTCAAACTCTCCCCGCATAATCTTAGCAAATTCTACACATAACAAACTATCAGCTTGATCCAATAATATCATCAACAAGTAGCACATCCTTGATCTCCAAAGTGTTTGCACCGCAGCTTGCTTGATTGATTGCTAAAGGATGTGTGAAAACTTATATTCAAAGTGTGTTTAAAAAGTTCAAGCCAAACTATTTTTATAGACGTTTTTCAAAACTGCTGGTTTAATTAATCTGTTAAAAGATTCTTTTAATCTGTTAAAAGTGCAGTTTTAATTTGTTAAAACATCTTTTAATCGATTAAAACGCAGTGTAGAAAAATTTTTTAAGTTGTTTTAATCGATTGAAACGAGTTTTTAATCGATTAAAAGAGTTCTGATCGGTCATAACTAAATTCTGATCGATCATAACTGACTTTAACCGGTCATAATCAAAATCTGATCGATCATCCTGACCCTTTAAGTGATTTTAATCGATTGAAACGTGTTTTAATCGATTGAAAAATTTCTGATCAGCTCATTATTAAAATCTGATCGATCACATTTGCTTCTGATCGGTCATAATTTAATTCTGATCGATCATCCTGACCCTTTAAGTAATTTTAATCGATTGAAAAGTGTTTTTAATCGATTTAAAAGATTCTGACCGCTCATAATAAAAATCTGATCGATCATAATGAGTTCTAAATGGTTTTAATCGATTAAAAACAAGTTGTATCGATTAAAATGTCGTAAAAACACTTCTTTGAACATTCTAAGTGATTTTATTTGGTTCTTTCAAAACTGCATCGCTTAAAAACATGTTTTAAGAAAGCTTTTGTAAAGATACTTTGTTTTTGGTTGTCTAAAACAATTTTAGAGGCATTTCGCAAGAATCTTTAAGTGAAGAACCTTCATGCAATAGAAAAGATAAAATGATTTTACCTAAGCATTTTGTTTAAAACATACTAAATGATCCATTTTCTTTGAATAAATAAAAGAGACAAACAATTCATTTAACTATAGGAACCCAAACATATTTTCCTTTAGGAACTCCAAAATGCTTAATTTTACATCTATTTGAAGTGTGACCTTGTTTCATACAATAGAAGCATGCATTTGAAGTAGTTTTAGAACAAGATACATTATTAACATGACATGCTCTAGTTCCTTTTTCTATCCATATTCTTTTCTTTTTAGATTTACTCTTTTTCAAAGAAACTCTATGATTTACATTATTTTGAGCAAATACCATTTCATTCTTCTTAAGATCATCAATTTCTTTTTCGGCTTTGTCAAGCAAATGATTAAGAATATCTATATCATATTCATGCTCTTTACAATTTCCACAAGTTAAGTCCTTATTCTCATCTAAGCATATAATTTTCGTATTAGCTACCTCCTTTTCTTCTAAACATTCAATTTTCAATTTTAAGGACTCATTTTCCTTTTCGGATCTTCTTAGATTTTTCCTTACAACTTTAAATTCGTTTTTCATATCCATAAATGCAGTAAATAACTCATTATAAGCATTTTGCAATTCATCATGGTCATTTTCTTCACTAGAGGATGAATCAGAATCACTAACCTCAAAATCCGAAGAAATTTTGTCATTTGTCATTAAGCAATTGTTTGCTTCTATTTCCGAGTCGCTTGATTCTGAATTTGAATCACTCGTCATCCCAAGCAATATATGCTTTCTTCTTGAATTGCTTTTTGCCCTTGTGTTCATCATTTTTCTTGTTTGGGCATTCTGTCTTTATATGCCCCGCTTCACCACAACCAAAGCATTTTATATTAACGTAAGAATTTTCTTTTACCTTTCCCTTACCTTTGAAAGGATGTCTTCCTTTTGCTTTCATCATCTTGGTGAACTTCTTTATAAAAAGACTCATCTCTTCTTCATCAATTTCGGAGTCTTCTTCTTCTTCTTTCTTATTTTTGCTTTTTGAAATCTCGGTCTTGAAAGCTAGGTTTTTCTTTTGATATTGATCCTCTTCCTCATTTAGTCTTCCAAGGTCAAGCTCATGCTCCCTAAGCTTTCCAAATAACGCCGCCATGGACATAGTGGCAAGATTTTGTGACTCCGAGATGGCCGTCACCTTTGGTTGCCATTTCCTATCCAGAGATTTCAAAATTTTAACATTTAATTCATCAACGTCAAAAATTTTACCTAGTCCGGTGAGATGGTTCACGATATGAGTGAAACGTTTCGTACGTCAAATATCGTTTCGCCTGGTTGCATCCGAACATCTCGTATTCTTGGATTAAAGAATTTTTACGTGTTCTTTTGACGTCATCAGCTCCTTCGTGGGTCACCCTTAGCATTTCCCACATTTCCCGTGCACTTTTACAAACCGAAATTCTATAAAACTCATCAAGGGTTAGAGCAGATGAAATAATGTTTCTAGTCCTAACATCAAATTGTGCTTTTCGACTTTCTTCTGCAAGTCCATCTAGAAATAGGTTTAAGAACGTCAACACCGTTCTCGTAGTTTTAGGAACAAATGGACCATTTAAAATAGCGTCCCAAACGCCTCTATCAACAGTACTCTAAAAATATTTGCATACGTACTTTCCAAAAAGGATAATTTTGACCCGAAAAAGTGGGGGTCTCGTTGATAGACGCACCTTCTAGCAAAAGTTTGATTTTGTCCGGCCATTTTCGAAAAGTTTGAATGACTATCAAAGCAAGCTCGATACCACTTGTTAGAATCGCGCAATGGAATGTTCGCGTGGTCTGGACAAAAACCAAGAGGGGGGTTGAATTGGTTTCTTAATAAAAATTAG
Source organism: Sphenostylis stenocarpa (assembly GCA_963425845.1). Classification (NCBI taxonomy): domain Eukaryota; kingdom Viridiplantae; phylum Streptophyta; class Magnoliopsida; order Fabales; family Fabaceae; genus Sphenostylis; species Sphenostylis stenocarpa. The sequence goes on along the minus strand of OY731401.1, from coordinate 76,309,633 downwards.
GTTTTCAAAATTTTCTCCAAATTTTACCGATTAAAAACTGCGTAAATGTAAATAGAGAAGAGTAGAGAAGATTACACAAGAGGTTTATACTGGTTCGGATCAAAAGACCCTACGTCCAGCTTGCTAATCACTCAAAAGAGGATTAACGTCGTCACTAAGAACAAATTGTTACAAACAGCTTTACAAATCAAAGAGATAAAGTAAAGACAACACCTCTCTTGAAATCCACAAGAGATGAAGAACAGACTTTCCCCGAAGACTACGACAACACACAATCCACTAAGAACTCCACTTAGTGATTCTTATCGCTTCTAGCCTCACACCAGGTTCCAAAAGCCCCCTTTCCTTGCAACAAACAGCTTCTCCGGCACTCACAAGACTTAACTTTTGTATGGAAAGAGTTGTTCATCTTTTCTCGAGTGCCAAAGCAGAGTTTAAGTAGGGAAATTAGGGTTTAGGAATTGGGGATTTCGAAACTAGGGTTCTTGGTAATTGGGTTTTCGAAAATAGGGTTAATTTGAAATTTAAAATGAAAAACAGATCGAAATAATCGATTAAAAGAAGTATTAATCGATTAAAACAAAGCCAAATACGTCGTAACCCAAACCTCTCTGGATTAATCGATTATTTGGTGAAATAATCGATTATCTCAGTACGTAACAAGACAAAATAATCGATTATTTTGTCGTTTAATCGATTAAAACAGTGACTTTGTATAGAAAGTGGTTTTCTCACTGTTTTAATCGATTATTTACCTATATAATCGATTAAAGCCGAGCCTGCATGATAAATTTGAGCATTTTGAAGCTTCTAAGTTATAGACTATGTACCGGCTATCTTAGACTCTAAAATTACAGACTCAATCAAACTAAAACAGAGTTATTACAATACAGAAATCATCAATCTTCAATCTTCAATACTCTAAGTCTTTAAGCTCTTGGATCATCATCAAAATCAACATTCTTCATGATCATTATTTGCAACATCAAGTCCTTGAATGTTCAACACACATTTACCATCATCTTCTCCAAGAATTTTGCTATTGATGACGACAATAGTTTCATCACATTTAAGTTTCAAATAATAAAATTTGGAAATATCTTCAATCATGTGACTTGAATAGTCGTTGTCCAAGTACCAAAAATTCTTCAATTATTTGTTCCTAAAAAGAATCATGGTTTTGGTACCCTTTTGAAGATAATAGGGTCCACCTAGGTTATTTGCAATAATTTCTTGGGAACCCATTTCATTCTTCCTTTTGGAACTGCATATTTCTTAATTTTGCAAAATTTCACAGAATGTCCTTCTTTCATGCAATAGAAACATATAATGAATGGTGATGAGACAGGTTTTCTATATGAAAAGTAGTTTTTGACAGCTCTAGTTTTCTTGTCAATGATAGGTGTGAAACCAATACCAGTGTGATCAATAACTAGCTTTTGAGATCCAAGAAGAACATAAAGATTTGTCTTACCTTGTGCAACTTTTGAAACGGTCTTTACCAAATATGCAATTTTCTTTTGCAATTCAGGACAACTTTTGTAACATCCTAATTCTCAATACTCCTAGTTTGTTAAATTTTGACAAAATCTTTGTCAAGTGTTCTAGTTGTGATGTTAAGAGGTTGCCCTGTTTCAACAGCCTCGATTTTTTAATTACTGGGATTGATACTTGTGAAGTTAGGACTTGATTCCTTCATAAAAGTTGTAGAAAATTAGATTCCCTAAATTTAGAAATTTGTTTTATGTCAATAGCTTATGTGTAGCATGAGTTATAGTCAAATTACCAAGGCATGTTCAGAGTGTTATTGTAGTTGAGCCATGTTGGAAACAACCACTGTAAACTGAAAAAACTGCATTTATTCTACAGGGTATTTGAATTTATTTCCTTCATCAATATTGTAGGTAATTAAGTTATTGAAATTTTGGCTTAGACCTCATGCCAAAACAGCTTATATAACTCTAGAAAATTCTGAAATACTAAACTCTGTCCATATTTGTTATTAGGATTCTTCCTACTCTAAGTGTATTACTTCCATTACTCTTTTCCACTTGTATTACTTCCATTAGCATCAATTTAGGCCCTAGAAATGATTTTATAGCTCAAAGAACCATAGTCTTGAATTTTAGAATTTTAGGTTATGAAGGAGGTGAGATTTTAGAGGGCTAATATGGTTGGAATGAAGGACTTAATTGAGGTATTTAATTGGCATGTAGGAGGCTACTTAGAGGTGCAAAGACGAGACCCAAAGACTTGATAGATTATTTGATCAAGAGTTGCTCTTCACCAAGTTACAACATAAGGTAAGAGGTAGAATAATTTTTATAATTCACTTTTGCTTGAAATAGTATTGAGAAGAAGTCCCTTTACTTCTAAGTTAATTAGATATTTACTTGGAATTATTTGAATGCTATTTCTATTTTTGATGAATTTTTAAGATTATGTGAATTTTGTGGCTTCTAAATGGAGCAACTTGAGTGTATGGAACCTTGTATGATTATAAGGTATCCATAAGTGTTGTTTGAATCTATTGCTTAATCATTAGTAATTTTATATGATTTATTGATGAATTTAGATTGAGAATTAGCCTATTTCTATGTTTAGTATTATGCTAATTGTTTTAAATTGATTATTGAGATATATTGTATGTATATTATGAAGCATGATAAGTAGAAAATTATTGTGGAGTATTTTTGTTAATATGGATTAGCATGTAGAATTGCATTATATAATTTGGTGGAATGGAGAAAAGGTGTGAGAAATGAACTATGTGAGAAAGAAAAATAATTTTTAAGATATATTAAATTGAATTTTATAATTTAATTATGAAGTGGATTTTTATATTTTTATTTAATTAATAAATATTTTTCAAAAGTATTGGAATAATTTTGATTTAGGAGAAAACAATTAATTGTAAGTGAAAATGAATTTTTAATAATTTTGAGGAAATTATTTGCAATTATTATTATTATTTAAGAAAAATAAATTAAAATTGAGAAAATTATGATTTTGAGTGTTGATGAGTATGATGAGGTGGAAGTATGATTTTGTGAAAAGTAGAAGTGTTCTAGGTTGTTTCTGATTATTTTGTAAGTGTTAAAAAAATTTTGGGAATGTCCATTTTACAGGGGAGACTCTATCATATTTTTTTTTTTAAATAATCTAGTATTATTTTGGAAGAAGTTAAGATGTGATTTAAGTATAATGAGGTGAAACAAAGTTGAAAGAGTGTGAAGAAGTTATGATAAGTCATGCATCATGTTCATGAGTCAGAGATTGAGTGTATGAGGAGGATATGGAAAATCAGGATCGGTTCCATGCTAACCTCGAGAATGATTGAGTGTGATCGAGTTCATATGTGGCTTAGGCTCGCTACCTAAGTTGTGAGACTCTCACTACCAAGCTTGATTATCCTGACTAAAGTCTCAGGGTTTCTCATAATCAGTTGAGCTGGACAAGTAATTATGAGTATAGTACCGTGAGGCGGTGAGAGGTTCTAGTGAAACTCCTTATCCTTCTCGGAAAAAAAAGAAGAAGAAAGAAAGTGATTTTGGGATCCCCATAGTCTTGCATACTAGGATGTGTCCTATAAAATATTAGTGGATACATTGCATTCATAATATCATATCATTTGTGTGTTGATTGCTAGTATGTTTGTATGTGTAGTTTCTAATTAACTCAATGTTATTTGTATGCTCTAAGTGAATATAAAGTTGTCTTACCCTTTTTGTGCATGTATTCTTGTTATGAAATGTTTGCATAGGTGAAGTTAAACATAACTCATCCCCGGTATCATCTCCAAGTAAAGTTTAAATACGATCGCTGCAAGTACTAATTAGAGGACTTGATCGGACATCACTATAATGCTACAAGAGATACTTCATTTTAGTGGACGTACGAAATATATCTCCTTTTTAATTAGGTTGTGTAGTTAGTTTGTCTGCTCTGGTCTTGTGAACCTTGTTAGGTGTATTTTGGGATGACTTTGTGTATATTTACTATGTGGTTATACTTGATACTTATGAATGATATGTATATTAATAACTAAGTGTATGTTCTATTTATTGTGTACCTTACTTCTACGAGTGTGTATTGGTAATCAAATACTAAGAGAAACCAATAATAAGTAATAAATAATAATAAAGTGAATGTTGGTAGTAAATGTGTCACAACTTTCACAGGATTTGATTTCTTTACACAAGCAGTCATAACTATTATGAATCAATTTCAAATATTTAGAATCAGTTTCTTCTTCAAGAGTTTTCTTTTCAAGAGAGTTGTCTTTGTTTTCTGACCAGTTGTTCATACCTTTTAATCTATTGTTTTCTTTCTCATGCCTCTTAGCTTCTTCATGCATTTCATTAAATGCATCTTGTGCAGAACTATAATTCATGGAATTACTTGAAGAGGTAGAACTTACACTACTAGTTGGAGAGTCAAGATTAGTCATCAAACACAAATTTGTTTCTTCTTCATCTGAATTTTCTGATGATGTATCATTATCATCCCAAGCAATATAAGCTCTCTTTTTCATCTTTTCTCCTTTCTTGTCTTGATTCCCAAAACATTCAATTCTCACATGCCCCTGTTTACCACAACCATAACACTTATAATTGAAAGAATTTGAGTAAGATTTCTTTGTATATCTTTTCTGTCAAGATTTGTCTTTAATCTTCTTTTTAGAAATCTGTTAAATTTCTTGACCAGCAGATCAAAATTCCTACTTTTTTCTTCTGTTTCTTCTTCTTTATCTTCCACTTTGAGTGTTATGCTTTTTCTTTTCTTTTCTGAACCTTCCTACTCATTAAATCTTTTTATCTCCATTTCATGCTCTCTAAGTTTACCAAATAAAGAGGTTGTGGTCATGATGGATAGATCCTCTGATTTTGAAATTGTTGTCACCTTGGGCTGCCATGACCTGTCAAGACATTTTAACACTTTAATATTTAATTCTTCTTTATCAAAATTCTTACCAAGACCCATTAAGTGATTGATGATGTGAGTAAAACGCTTCTGCACATTTTTAATGCTTTCTCCATATTACATCTTGAACAGCTCATACTCTCTTATGAGAGTGTGTTTCCTGGCCCTTTTTACATCAGTTGTGCCTTCATGAGTTACCTCAAGAACTTCCCACATTTCTTTGGCAGATTTATATTGAGATACCCTGAAAAATTTATCCATGTTACGAGCAGATGTTATGATATTTTTTGCAATACAGTCATATTGAGTTTTCTTCTTTTCATCATCATTTAATGTAGATCATTCTTTATCAGTAATTAATAGACCTAATTCAATAACATTCCAAATTTCCTATCAATGGATTCAATAAAGATCTTTATTCTGATTTTCCAAAATTGATAATTTATACCACAAAACAGTGGAAGTCTATTGATAGATGCTCCCTCAGAAAAAAGGTAATTTGTTTTCAGCCATTTTAAAAAAAATTCTAGGACCGAAAATCTTGAATATCTTTTAAGAACATGCTCTGATACCAAAATAAATATTGAATAAATTCAATAACACAAAAACATCTAGTGACTTCTCTACAGGATTCAAAAAGGAGTTTGTCTTCATCAAATAGGGGGAGATTGATAATGATTGAAGTTCTTGAAGATTTGATGAAGTCAAAGGATTTATGGAATAAGTGAAGGTTTGATGAAGTCAAAGGATTTATGGAATAAGGGACGTAATGTTTAGTGAATCTGCATCAATATTAAGTAGGTATAATCATCTATCCATTTCTACAACCTAAGGTTCTATCATTTGAAAAGAGTAAAAATGCCTCTAAACTTTTTAATCTGTTAAAAATATTTTTAATCGGTTAATATACTCTTAAGTTTTGGATTTAACGAATATATTTATAGATTAATCGATTAAAATCAGCTAAAAACACTTCTGACATATTTTTAACTGATGTATTTTCAAAATAATAAAAAATTCTCACTGAAAATAAGTGTAAACATGCTCTGTCGCAGTTTTAATGCCTATGTTATTGTCAATTGTTACAATGGACAATCACAATTTTCGGTTAATAGGAAATACTTAAAGGCATTCAAATCTTATCACATATAATTGAGATAAGGATAAAAAAGGAAGGTTGCTAAATTAAAAGTGAGACAAAATGACAATAATGTGCAAATATAAAGTCTACGCATTATACTCTCATCGAAATTGATTGAATTTGGCAATGATATCGTCTCATGCACTTAATACAAAAGCTTATTATGTCTTATTTTCAGCAAGCGTTGCCATGTTGTTTCTTCGATAAGGATATTAAGATTGAGGATTCTATTACAAAAGTATTGTCGAACTTAGAAAGTTCTTCAACTTTGGATATTGAGGCACGAAGTTGTTGTTAAAGATCAAGAATATGTTATTCGAAGACCAGATTTCATTGAACATAGTGGTCATAGCCATAATTTCGTCATCGAAACCGGTTGCAAGATGTTTAATTAGGGTGGTTTGGATTTTGTTAAAAAATTCTTGGAACTCCCTATTTTTGTAGATTCTGATTATTTGGTTGTAACATGTTAATAGAGAGATTCTGAATAACATGAAAAATATAGGTATTAATTAGAAGAAAATATATGGGAAATAAGTTAAGAAGAAAGTTTACCTTGAATAAGGGTCTTAATTGATGGACCGATTAGAATAATTGTAAAATGTGCGAGGGTGGACTCCTAAAAAAAAGGAAGTAAAAGATAAGAAATGAGAAAAATGTTGGTAATCAAACTTAAGTTTGAAAACATTGAGAGTAAATGCGTCGATGGTAGATGGCAAAAGAAGAGCTAGTGTAGATGGTACCTCAAGCAAGGAATCTAACTTACTCAAAATATTTGTCGAAGTACCTTTTGAGTTTTAGAGCTAGAATCAATAACTATTCTATTGTTGGCTAAATGGGAACATAGTAGAAGGCATTGATCCCTATGATAGTAAAATCGAAAGTTGGTTCAGTGAATTGAACAAAACAAAAAATCAATAAGTTTGAATCAATATGATACCTTAGGATGGGAGACATTAGTGAAAATTGGTACAAAAGATGGTTCTCGAACAACAAATAAATCAATTCAAGAATTACTTTGTTTCCATTACAAAAGATACGATATATTTACCAGTCACCACGAGCACCACCACATGAGACGACAAGGAGTAAGGAGAGGGACAAGGGGAGTGAGGAGGGAGAAGAAAGCGAGGAAGAAAATGAGTGCGCGAGGGAGTAAGTTAGGCATTTAAAACACTAAAGAAAGGGAAGAGGTAGTCGAAAGCACAACAAAAATAAAAAAAAAGAGAAGAGAGTGAATAAGATATAAGACATACAATGACAATTATATAAACAACTATCATTATATATGACATACGATAACAATTATGATACTCACATCATCAAATATTCACGTTCTCACATATTCGATGGTGATTATTTATATAATTATTATTGTATCTCTTTGTTAACAAATTTAGACTTATTTATTTGACCATAATTATTTATATAATTATTATTATATGTCCTAATTATCGTCAAAAAATCTAATCATATTTTAAAAATATCATCGAATAACTTTAGAATATGGTTTTAATATAACTGATCGTTTTTGCTTTATTTTATCCTAGTGTTTCCATCAAATTTATTTTTTATTAATATTTATATAAGTGACCATTAATATTGAATAAATTTAATTTTACATATGGTATTTTAAATTGAAGTTTAGATTCACAGTGTGACTGACTAAAAGAGAATTTGCCGCAGATATTGAAAAGCAAGTAGAATATATATATATCTTTATGTTGAAAAGCATATATGTCATCTCACTAGTGACTCATTTTATTCTTTTTCTTTATGAGATCATTTTATTCTTTTCTTTTGAACCTGAACGCAACAAAAAACCATAGAAAAGTTTCTGCCCCCATCAAGTTGACTTTCCAGATATTCGTTGAAGAAGCATCAGAAAATACGTGGGGACTTCGTGGCAAAAAACAAAAAAGAAAAGGAAGGAAAATATACGCTCCAATTATAAGATATTTATTTGCGATGATTCCTTGGATAAGATAAACACTGAATATTTTGAAGATATTTTATACTTGTGGCATACATCCCATTATAAATTATGTCGATTGCTTCATAAAAATATGGAAATAAGGACTTAAAAAATTAAAACTATATAATTTTAAATACAAAAAATATTTTATAATCAAACTATATAGTCAAATATTATCACTCAATCAATTATCGATTAGACTTTATTGCACTTTTATTCTCAATTTTTCACTTTTTTTTTATTTATTTCCAAATTTTAATTTGAAGTATTTTGCCCTACCCGCTTTAAAATATTATGAATTTTATTATATTTTCATTAATACTTTCGGAGTGTTTTAAATAATCAATAAACGTATAAATTTAAAAGAAAAATATAAATGTACACCTTTTATTTGTTAAATACCCATATAACATTTATGGTGTATGAGTATGACATTTTTAATTTTGAGTTAAACCTCGATAAATTAAATTTATAATAAAATATGACGTGAGAGTTTAATTTGGAATTAATCCCCTATAAGTTTAATTTGTTATAGGTATAAATAAAATAATAATAAATTTGTTTTATAACATTTCATACGAGAGGTATAGGAAGAATTTTTTCTACTGTTAACGTTTAATCACTACTCTAACACATAATTTAATGACGGTTAAAAATAAAGATATAATGAACTATTATACAACCATCGTTGTTAAAATTATTGTTAAAAATTGTAAAATTTACGATGATTTTGACTCATTATTGTAAGTTATCAATACAACAATGGTTATAAATATAACATCCTATCTCTTTCACCGATTTTGATTCATGTGCACTAGATCTTTCTACACTATAACATACCTAGAAGGTTCCACTATTCTCTAATTTTTGTTTTCCAAGCCTTGTACTGTCAAACCTTTTACACGTAATACATTTCGAGCGAAATACTTTCTTAATTGTCCTTCACCTTCGACTTGTTCGGTAGTAGGATCCTTAGTGTAATTTAAATAATCTTTTCCCTTACTTTCTATTATCATTCTCTCTTAAGGTGATGTCAAGCACGTACTAGTTTAGAATGAGCTTTTTACATTCTCCCTTACTATTAATATCAAATTGAAAGTATTATGTTTGTTTTATTAAATTAATAATGTTATTTATCTCTCTATCTATATATGTAATATACTACTACGATGTTAACTATCAAGAATAAATCTAAGTAGGAACTATTAATTCTTTACCATTAAAAAAAGTTATTTTAAATAAGTTTGAAGCTTATTAAATTCATTAATAATAAAATACTAAATAATTAAAAGTAAAATTAAATGTTCAAATATAAAAAAATAAAATTATAAATTCTTTACCATTACAAATAATTACAATTTAGATGAGTTTAAATAGAATTATGAATAAAAATATTAAAAAAATGTATATATATATATATATATATATATATATATATTATTTTGATTGATATAAAAGTAATTTTTGTTTCAAAACAATGAAAGTATAAAAGTTTATTACATATATATTGAATAGCCGTTGTTAAAAAACAAGATTATATATTAAATACCTTAGACTTAAAATTTTGTTTTTCCTGAAACATTATAGTTAGAATTACTAAATATTTTAACATATAATATTCTTTATCTTAAGTGTGATTACAGTTTCTAATTGTGGCTTTTAAGAAATTAGTTTCAATTACTTGACATATCAGAAAAAGATGTGCTTGAAAAATGCTTTACATATACCTCCAACGAATCAAATAAGTTGTAAATATATTTACTGACTAAGGAATGATCCATAAAAATAGATTTTGTTGTGCTTGAATGCATTATGTATGATTTTTTTTTTAAATATGGATGAATTACTCAAATATAGATTTTGTTGTTTCCTCATTAGTTTTGGTTGGGTCCAATAATTAGTTTTGTATATTTCTTTTAGTGTTTCTTTTACAATTAGCATTGTCATAGTTTTATAATGATGCTTATTGATGAATCCCTTTCGATGATCTACAATGAAGATGATGATCAATTTTGTTTTGTGTTAATTCATGTTGTATTATAAGTTAAATGGTCTTAAGTGATAATATATATATATATATATATATATATATATATATATATATATATATATATATATATCTTTATCTTGGATTTTTAGTGAGTAAATTTTAGTTTGGAAGGTCTGTGCATTGATTTAGAATTCTTGCATATTTTTTAATCGTTTATAAAAGATACTTTAATAGGTTAAAACATTCTGGGTAAAATCATTTTGATCGATAAAGCAATGATTTTAATTTATTAATTGTACTTAAAAGGAGGTTTTACAAGACTTTAATGGATTAAATTTTTTTTAATATATTAGAAGTGTTAGTGTTGGATTTAGCTTGAAAAATATTTTAATTTTACTTAAACAAACTTTAGTTAAAAATTTATTTTGGTTTAATAGATTAAATCGATTATTTAGTTAATTAAAATAACATAAAGTGATTATTTAAATAATTTTAACAAATTAAAATATTGATTTAATGGATAAAATTTTGAGGCATTGTGCTTGGATTAGTTTTAATGGATTAAAAATGGTTAAACCCATAAAAATATATTCTAAAACACAGTAGTTGGAAGTTAACAAGATTTTTCCTCTCGTACTGAGAGAGATATTGTTTCAAACCTCAAGCGTAATCAATTATTGCATTTCTATTAGTTTCTTTAAGATTGTGAAAAGATTTTATCACACCAGTTGGTTGAACTTCTTCTCTATTCTTGAATTGGTATTTCCAAGCTATCAAGAATTTGGATGTTAATTATCAATTCATACATATTTTGGTTAATATGATTAAACCTGAGTAAGATGAACAATAAAAAAATCAACCAAAAGTAGAAGAAACAACTATAAAATGTGGAAATGTAAATTTCTGAAAAGAATAAATTATTGAAAAATGAAAATTATCAAGAATAAAATAAAAACTGATAGAAAAAATCAATAAAAATTGTTACTCGAATTATAAAAAATTTTATTGAAAAATATTTTCTCTCAATTTTTACAGCAATTTTTAAAATACAATTATCTTAATACAATTGTTCGTTTGTTATTTATATTTATTATATTTTGAGACTTCTAATAATAAATAATAAAAATGTAAAAGTTTATTTTTCATGATCTTACTAATATAGATGTGAAATCATCAACTTATAATGATTTCATATTTTTCTCAATTTTATATCTTCTTTTATTTTTTTCAATTTTTTTACTTTATTTGATTCTTTAAATTTTTTTTCCTCATTTCTGGAATCCTCGGTATTTTTTTTATTTATTTATAATATTCGGTATCTTATCTTTTTATTATTTTGAACATTTTCAATCTTTGGATCCTCTTGTATCTTTAAAGTCGATCTTTACTTCGTGCTCTCAACTTCTGACATCCAATTCCTGATGAAAGCAGCAATGACGATGGAACCACGAGATTCCCTTTTCAAACAAGGGTCAGCTCCACAAGCAAAATGTTTGAAATTCGAAATAATCCTCAACCTTTTAATTTTTTTTACCAAATTATAATTATAACACAAGTTACCGTAATACACTGATCCGGTGCCACGTGTATAAATCGAAACTGAAAATAAAAAGAAATTACATCATAAATTCTATTCGGTAGAAAAAAATTAAAATAGAGTAAAAATATCTTTAATAGTTTGAGAGAAAATTGATATAAAATGATGAAAAATATATATTTTTAAAAAATAATAATTAAATTAAAATATTTATTTAATTATAAAATTATTTATTAATGTTTTATTAATAAAATAAATTTATAAAGTAATATATTTAAATTAACATTTTATTTTTATTAATATATATTTGGATATATAATTATAAATATTTTTTATTATAAAAATATTTTTTTCTAATATTTTTAAAAATTAAATTAATCAAATAATATATATATATATATATATATATATATATATATATATGTGTGTGTGTATGTGTGTGTTTTTAAATTATTCATTTGATTTTTATAATTATTTTTATATTTATAATATTTTATTAAAATAATAATTAAAAAATATATATTAAAATTAAAATTGTTAATATAAAAATAATAATTATTTATTAAGTAGGATAATTTTGTAAAATAACCTTCTTCTTCTTTTTTACATTTTTCATTCCTTTTCGTTTATATATAAATGCTATAAAGTAATATATTTTTTTTTTACTTTCCTAATTACTAAATAAAGAAAATACATTTTTTTCTTAATGGTCATTTTAAATTTTAAATTTTTCTTTCTGCAGACAAACAAAACAGCCAAATGGTTTATTTGTTTTGGTTCTTTCTTGCTCCACCCTATAATGATTTTATATGCCGCTCATAGCTCATGTAAAATGATGAAAATATTTTTTTATTAAATTTTGTTTGAAATCCTACAAAACATTTTCACTTTTGCACTCTTTTACACGTTAACTCTTGTATTTTTATTTTGTTGTTCTTCTATCTATATAAAAGATCGTTTTTATCCAGAAGCTTAGAAATTGTTAATGCTTTATACAAAAAATATACATATGAATCTAAATTGTTCAATCCAAAGCATTTCTAGATATAAAAATGAGTTCTGAAATAATTAATCCATAATGAATTTCCAGAACACTTAATCTAGAAGTGCATTTCAGATTAGCTATTCCATAATTCATTTATGATTGAGTATTTCAAAATATTTTGGATTAGGTGTCTTAGAAATTAGTTATAAAACAATCAATCTAGAATGCATTTTTAGAACACTCACTAGTACAAAATGAGGGTTTTACGTCTGTTATTATGACCTTTTTACGTTAGAAACAAATTTGACGTTAATACGAGATACGTAAATTTAGGTCGGACATAATCACTAAAGTAAATTTACATCGGATCAAGGACATACCTGACATAAGTTAACGTCGGACCTAGGGCATAACCGACGTAAATTTATGTCGGGTATGCCTCTCGTCCGACGTAAATTTATGTCGTTATACACTAAGTCTGACGTAAATTTTGTTTTTTTTTTTAATATTCAATTTGTTTTGTCTTACGACCAGTATAGATTTCAATAAACAATAATTGAAAAATACAACAATACAATATAATACAAAACTAAATTAGTATAAAGACTAAATTGCTTAAAAGGTAAACATTACAAAATTAAACTAATACAAAGTAGTCTAAACTAGTACAAGAACTAAGCTAACTAAATGTTAAACTATATAATACAATACAAACAATAACCTACAAATTAAGTACTATAAATGTTGAACGAAAAATATTATTCATTGTTCTCTAATTTGTGTAATATCATATTATGATAATGGAGATACATGAATATGGAAATACTTGAAATATTAATTGACTCTTGTTAACATGTAATACACATAAAGGTAAATAAACTTAACAAATGTTGAAAGCAATTACCTCCGTCCAAGAATCAATTGTATTCGCACAAATTATGGATCTCATCCAATACCGCCATGCTTATTATACTAAATTGAGAAACAAAACATAATGTTATTATAACATACTTTTGTCTATTACATATGATTAGGAGCATATTTTGGAAAAATTGTTACGAGGGATTTGTCCTCTCTTCTTCGCTTTTTTACCTTCGTTTTCATATGTTGTGCATTCAAATCTGATATCGGAGTCAAAACTTATCATTCTTCAAATATTTTCTTGTTTTCTTTTCATCATCATAAAACCCTGAATCCTATATACTGTAATATCTTCTCTTCACAACAAAAAACGTAGAATTCAAACAACTAAACCATGAAAACATAAAAATGCAGTGTATAAACCGTAAATCCACTCAAGCGCATAAACAAATAATTGCAAACTACAACAGTTCAATTTCAATAACAATCCAATTGAGACATTCATGCAATAAAGTGATTAAAATCCCCAAAAATAATCACGGATTCAATTTCAACATAAAATAAGAGACACATAAAACACTAACCCTAACCACAAATATACAAAAAACGCTCTAGAACTCGAATTCAATCGGAGAGAAATGTCAACCACCATAAATGGGATACAATGTAGGTGTTTTCGTCACCCACTATGGTCAAAATGTACTTGAGAGGAGTTAGTTTGGTCATTACGTCATCATCAGTCGAAAACCCTCACAACTTTTACGTCGGACCTCATAGGGGCTGACGTAAAAGCCACTTTTTATGTCAGTTAGGGAGCCACCTGACGTAAAAAGTAGCTTTTACGTCAGCCTCTAAGAGGTCTGACATAAAGTATCAACCCTTATTTACAAAAATTCTACCACTTTTTTTTTAAGTTAAATATTTTTTAGTCCGATGAGAATTAGGTGACGTAAAAATCCCATTTTGAACTAGTAACTCAATCTAGAATGCATTTCTAGAACAACCAATCTAAAAATGAGTTTAAGAAATCTGAACATGTTTTGATGAACTACTTTTTGTCCAATGTAATTTTCATTATGTCCAGGACTAGGGGAGGTTATTCTCAACCCGCAGATCATGTTCGTTCAACGACCTTTGTAAGACAAGGGGCTCGTGGGGAATTAAGTATTGTTAATGAGTACGAAAATAATGTGGAGGAGAATGTTGTAAATGAGCAATATGAAAAACCTCTAACAAATTATTAATATTTTCTAGGAAGTCCTATAGATAATTTATTATTAACCATATATGAAGATCGCGGGATCCATAGTCTGTGGGAGTGATAAGTGTCTTTCACGTCTTATAAGTTAATGCATATAAATGTTAATGTTATAAAATTTAAAAATAATAGTTTTTTTCTTGTAGTATCGTGGCAAGTTAAAATGTGTTTCTCATAGTAGAAAAATGAATAAGTTAGGGGCTCCACACCCACGTATCGCGAATGTAATTCAGTTATTTGGGTTAGAAGCACTTGTGGATTCTAGTTATGATACGACGAATAAGGGAATATTATCTATCTTTGTTGAGAGATGGTATAGTGAGACTGGCAGCTTCCATCTACTCTTATGTGAGATGACCATCACATTAGATTATATGTCCTCATTATTGAACCTACCAATTGTAGACCTCAAATCTTGCTCGGCTTCTCAATAAAGACAAGGAAACCTCCGTTCGAAGATGGACAAGGCTTCTTTAGGCCCCTAGGCATGTTCACTAAGCTCCATGTAAGGATAGGAGGGTTTTTTGTACACAAAAAATAAGAAAAAATAGGAGAACGCTGACAAGAGGCTCGAGATGGTCGTCCCATTTGGCTAGACAACCGTCTCACTTTCCCTGAAAGTTGAGACGGTTGTCTCGCCTTTCTTTGAGCCTGAGACGACCCTCTCGATATTCTAGACGGTCGTCTCGCCTGTTAGAAGCCTAGACGGTCATAGTTTCTACCAGTAGATAAATAAATAGGGTAAAAGCATAGTTTCTTTCAGTCTTTATTTTATGAACTAGTTCATCATAGGGAACCCGAAAGGGGCATTGTGGGGTGCTAACACCTTTCCCACACGTAACTAACTCCCTTATCCAACTCTAGTTGTAACGGCCAAAGTTGGTTTTTCTAAAACCAACGCCTTTTCTTCCTTTTACGATGCTTACGGTAAAAACATCGATGGCGACTCCATAGAACCCTTTACGAAAATCTTGCCTTTAGGTACAGCCCGGTTATCGGACAACCTAAAAGTGTTGAACATCTTATTTAAAAAACGCGAGTCATATAAAATCATCACGTCGCTCCGACTGCCACTTTTAACGGCGGCGACACCAATTGTTAGTCAATTTTGTGATTATATTCACTAAGAAACATGTGAAGTTGTAGAGGTGTTGATAGAGATCTTAGGAGTTGATTTTGCAATGACTTCTGTATAGATGAGACATTGTAGAGGTGAACATGTTCGTCTTAGTTAGTTGCATAAAAGTGTATGATGAAGCTTGTACACACAAATGATGAAGAATTGCAGCTCGAGCATATTTAATGCATCTTGTGAGTTTCACTATTTTTGCTAACAAAAGTTCGATCGTGTATCATATTTTGGTCTATTTCGAGATCTTACCACTTGTGGTGAATATTCTTGGGGAGCAATTGCACTCAACCATATGTATAAGTAGCTTCATGATGCATCGTATGCCAATGCAAAATAGTTAGCCAAATATGCGACTTTATTTCAGGTATAGTCTTATTATTTGATACCTTTAATATGTTAGCTCAACATGGAGTGAAATTTTATTGATTTTTGAATTAAAATGCCTGGATATATGAGCATTTCCCTGGGATAATGTTATGAGTGTAGTTTTTAAGCCAATCATATAAGGTGTTGAGATAATTAAGTAGAGAAAATTCAAGAAAGATTTCCACTGGATATTAAGATAATCACTTATCTATGCGTGAAGGTGCACTTTTGAGGATTCAAGAGAGGAGAAGAGAGGATTCAAGCAAGAAATAACAAAATAACAAGAGTTGGAAAATAAGGACTAACCACGACAATCAATGAAAAAAGAGATGAAAATAGAATGGAGAAAAGGCGAAATGGGGGTGAGGATAGATGGGTGGCATGCCACTTGGGGGATGGACCAACTCAAGATGAGTGGTGGTTGTCATCACTTGAACCAAGGTTCAAGATAAGACTAAGAGAAGAAGAACACTCCAAGAGAAGAGCTCTCAAACTTTCATTCAATTTCTAATCATTTACAAAAGGTGGGGAGCCTTTTATATATAGGCATGGGTGAAGGATCAAGAGGGATATGGATATACATTAGGGGTTATAGAAGCACATGTAACCCTAATTTACCCTATAAGGGGTGGGGGGCCTTGTTTTCTCACCAAAACCTTTGTCTTTCTCTTCTAAGAGGTCAAAGGTTGACCTCCTCTCCCTTCATGGGCCATCTAGGATCCAAAGTTTGGGTCCTAGACTCATTTTCTCTAAAAAATGTGGTGGACTTCAAAAGAGGTATCCTCTACAATAACAAGATTAACATAAGTCTAAGAAAATTTAAAGAAGAATAAATTCTAAGTAAATTAAAGGTTAAGGGTGAGAATGAGATTTTCCTTCTAGTCATTTTTCTAGTGAGACATGGGGAAGGATATGTTGAGGGATCCCCATGTTATATGAAGTATGTGATTGGTACATTATCATCAATTACCACCATCTGTTTTCAACTTGACCATCTATCATTAATTGTAGTGACATGGATGTCATATGATGATCATAGGGAAGCCTGACCTTTCAAGTTTATTACGATGATCTCAGGGTACATTAGATTGGGCTCTCTTTGTCATCTACACTTTCCAGAACGTGTTTTTAGACAATATGGATATGTACAAAAAATACCACGTCATCCATATGTCCTAAGTAATATTCCACCTACAATAGAATTGTTTGATAATGACAATTTCATTTTGCTAACCATTTAGTTGTTGATCTCGTGTTGTCATTTGTCGCCTCCGTCAAAAGAGGCGGTCAGAGCGACACGATAGTTCCGACTTCCGTTTTCGCGTTTTAGAAGGGTGATGTTACAACGCCTCTAGGTTATCCGATAACCGGACTGGACCTAAGAGCGAGGTTTTCGAAAGAGAGCTTTTAGGTTGTCCGATAACCGGGTTGGACCTAAAAGCGAGGTTTTCAAAGAGGGTTCTTATGGAGTCGCCACCGATGTTTTTACCAAAAACATCGAAAAAGGAAAAAAAGAAGGCGTTGGTTTTTAAGAAAACCAACTTTGGCCATTATAACCAAAGTTAGGTAAGGGAGTTAGTTACGTGTGGGAAAGGTATTAGCACCCCCACAACGCCCATTTCGGGTTCCCTATGATAGGCCAGTTATTTCATAAATAAACTTTAAAATGATGTTTTTACCCTTTTATTTGCGGAATTAAGAAAATAATGACTACATGGCCCTAGTAGCTAGTGTACAGATAAATATAAATAAAAAGGCAGTAATAGAGAGGGAGAAAGTAAAGAAACCTCCGAAGCAAACTTTTTTTATTAATTCTCTTAAAATAGGACACTTTTTGGCGATCCTTCGCTCTACAACGTCGGTCTTTCTCTCTCGCAACGCTATAAAAAGCTCTCTAAGAACACTCAGAAAACTTCGGAAATGCTTCGGAGGGGCTCTAGAAGAAGAATTTTAAGAAATGTTAGAAGGAAAGGTTGAAGAACTATCTGAAAAGAAGGGGAGAGCGCCCTGCGCCCTCCTTTTATAGGGATTCACGTCTGTCAGGTCAAGACCGTCGTCTCGCCAATCGGGACGGCGGTATCGATTTGACAAATGGCAAGAAGGTCGTCTCACCAAACGAGACGGTCGTCTCGCCCTTGCTAATGGTGAGATGACGGTCTCGACCCGTCAGGTGGAAATACTTATTTTTTCCGTATAAAAAGTCTTCATTCTCTAATATAGAGCCTAATAGTTTATCCTAATGACCTTTTAGGACTTGTCCATCTTCGAATTGGAGGTCTTCTGCTCTTTATTTTGCGACCGGACAAGATTTGGGGTCTATAGGCACCTAATCCCTTAACATGTATTTGTGGGTATATGGAGTTATTTTGTCATGTTTCTCATTCTTATATAATTTAGTTCGAAGAAAATCATATGCCCTCAGATGTCATATGTCCATCAAACGTAGGTGATGTTATGGAGACCAAGGGAGAATATCATGTTGTGGTAATGAATATGAATTAAATTATGGTACTTGTGGTATACATATAATGTTATCTTATTATTTATTATATTATTGTTAGGAATATGTCGAAGGATTGCCTCCACATTATAGATGATGATTCATTTAGGCCATGTCTATGAAGGTACACCAGCATGGGATGAGATACAAGCAACACTGATGCTAGCACGTGGAGTAACAAATGAGAGGGTTGTTTATACCAAAAGATGTAGATGATTGTTACATGTTATCTGTGTCTTTTTATTTATGATTATTGTACTACTCCTTCATTGTTGGACTATATTAACTTCTTTGTATTTGGATTATGTTAATTGTTCTAATATTAAGAACTTATTCTTCACAAGGTTATAAACTATAAAAATGGAAAGATTGTTATATATAATACTATTTGATGTCACAAAGACAGCTTACGCGCGCACACACACACACACACACACACACATATATATATATATATTCTAATTGTTGACAAGGTTAATATAATGTTGTTTAATGTCAATTAATTGCGAGAATATTTGCATTCGACCAATGTAGAATGAAGAGCAAGATTTTGCATTCTCATAGTGGCGGATCTTCTTGGGAGTTGAGGGGGCCATAGCCCCCCTAAAATTTTGTAACTCCTATGTAATTTATGATTTTTGCCCCCCCCCCAAACTTAATGAACATTTAATATATTTACTTGTATATTTACAATTCTATCCTCTCAGCCCCATCTTCAGTTTTGTAACTCTCATATAATTTATGATTTTGTCCCCCTCAAACTTAATGATCATTTAATATATTTAAGTATATATCTATAATTTTATCTTTTCACCCTTTCATCTTCTTTCTTCCTTTTATATTTATTTATTATTTATTAATAATATATTATTTGGCCCCCAAGATCCACCACTAACAATGAGTAGACCATAATATATCTGTTGGTGGTATGGGACAACTATCCTTCAAGAATATCTACAATAAAATAATAACTTAATAAGTATTAACAACATTTTATATATTTGTGTAGATATGAACACGTAACACAAATTATACTTGGACAAAATGATTCCCATGAACATGACTAATACAATTAATATGATGCTTCCTCATATCAGTTGGAGGTTGAGTTCTTAGTGGAAAAATAATAATGTATTGTTTAAGTGATAAATATATGACAATATAACGACTTGTAATCACGTATCCCATATCAGGAATAGCCATCCACTTATCAACATTTTCATGAAAAAATAAATATAACCATACATTTTATAAAAGAAAATGACACTTGTAACTTATGGAATTAGTAGTTAACTTACCTAAGTCATCTCTTCAATAAGGAGTGATGTTTTATCGTACTTAAAACATTTATTACATCAAAATAAATGTGAATTTTCATGATGCCACTCAGAATAGGCCATGAATCTTCACCCATACCTAATAATATAGCAATAAGACGATAACTACAATGTCCATCATTCTTCACATCAACTATATCAAGTATTTATGGCAGTAGGAAATTGGCCTAACATCGGTATTGAATTGGTGGGAAACTCTTGCTTGACATGTCCCTTACTTGACTTTCAAGTAGATGAACTATCATGCTGAGAATGAAATGCATCAACATGCTCCCAATAAGATGGGTCATAGTTAGTAGATTTAACAAGTTTATTACCATGATCTTTTGTTTTCACCTTCTCCAAAAGGATAGTCAGTGATGTCAAATATGGGTATGCAATTTCATGGAGCTTACTTTGTATATTAACCTTGCCAACAATATCAACTTCTTGGAACCTCTTAAAGATAGCGTCAAATTCTTGTTAAATAGATTAATTGTGTCATTGATTCCTCTGATGACATATCAGAAAAGCTTAATAGGTACCATATGACATGCATTAAAGCTAAGTATACACCCACAACGTTTATTATCCATCCCAACATACCTTACTCGATCATATTCTTCAGCAATATGACTTAATGAATACTTTGAGACAAAATCTTACAATTTCTTGTACCTAGTGGTGTTAAACATATGACCTACCACATGAAGACTTTTCTGAAATGAAGCTTCATTATGTTGTAATGTTATCATATTATTCATTGAATCTTAAGAGTAATACAAGTCTCCTACACTACTTTGTAGCATTCTTTTAAGGGTCCAATGTGTAGCTTCGAGCCTACATATGAAACTATAATTAGTATCATGTATTAAATATACTTTCAATAAAATAATATGTTATGAATCATCATACCTATTACTTGTAGTATTCCTTAAGTACATCACCTTATTAGTCCATGCCCTAACAAAATTTTCCTTATGTGGAATTAACCATATGTCTTTCACATATTCAATAAACATAGGCCACGATGAACAAATAACTTCAAGGGATGTAATGCGACGTTGAAATTCATCCACTTCAATACAATTCATAGCACCTCCCCAAGTATCCATCACTTACTCCCATGCCTCTACTGGATGCACTAGCATTTTGCTTTGACATATTTTTTCTATGTGAAAATGACCTAAAAGGTTGGTTGACTGAGGAAACATAATTGTAATTGCATTCATTAATGTCAAATCCCTGTTAGAAACCAATACTCGAGGGAGCAAATCAACTCTTAAAAACAATCATCTAAGTTTTTCAAGAGCCCAAACAAAGTTCTTTTCACGTTCAACACCTAATAAGACAAATGCAACAGAGAATGTCATTCCTGTGGATGTTACACCAACAATCTCAAGTAAGGGCAACCTATACCTATTTGTTCTGTAAGTACTATCTATCATCAATACTAAGTTAAATGCATTCAATAATTTGATAGAATCAGGGTGTGTCCAAAAAGTATTTGTTACAATATTTGTACTCTCATCAAACAAATGACAATGAATATACTTGTTCTACTCCAATAACTTCATTAGTTGTTGCATTTCAGTTTTATGACCTCTTACACCTCTACGTAAGGGTGTCAAAGTGAACTAACCCGGCTCACACAGGTTGTCTCACCACGGGATGAGCTGAAAACAAGTGAGTTCAACCTGGTTCACTTTATGGCGAGCCAGAAATTTCACAACCCGACTCACTAACCCATATTTATTTTTGTTTTTCATTTTTTTTCTAATAAGCATGACTGAATCGTGGGACTAAAACATAATGACGCAATGGCATGGTAAACGTCGTCACGCGACAAACGGTATGGTGCAACTAAAGCATGATGGCGTGGTAGTACCGACGAATACAGTGGTGTAGTGAACATAGTGGCATGACAAACACTATGATGTGACTGAAACGCGGAACTAAAACGCTATGACGTAGTGACACATCAAATGTTGTGACGTGACTGAAATGCAGGATTGAAACGTAATATACACAATGACGCAGTGGTGCGGCAAACGAATGGCAAGCAACCTAAGTGCAGCAGTGAACGCAGTGGTGCGATGAATAGTTGATGATAAGCTTGAGTAAAAGTTGGCTTCTAGCGATGACAATGAGTAGAAGTGGAGAGACAGGATAACATCAATTAGGGTTACTAAATTATTTTAATTATTTTAAAATTTTAAAATGAATAGTAAGTTGCGGGTCAACCCACCGAACCCCCTTAACCTCTAGGTTAAGTGAGTCAAGTTCATTTTTAACCCATTATATATGAAAATTAAAAAAAAATGAACTCAACTCAACTTAAACCCATGGCGAGCCAAGTTGGCTTACGGATTACAACCTGTATTAACACCCCTACTTTTACAATGTGTGTACCTTGCATTATACACTTGTTTTATACTCATAACATTATTTTCATTGTCTCCTTAAAGGAAAGTATAAATTTTTAGGCTTGACCAAACTTTTTGTCTTATCAACCAGTATGGACTTTTTATTACTTATTAATCTACTAGGATATGAATGACCTACCAATATATCAACTAAGTCATAATTATTACTTGCCCAAACTAACTTTAGAATCCATCTTTTACCATTTTTTATAGTTTTTTTCATAATTTAAAGGGACACTCACATTTTCTACTTCCTGTAATAGTTGGATGCAATTTTTTTTTATTCTTATATTTACCATCTCTTTCACAACCTAACAATACATATGTCTCCTTTATTCAATGATCATTTGTTGTATTTGACTATTTGATATGAATTAAAAATAATTTAATATTCTTACCAGTTTCTTAAAATAATGAATCTTTAGTTGGTAACAATAGTTGAAGAAATAATGAGAATAGTTTAGGATTTAAAAACCAAACAACTAGAGGGTTTAAAAACAAAAACAAAAAATAAACACTTAATAGAAAAGATAGATGTAAGGATAAAATAAATTTATTTTAATTATGGGACTGCAGAAAAAA
This sequence comes from Sphenostylis stenocarpa, assembly GCA_963425845.1. Lineage (NCBI taxonomy): Eukaryota > Viridiplantae > Streptophyta > Magnoliopsida > Fabales > Fabaceae > Sphenostylis > Sphenostylis stenocarpa. The sequence goes on along the minus strand of OY731401.1, from coordinate 76,286,641 downwards.
ATTATGGAGGTGCAGAGTCCTTTCTCTCCCTTTTCGGCCTATCCATATTGGACCGTCCGCATGCTTTCAGGCCCAATCTCATGACTTATCTCCAGGTCCTGTGTTGGGATTGTATCACCAAGTATTTTCGCCGTCAGAGTCACCTTTGACGTGAAGACAACCTTCTTGTTTGGAGCTTATTCCCTAAGCAATTAACACCTACTTGCAAAGGTTATGGGTGATCATTCTTAACCGCCGTTTTGTCTTAAATTCGAAATGTATAAAAACCATATAGATATTATGCCATACAATGTAAAATAATTGTACATTTGTTATTCAATCATAAAATAGCATAGCATATAAAATAAATTTGTAAACGGGTAAATTATATTTACATTCATTATTTTTTTTTCTTTAATGTTTATAAACAAGCACCCTCACAAGTGTAGATGCTGTAATATTTTTCAAATAATTAAGGAATGTTAGTATAATATATAATGGGTTTTCCATAGATCCTAAAAAAGATATTGGGTGAAAATCAAGAAATAAACTAAGGGTAGCCAAAGATTATGCACTAACAATTTACATTTTTGCATTGTTACTGAATTAGAAATTATTATATATGGTAAATTTGTTGATAGTTATAAAACTTTTTTGAAAATTCATTAGTGATTTAGCCATATACAATTATCAAGGCCATATAATATAATATAGTAATTGATCATATAATTATACCAATGTAACTCCATTTCTTCCCATTTATTATATATTTAATATGTTTATTGACAAATATTATCTATAAAAATGACAATATAAGCCAAATTGAATTTTTGAAAACTTAAATGAAATAAGATCAATTTTTTATAGATATATTTAGTGAGATATGACACCAAACATACACGAAATATCAATATCTTTTTGGGTTAGTTAATATAATAATCATAATCATTAATGAAAACTTTTTTTTTTTTTAATTTTACCTCAATGTCTGTTACACTAAAAGTGGAAAGATATCTTTACACTAAAAATGTCAACTTAAATCATGAAACGGCTTTCCTGTGTAATACATAGGCCATACTCTAAACTTGAGAAAGAAAAAGAGTTTATTATAAGATAATATGTGTCGAAGTAATTCATAGTTATCTATGATACATAACATCTCACTGCTCCAGTCATATATAATTAATAGCTTTCATGCTTATAAACAGTAAAATTATTTCCACAACTTTGAACCTTTAAGCTAGATATATTGCATGTAATAAACTCTGGGAGGCACACAACGTATATATATCATACACGATAGCAAACTGTTGCTGTAATCTATCTGCTTGTACTTTGACGAAATCTAGTTGGAACTTCCTAAAGAAAAACTTTCAAAGCTAAGAAATTTTTTTCTTAAAAGAAAATGTCATTTTGTCTAGTTTTGTAGTACTTTGGAACCCTCATAGGATACTAACCGGACTGCATTCTGGTAACATAATTCAGCGAGTTCTTCTTTCGTAATTTCTAGCATAGATGCAACATAATCAAGTACCTGCGAGTAGAATGAATTAAAAAATTAAATCTAACAAAACAGGTCCCTGAAACACTAAAAAATTCATTATATACATTCTACAGTACTTAAAATTCAGTACTATATTCCCGTTGATATTTCTTGACACTGATAGCAAATGTCCCTGCTTTGTTTAATTTGAGGTTTGCCATCCTTACTAATGCAATGTAAGAAGGGGAACCCTCATATATGTTAAAGAAAATTAGATACAATCCTTCAAGTATTGTTTTTGTTGTTCTCTAATTAAAATTGAAATTTACCTCGGTAATCTGCATAACAAAAATATGCTTTGAAGGACTGTATTTAAGTTTCTCTTTAAATACGATTACACCCCTTATTTGAGTTATCCTATAAGACGATCTCCCTTCAGGTAAAACAAACCTACAAATTTCTGTATAATTTGAAGGTAGAGATAGTTGAGATAGGATTTAGAAGCTTCACGGGAGGGTTCATACAATTTATTAAGGCATTCTTAATTACCAGAAAATTTGTTGTTTATTGTTTTTCTCATAAAGTAAGCTTAGACTAACGAGACTTTTGTGATTTTTAATTAACAATATTATCATATATCTCCAAGGGAGCCACATAATTGAAAACCCAAGGTGGCAGTTAATTGGGGTACATACATTATGAATATTTGCCGGATGATTGAGTGTTTCCTTTGGCAACTTCGAAGCATCTGCCAATACATGGGATGAGTAACGGAGGGAAGAAACAGAAGTTGAAGACGATGTTGTTATTTGGGCTTGAAGTTCTTCAGTAAGAGAAGCATCTCCTTCAACAAAATGAAGAGAATCTATGTTTGACATTGGCAGTGCATCAGGTGCATCTGTCTCCAACAAAATCCTTTCGGAAGGGACCTAAATAGAATAAAAATAAGAATGTCACTGTTTTAACATTATACTACAAATTATATTCAACATTAATCACATATATCAGAAGGGATGAAAATCACCATCTTCAGCATTTTCTTTGCTTTATTTGCCTTTAGGGACATAAGGAACCCAGAGAAGGAAAAATAAGCACCAAGTTTGGAAAATTCAGGAACCATCTCAGCAGAACCTAGGTAAGAATGAAGAATAACCCCAGCAGGAAAAGGCCCCATTTCCCTGGAAAAAAATTTCAGAGATGTCACTTCCGATGAATTGATGTTTTAGACAATGAAAATTCAAGTATATAACAACTTTAAAACCGTGGCTAAATTATAAACATCAGAAAAGGGCCTCTGGTACTCTTCTATAAAAACCTTAGGTGGATTATCTTACTTCTATGGGAGATCTTGTTTCTCTTCAACAACATATTGATGTGATTCTTGAAGGTTTTCCTAAAAATTATGAATCTTTTATTTCTTTAATCGAAAGTAAGTTTAAAAGTTTCAACTTCAAAAGTTTCACAAGAAAATTGTTCTTGATTATGTCTTTGTTAATTTGACTCAAACATCAACATCTAATTCTATTTCACAAAATGATGAACTTGTGGCAGTTATGACTCAACCTGTGCAAAATCAAGACTATGTTTTTGGTTTCCGTGGTTCCTCTGTTTTTCGTAATGGTTGTGGTTCTATTTCTAGAGAACGTGGTTAGGTCATGAGGGCAATTTGTTTATATTCAATGTCCAGTATGTTTTAAGTATGAATGTTATCACCGGTTGGATCAGAATTACCAGCCTCTCAATTAAGGTAACTTTTACTCAAATTCTCAAGATTATTCCAATCAGAATTTTCAAGGAAATTTTCATCCATTTACTCGATACAATATGTACTCACATTTTCCTAAACACCAACAACACTTTGTTCCTCCTCTTTTCTACCCTCCCAACAACTATTGTCATTCTTCATAGTAATCAACATCCCCCTACTATTTTGTTAACCAACATTGGAGCTCGTTTGCTACCTACACCCAATGTTCAGTATTCTAATTCTAATTGGTTCTCTAATTCTGGTGCTTCCTTACATGTTACTTAAGATAGTTAGAATATTAACCAAGATGTTCCTTATGAAGGTTCTAAACCAATTTACATTGGTAATGGCCAAGGTTTTCCAATTCAATCCTTTGGTTCCTCCTATTTTACTGCTCCTAATAATCCTAATACTTCTTTAGTTCTTCATCATTTACTTCATGTTCCCACTATCACTAAATATTAATTAGTGTTAGTAAATTTGTTAAGGATAATTTTGTTTACTTTGAATTCCATGCTACTCACTATTTTGTTAAATATCAGGTAATGACATGTTGGTCCAAATGGTCTCTGTTTTTCTTAATATGCGGCTTCAAGCTTCTCCTTCCATCTTTGCCCCCCATGCTTAATCTCCTTTTTTTTGTTAATTTTGTAACCACTAACAACTTTAGTATTCAACCTTATGTTAGACTAGGCATACAAATGCTCATGTGATGAAATTTGTTTTTCAACAATGTAATCTTCCTTTTTCTAATAAAGAAGCTTCTTATTTTTGTAAAGCTAACAATATTGGCAAAGCTCATTAAATTCCATCCTCATTATCTCAAACAATTTATCATTCTCCTCTTGAACTTGTTTATAGTGATATGTGGGGTCCTTCTCCTGTGTTATCAACTAATGGTTTTTCATATAACTTTTATTGGTGCTTTTTCTAGATATACATGTATTTATCTTCACATAAGGAAGTTTGATCTCTATACTTTCAACAATTCAAAATTGTTAGAAGTAACTAAATATACATCTATTTGTACCATGATATCTATATATACATATGTTTCTCTACTAGGTAAAAAAACACAGGGATTTTATTCTTTTGTCTCTACCATTTATAATATGGTATCTAGAGCCGAAATCTCCCTTATGTCTTCCGAATTGGTCCATCAAACTAAGTCTATTTTGATACTCCCATTGTGGCATCTTCCACCTAGCTTACAAGCTGCCGCATGTGGGCAATGCATCCAACCAACTTTCCAAGAGCGATCATCGACGCCAAACAGGCCAGATTATGTACGTAGTAGGGCCCAAATTCAGCAGCTAATCACTTCCTCAAATGAGTCCAAATAAAATTGTTCTCACAATATATCAATAGTTTAAACAATGAAATCTAGTAAGAAGCAAACCATCACCAACAGTTATAACCTACAGAATCAACCTTTCGTAAAATATGATTTCTCTTTATCCAATCACCACGGCATGGAATGGAACGTTGCCTTTCACATATTTACATGCCCTAATAACTATTATTGAGCAATCTTTTAAAGTAGCAATTGAAACTGAAAGAAGAAAATATATTCATACTTCATTAGCTCAAGAAGATCACCAAAAGCACGAACACAATGAACAGATGCTGGCTTGTTCAACTCTTTTGCAAGTTCAAGCTGCTGCCTCAATACTTCAACCTGCACAGATGTCCTAATGCATTAGCAGCCAAAAATCTAGGTAACACTCTTGCACAAAAAGGACATATTCTGTTGTAGATGTATGATTGGCCAATCTGTTTCATCTTAAAGTTAAAGCTGAATGTCATTTTGTTTTCAGTAGAAAAGTTTCCATAATTACCAGAAGGTTAGAACTCTATTTGATAAATGAAATGACATTCTTAACTTTAAGAACAATAGATCCAAGTAAGTACCCTTGCAAGTACTACATTAGAGGTAGCATTACAAACAACAAAACTTTGATAATGACTCTATGTAGCATATATCAATAAAAGATAAATTTTCATTGAGAAGTTGTAGTTTGACCAGTTTTGAAGCCTAAACACTGCTATTCTTTCGAAAATTAGTTTGTCCTTGAGGCACTAAAGCATCAGAGATGACAAAAGTGGCACCAACCATTAATATTCATAAGTCAGCATTTTTACAGAAACCTTCACTCTCTCACTGATGATCAGAAGTTCCACAATTGCCAAAATTTATAGGTTATATCACTTCTACAAATACAGTTTGAAATTTAATTTATTGTTTTCTTCACAGACAACATAACTTCAAAGCTCACTTTGCAGATTGTTCTCCATCCAACATTCTTAAGAAATGGCACTTAATTTTCATGAACATACAACGCTTTGGTCCTCCTACCTGAACCAAGACTGTAAACATATGCCAAAATCATCTTAGGCAACAGTTTGAGTGCAATGTTTTCAACAAAAAACAGATGGAAATGATATGAAAATTGTTGCAAAAACTTCCAAAACACAAGTACTAATTCTTCCACTGCTACAATTGCTCAACTGTTTTTCATGTCTGCCGAAATAAAACAGCATTCTGGATTATTGAATGGGGCCTCAGGAGATATCAATGTATTCAGTGAATATACTCCTTGTCATGATAAACTTTGTTGTTCGCATAGCAGATGGAACCACTTCTATATTGAGACAAAAACTGTCTTGTGATAATTTTTGAAGACATAATATTGAGATTTGTATTTCATGGTCCTAATTTGGATTGTAATTTATTGTCCATAAGCATCCTGACACAAAATTTAAAATGTGTTACTAAATTTCTTCCACACATATTTGAATTTCAACATTTGGACTCGGGAAAGAAGATTGGCAATGCTGAGGAATGTGCAGCCCTACACCTTCTACCAGTTTTCAGGAAGCAGCCAACTGTACTTGTTCAAGTTCGTGCATGGACAATGATGAGGCCCAAAGAGTTAGTGGGCCTCATGAACCACTAGTCCAAGAAGGGAGCAAGCAAAGATGAGGAAGAGTATATGTGAGAAAGAAGAAACATATGGCTGAGGTGGCATGATTAAGGGGGAGGGTAGTTAGAGGAGAGAGAAGGGTATTTTCTTTTAGGACATATCAGTTATAAGTGGAAGGAGGGGATATTAGTGCGGGGGGGTTTTTGGAGAGAGAGAAGAGAACCAGTTGGGTTACTCTAGAGGAGCCTAGCTCTGGGCAATAAGAGTTGTTATCCTTCTGTATTTCCCTTTTATGTTGCAAATAATACAGAATAATAGTATTTCTTTCTTCTTGTATTTTGTGCTTGGTCTTTTAAATTTTTGGTGCTGGTATGTATTATTTGGTCCAACCTGCCGGATTTACATTTCGACAGGTGAATACCACCAAGAAGGAAAGTAAGCAAAACAAAACACGGAGAACCAGAAATTACAATTCTAATGGACGGTCTAGTTGAAGTCGCTGAGGGAGAGCTAGAACGCATGAGAGTTGTCATGGAGGAGATAAGACTTCAAGCAACCCAAAACCAACTAGCGATAAAGACGATATGCAAGGAGACTGCAGAAAACCAATCAAAATTGGTGGAACTAATCACTCGCAGTTGGGATAAAAATCTTCATGCAGATATGAATATGGTTAGATCAATAAAGAACAACTAAATGTTTAGCCCAGATATTGTGTAAAAAAAAAAAAAAAACTAAAGTAGTTTTCAAACAGAAATACAGTATCATCCCAAAATATCAAGCAAAACAGCTCTTCAAGCACTACTTCACTGTCAACTGTCAAGTAATCCCTCTCTTCTGCTCCATCAAAGTCTAACTCACGGTATTGGTCAATTTAGCAACTTGATTAAAATTCTGAAGATTGGTAGCATCAATGACGGGGAAATTTAGTGATAGGAGGAAGAAAACAGACCAGGTGCCACATGATGTTAGATAAAACAACAATAGATATACACTCAGGTTTCCTGAAAGTTAATGCAAATGTGGTTATGCCTATCTGGACATTCATTAGTTATTAGTACAAACAAGGCGTACTGAATTAGATTTCATGAACCATCATATTGTAACGCAACATTATACACAAATAATATCATTTAGTGTCCCGTGTCTCCCTATTCCCTCCCTCTCCACCTACAACACAGTATAGGAAAAAAAATAAAATGACAAGCTAAAACCTGCTCAGAAAAGTCAATCTTCCTTCCATGTGATCCTTTGTCCACACCAATCTGAGGAAAAGTAAATCAATCACACAAATTAAAGATGCATGAAAAACAAAAGCAAAAGAAATTTCATCCATAAATTTATTAAAAATGGATGAATATGTATATCTGTACATAAGGATTAAAGCAACCTAGATGAATTTTTATACCCTACATCTAAGAGAGGAAAACAGAAGCTAAGCATGCAAAAAGCTTAGCCACGAGTCAAAAGTCTCAGAAGGCTTGCACAGAACTGAAAATAGGACTCGTCAGTGCTGGAACAAAACCTATTAACTTGGTAACTGGTATTGTGGACTGCTAGAGTCATAATCTTTTTATAATCCCATACTTTACTTCCATATTCAAATAAATAACAAAAATAACTCTTTTCCCACTAGGTGGGATTGTCTACATGGGTTAAATATATGAAATATTATTCTGTCGTAAATCATGTCTATACACGAACTAATAATCTCTAAATCCGTCTTAACTACTCCGCCTATAGACTTTCTTGCTCTCTCTCTACCTATGGTGATGTCCTATCATGCATCTTAATGTAATATACTCTATTTAGTTTCAAAACATATGATGCTACTGTTTATGCCATCTGTGATCAAGTATGTTTGAGATTAGATGGTTTAAAAAACCATTAGTCAAAGAAAACTACCCAAAAAAAAAATGATGAATACTCCAGCATGAAACATGGAAAGAAAAATCACATGGAATGAACCAATTGAAAGGGAAAGTCTCAAACACAAAATAATCAACGATAGAATGTTTTTTACCCTTTAAAACATCTAAAAATTTGGTTTTAGTCCCTACAAAAATTGAATACCTTTTTAGTCTCTTCATTTATCAAAAGTAACATTTAGTCCTTCCCTGATTCTCTTCAAAACCTGTATTTCAGTAAAAATATAGTGATTTACAAAGTATTAAATTTTTATATGGACTAAAACTGAATTTCAAAATATTTTAAGGGATCAAAATATGTTTTACTCATTGATATAAAAAGTTAAATTATTTATTCATTCCTCATAGTCAAAAGGAAAAAAAAATCCTTTTAATCCTTATTCTTAAAAACATCTCCTTTTGTTCCTACATGTATCAATTTTAATTTCTTTTCTCCCTACACATCATTTTAATCCCTTTTAATCCTTAAAGAAAGACTAAAGGGGATTAAAATTTTTAATATCAAGGAACATAAGAGGGATAATTCTAATTATAAAAGTTAAAAATAAAAAGTTTTTGTAACTTTAAGAACCCAGAAGATAATTAAACCTAGTAAAAAAGGTTAAGGGTATTAGATAAGCAAATTAGTGGCCACATATTTAACACTCATAGGGTTTGTTAATAGTGGCTGAGTTGGTCCACAACCAACTCATGTTTCTTTTACTGTATTTTTCAGTATCCTTTCATGTAAATAGGCCCTGTCTATACAGAGAACCTCAAAAAGAATAATCAATGTTTCAAAAGCAGAACATGAGTTCAATTCTTGTGATAAAAAAACTAATAAAATATAAAGGGAAAGAGGCTCTGTTTGTCAGTTTTCAACTGCTTTGGCAATAAAAGCATACAATTACCTCTCCAACTGCAGCAGTTGGTGTAGAATCAAAATACTCTCTCAACGTTTTAAACCAACGGGGACTCCGTTCTTTCACGTACCTGCAACCACATAACTTTATGCCAAAACCCTTTAAGAGATTTTCAATTGACCTAAATCAACAAAAACACAAACAATTGGAGTTCACCATGGATGAAGTCCGAAGCAAGGGATGACGCAAGGGAATGTTTCGGCCATGTGTTTCACAGAGTGCCAATCCTGTTCGCAGACCCCATTTACAACGAAGTACACAACGCCCGTGTCTTGTGCGGTTTTTATGAGCTGCGGGGCCTTGCTTAAGATTCTCGGGTCCTGCAGGTGACAGTGAGCATCGAACAGTTTCATCATGGATCTCGCAATCCCAAAACCCGGTTTATCTGTGTGTGTTTTACAATTGCAGTCTTGTGTGGTTTCAATTGTGAAACTAAAGGTAGTAGTATCATTGAGAAATAGTATTTTTCAAAAATGGTTTTCTTTTGACATGCTTTCAAACAAACACTAATTTAACTTTTTCGAGTTAAAATAAAATAAATAAATGAGAGATAAACCTATACTCATATTAAAATATTCAATACGGCGTTAAATTAAGAATTTTAACGAAGATAATACTTATTCTTTCTTATAAATAAAACATATAAATATTTTTAACTGACTAAATAAACTTTAGTAATATATCAGGTCATTTCCCAAAGTTCATGAATTGCTCGTTCCAAATGTAACATCGTGTAAATTTTGTATATCTAAAATACAAATAAATTATTTTTACAATAATTATGTAAAGATATTATTAAAATTTATGAAAAATATTAATTTAAAGTAAAAACAAAAAAAAATAAGAAAAAATAAACTTGATATTTTTATTGAATAAATATACACATTGACGCATCTATAATCTATAATATATATAATTCATGGCAATATAAATGGCAATTTCTTTTATGTGTAACCATCACAAAAAAACTTCAAAAAATTTTAAAATTAAATTACGTTTACTTTCACATCATTATAAGCTTTCCTCAAACAATTTCCTCTCTTCGTGGTAAACCTTCTCTTACCCACCCTTTTCTACTCATAAATAAACCTACTCCAACCTTTTTTTTTTTTTTTAATCAGTATCTCAAAAAAAAAATTACTTTAAGTTTCCAGTGACACATTTTTCCTCAAATAATCTTCTTCTCATATCCATACCTCCATGCTCGAGAAAACTATCATTTTTTTATGGTCAAACCTATTGATGGGTGTATGCATTTGCAACGCTCAATTCCTAGGTTATGTTTTTCCTTTGTCCATTTTACTTTTGCATTATGATTTTCAATCATTAGAGCTGTTACCATCTGAGCATAATTTTCAAGTTTTGTTGTTTTTAGCTTCCATCTAATATAATGACAGCGAAGATAAAAAAGTTTTTCCCCAAAATTGGTTCCAATTTTCAGGTTTGTATTGCATTAAGTTTTGTTTGCATTTACCGTGATTAAGGTTACTAACAACCTAAAAATGGGTTTATTTATCGATTCTAGCATGCTTTTCAAAATGGTTCTGATTTTGAATTTTCATTTACATTTACGATGATTAGGATTACTAACAACCGATTCCACCCTGATTTTCAATTTTTTTTAGCATTAACTTCAATTGAATGTAACCATGCAACTTTAAACAATTCTTTCTCAAATTTACCTAACTAGCGAAACATGTTGGTATTGTAAAGAAAAGGTGAGTTTTAAAATTGAAAATTGAAATATGAATTATCACATTCAAATTTAAATTTATTCAAATCTATATTGTTTGAAACACCTTTAATATATTTCAAATTAATAATCACGTGCATGAGCTCATCTAATCAAAATAAAAAGAAATTCAAAAACAATACATGTCATTAAAAATAAGACAAGATTAACAAGGTAAAAAAGAAGAACATTTTAGTTGATACATTAAAGAGTTCTAATACTCATTGTATTTCACTTAACTCAACTTTATCTAATTTCATAGTCATTTAAATAAGTATTTTGTACAAGTTAGATCTACATAATCATAATTACTCTTTATTCTATTATCTACGCTCAAACTCTCCCATTTTCAAACATGCTCAAACATTCCAAGTCTGGCAGAAAGAAAAGCAAAGGAGAGTCTTCTTCTCAAGCACCCAAAGTGAATCCTAGAGGTCATCTTGAGGCCTAGTTCAATGGGGATATTGATAGGATGAACAAATTCACCTCGGAGTTTAGCCAGAATTAATTGGTCATTCCAAAGTTTATTCAATTAGCTTGATAGAGAAGGTTTCACTTCTCTGTGACGTCAACTCAAACATCAAAAGCTAAAGAACTTGGTAAAGTATCTGGGGAACATTCAACCAGATCTGGTCAGGGTATTTTACTCAAACTTGATCCTTGATTGTTCAACCATAAGATCACAGGTAAAAGGGGTAATGATGAAGGCATAACAAGAGAGGAGTCTTCTAGTTCTACCCTATCTTTATTTTCTATTAGCTTAATTTGAATTCCCTAAGTTGAATTGAGTATAGTTAATTTTAGTTGACTTGTTGATCTTGACTTAGGTTGACTTTTTTACTAGAGCTGACTTGATCCAAGTCAACACTGCTAATCTAGTTTCATTTGTGTATCTTGTAGGTTAAGCATGGATTAAGAGAATGATTAGGACTCTCCACATGGCAAGTTAGGATTGGACCACATGTGCATGAGGTCGAAAGCATAAAGCATAAAGCAAAAGCATAAAGAGAAAGGTGTTTTATGGTGGTGAATGAGACAAATGTGGTCTCCTCCTTAGTCTTAGCCAAGAATCACCATAGGAAGTACAACATTCCATTTGTCTTTTCCTTGCTTTCCTGTTAGGTTTGTAGAAGATACTTTTTAGGGTTTGCAAATATACCATTTTAGAACTTTTGTTATTTGCTAAGAAGCCCCCAAAACTATCTATTTAAGGGGTGTTTCTTCTCCTTTGTAGGGGTTGAACATTTGAAATCAAAATACTTCTTTGTCCAACCATATTTCCATGAGCATCTTCTCCTTAGGGTGGAGACTCCATGACCTTATCTTGCTCCTAAGCAAGTGGCGGTTTCACCACTTATCTATTGACTTGGTGTGCCTACTATGACCCTTGTCCAAAGAGTGGTGTGTTTCCTCACCATCACCATTTTCTATATCTTACATTTTTTTGTTCTTTTCTTCTATTTTTACTCCTTATTCATGTGTTGTTTTGCTAATCAATATTAATTTCATTCACTCCTCTCTTGAGCTGTTGGAAATGCACATTCACATCTAGATAGTTTGCTATCTTAATATCCAGTGAGAAATTTCCTTAGGTTTTCTTAAGTAATCCAACACCCTATTTCAAAGAATTAAAGTGAACCTACATCAGGTAAGCATGATGATCACTCCAACTGTGTGGGAACAAGTAACTGGCCTAAAAGATGAAGGAGTAAAGGTATCAAAAGGCAATGTCTTAGAGCTGCAAGATTTTAACAAAATCCAATACTTCATGTCTTGTCTCAAAGACAAAAATGAGTCCATAAGGGTCTTAAGCACAGACTGGAGTAAAGACTAATGGCATTCATCATTGCTTGGTTTATAACACCCAGGGGAAGCAATCATGCTCTTTTAAATGAAGGGGATTTGACCTATAACATCCAGAACAACATCAAAGTGAATTGGATATATGTGATCAAAGGTCACATGATCAAGGCAAAGAGACCAAGTGACTCTTGTTTACCTTATGTCATGCTTATTGATCAATTTTTCAGGTATTTTGTAATTTATATGACAGGAAAATATGAGGAACTGCCCAAATTTTCAAATAAAATTGATGATTCAACTCTGCGCAAAATGAGTTTTTGTTAAGTGGTAAAAAGTTGATATAATTATGCTTCGAATTGTTATAAAACTACTTAATTTATGTTAATTCTAATCCATTTTTCTCCAAATATAGGATGAATTCGAGAATACCTTGATACAAGAATAATGAGCATAATTGTCAGCATAATTGGAGTAAAACTGGAAGAAGGAAGAAGATTTTTAGCATGGAAATCGCTCGAGCGGGATGACTCTCGCTTGAGCGAATATCAGTTATTCTTCTCTGGAAGTCAGTTGCTCAAGCACAAGAAAATTCGCTTGAGCGAATGTTAGTTATTCTTCTCTGGAGTTCACTCGCTCAAGCGAGCGTTTTGTCGCTTGAGCGAAAATAGGAAACTTTCGCTTGAGCGAAAGTTTTCGCTTGAGCGAAAGACGCGGGGCCCAATTTTTCCTATAAAAAAATAAGCTGTGTTTTGAGAGAAGTAAGCGATTTTGGGGAGAAGAGGCACGACTACTGCTAGGGTTTCGTCTAATCTTCCTTAATTCTTCACTTCTTCCTCATTTGGAGCATTGTAATGGCCAACATGAGTGGTTAACTTCATTCTCTTGGGATTTGGTGCACTTCCTTTGAATTATTTTCTATCATAGTGATATTTTGAGATATTAATCTATGTTTTGATGTTGTTATTCTTATCCTTTGTGCTTTGGAATGATTTATTCTTGATGTTTGGGATATGATTGGAAAATATATTCTTGAACCCTAGATCACGGTAAGAATATTTGTTACGTTAATTGCCAAGAATGAAATTAATGTATCAATTACTTAACACCCTAAACCTAATGTTGGAAAATCTCTTAATTGTGTGAGGAATCAACATTTATTAGGTTTTCTTATGAATTTCATGTGTGAGGAATCAACATGGATAATTTAAGTAGGTGGCATCAACATTGTTAGGTTAATTGACGTTCTTAATTGACATAGCCATTACAAAAGAGGGATAAGGAAGAAAGTCAATCCTAAGTGTCTTTAATTGATATTTTCTCAACAATTTACAGTTTTTTGTCATTTAATTTCAATTCAACTCTTTATGCAAAACTCAATTTGTTTTAATCCACTTAATAAGTATGTAATTGGGAATTTCCATTAAAACCATTCCTCGTGGGATCGACTTTTATTTAATCGAAATACAATACTGCAATTAATAATTTTGGTACGCTTGCCAATAATTCAACAGCTTTATCAAAATTGATGAGGAGTGCATTTCAAGAATAGAAGTTGGAATGGGAGACGATGAAGAAGATGTACCCCAAGAAGATGTTGGGACGTCTCAAGTTGCACAACCATAAGGAGTTGGCATAGATAACATGGCTGGCATATTTCAAAGTATGGAGATGGTTCCATATTATGAACAACCTGACCAAGGCACTCCTTTATCTCAATTTGAGCGGACCATGCAATCCTAGATGTTTGCCTTACAAGAAAATCAAAGAAAATAAATGCGAATGGCCTATTAGCATTACCAAGATTCAAATACATAACTACTCAACATCAATAATCAACTCAGGGATATCTACAACAGACTGGATGATTTGCAGTTCAATCAAGGTTCATAAGACGATTAAAATCTCTATGGGTCCAACCTTTTTTGTATCTTTAAACACTTATTTTCTTTTTTTGTTTTCATTATCTGTTAACTCTAACCTTAAACCTTATCTAGAACATCTGTTTAATATTTTAATATTTTTTTATGAAGTCAAAAGGGGGAGAAAGAATTGGTATGACACTCTAACAACACTTGGCACACACACTTCAGTTATTCTTATTTTTGCAAATGCACATGCTTGTCTTCATCAATAGGGGGAGATTGATAAAGAAGATTATGAAAAAAATCATTAAGAGATTTGATGAAGTCAAAAGGAGGATTGCAATTTAAAAATCTAGTGTGTGTCTACATATAGTCTGTAGTTAATGTAAGCATTAATCCTTACTTCAAGTCTTAGAATCTCACTCACAAAATGCAAAAGGAAAAAAGTGCCTTAAAATATTTTAATTTGTTAATATGTTCTTCTTTCGAAATTTTAATCAATTTATTTTCATTTTTAATCGATTAAATCCACTTAAACATAATAAGAACTTATTGTTTCGCATTTTTAATTCATTCATTTTTGTTTTAATCGATTAATTTCACTTAAACAGAATAAGAACTTTTTGTTTTGCATTTTTAATCGATTCATTTTCATTTTAATCGATTAAAATCATTTAAACATAAAAATGATTTCAAAGTTCATTGTTTTAATCGATTAATAGTAATTTTAATCTGTTAAAATGGTACATATTTTTTAATCGATTAATACCAGATTTTTATCAATTAATTTGTTACAAAAAAATCACAGAGTTATTTTAATCAATTAATTAAGATTTACATCATTTTTAAAACAACTTAAACATGATTTACTTCTAAATGTTTTCAGTTACTTTAATCGATCAAAAGATGATTTAACTGATTAAAAGCAACAACTTTTTCTCCAATCACTTTTATCTAAACAGAAGTGCTTGTTCAAATAAGATATGCTTTTGAGAATACATTTTAGTAATCATTTGTGAATCTTCTTGAATAAAAAGATCATTTTATTCGTTCAAAATCTTTGAGAATTTTTTTTTATGCATTCTTTTTCTTTAAGCTTTGGAGTATCTAAACTTGAGTCTGAATTTTTGCAGTAGTTTTGTTTTGTCTCTTGTAATTTGTCTTTTTGTTTTCTTGCAACTATTCTTGAAAGTGTCCAAAAGTCTTGGACACAATTTGTGCAATTGGAAGAAAAGGTTGTGTATTCAAGAACAGGTTATAGGTCTTGGTGTAGATAGACTTTTCTATCAACTGTAATATTATAATAAAGATAACATTTATTAATGGAACTCAACTACAAATTGGTTGAAAACTGGATGTAGCCTTGTAGATTGGGTGAACCAGAATAAAAATCTTGGTGTTCTTTTATCTTTTCTTTCTCATATCTCTTTGCATGTGATTTTGGTTAATTGATATTGATAAAGGTTTATTTTTTGATTGATGATCTACAAAAGTTTTTAAAAGTTTTTGAAAGATCAATTCACCCACCTCTTGATCTCAGTCTATATTACTAACCATGACTGGTAAGATCATCATGAACTGAAATATAGAGGTATAATTTTCAATGTCGTTCATGAAATCAAAGATACTAAATTTATTCTGAAGATTTTTACAATATAGAGTGCAAGCTTAGATCATTCTTCTCAAGGACACATTAAATTGTCTTCAATTTTCAATATCTTTCCATAAAAGTTAAATTTGGGGTTTAAAAATGTAAAACAAGAATTATAAAGCACAATTAAAAATAAAAAAATAGTAATCAAAATCAAAAGAAGAAGATGGATGAATCCACGAATTCCTAATCAAACAATCCTATTATTATAGTTCTTTAAATATTTCAATCCAAGTTTGAATAACTAACCGATTAAATTAATCAATTAAATCGATTATACAAAGTAAATCTCAATATCATTCAATCTAACTCGTATCTAATTATCAAATCAAGATTCAATCGAAATTCAATCGATTCCTAATTTAAATTCTAAAAATAGCATTACAAATTGAAATCTTAAGATTCAAAATTGAGATTAGAGAAGAGAAGAACAAACTCAAAACGAGAAATAATTGGTGCAAAACTCAATTCGGTTTGTTTTATCTTAATCCCGTTAATTCATCCTCAAATTTTAGTTCTCTATAGAAGAAGTCTAAACCAATTCAGAGCAGTAAAGAGAGTAATAGGAAGAGTAAAAAAATAAAGAAGAGAGAAAAGAGAAGAAGTAGAGACACTTCCTAAACTGAAAAACTAAACAAATGATTTTTTGGTGAGTTTAGGTCACTTTTAGTTTATATAAAGGCTTTGAAATCTGAAGTAAACGTGGTCTAAATGTGGGCTCCAATTAGGTCTAAAAACCCAAGTACAAAAGATACGCCAATACAAATGAAAATCAAATTCGCATGGGTTCTTTACAAAATTTCAATAAATTTTTCTCAACTTCTAAAAATCGTAGAAAATAGAACAGAACTCTAAATCCTATAAATAATATATCCATTTCATAGCTCGTGAAATGTAGAATCCAATGAAACTTGAATAAACCAAAATAATGTTTGTAGAAAAAGTTAAGATCAAAACAGTGAACAAAGTCAAATTAGCTAAAAACACAAAATTAGAGCAATTATGTACATTCAATCTAATTTATTACTACTAATTGAAAATGAGTTTAAAAGTAAAAACTAAAACATATGAAAAGTGGATTTACTATACAATAAAGTTATAAATGTGTGTACAAAATATGTGTTATCAAGTTACTAGTAATATGTGTGTCTTAATGGTTCTTGAAGATAGTTTTGATAGAACCATCTATATGGATCTTCTAAAAGTGACATGTGTAGCTTATGCAATTTTTTTAAGAGATGTTTTTGTGGATTTGGACAATAAAGGGTGTCTCTTCTTTATTGTTGGCAAGAACAAACAAGGCACCATCTTTACATGATGGTAAGGCTAGATTGATGCCATGATCTTGAAGTTTGTAAATTATTTGATGATGGAGAGTGATAAATAAAGTTTCGAATACCTATTATGCTTTGTTGATCAGAATTTGGTCTTTATGAGATGGTTAGATATCTCAAACTAACGTTAAAGTTAGAAAAGATCGTCAAAATCATACTTATTGCATGGAGGGTGGTTATTATGTCAATCATTGCATGTTCGTTATGTAAATAGTTGGAGTCCAGTTGAGACAAGTAGGGTCAATGTATAGTTGAAGTCAAGTTAAGAAAGGTAATTTGATCGTTCCATGATGAAGATGAGTATATTCTTTATTTTGTCAATGTATGATGATATCACTATATCAATAACATATTGTTCTTGTATAATGGGAAGCTAAAGAGCATTTGTTCATTTTGAAAGATTTGACGTATTTTTTGACATTGAGTCTTCCCATGAAATTTATGTTATATGAACATAAGATAAATTTATATGTTTTTGAGATTTGAATATCTTGAAAAACATATGAACATTTTATGATGTTCTCGATTAAAAAAAGTTTAGATATTTAATAAAATGAGTTAAGATTCAATTTATTTTTGGATATCCATATCTAAAATGGTTTCTTACTCACCTTCGATATATAATCAATCATATCTCCCTCTCCTCTTGGAAAATAGTTATTTAATCAATTTTCCAATATTAATATTTATTTATTATAATATAATAAAATAAATCTAATTATTTTATATAGTATAATAAATTTTAAAAATTAATATTTTATTCTTATTTTGTTTAAACTTTTTCTAAAAACTATAAAACTTCCCCCAAAATTAGAAAAGACGGTGGCACAATTGAGAATTCAGGTCTTGGAAGCGAAATTCTCTAATGTTTTGTTTTTGTTTACTCCGATTGATTTTGTTTGTTTTGATTTATTTATTTTTGTTTGCTTCGATTGATTTATTTGTTTTTGTTTGATTTGATTGATTCACTATAGTAGAGGATTTGGAGGAGGGAATTTGTGAGAATTTTGGAGGGAATTTGTGAGAATATTTACCTGGTTTGCTTCTACTCGATTTGGAGTGATGGGGAGGTGAGTCTCCGATAAACATAGAATATACGATTACAAATCACTAGTGCAGAATATGGCTTTTACGTCACCCAATTGTCGTCGCATGCACGTATATTCGACGTAAATAAAACGCGGTGGCAATTTTGTAAATACGGGACAAAAAATTTACGTCGCACACCCCAATATGAGACGTAAAAAGTCATCTTTTACGTCGCACATGGGAGGCGCGACGTAAAGATGGCCTTTACGTCGCGTACGGGGCGCGACGTAAAAGCTAAGGCTTTTTACGTCGCGTCCCCCATGACGCGACGTAAAGGCCATCTTTACGTCGCGCCTCCCAGGTGCGACGTAAGATGACTTTTTACGTCGCTTACTACACTCGCGCGACGTAAAAAGTCTATTTTATTTCCCTCCCGACCCACTTCCTCGTCTCGCGCAACCAGGGTTTTTTAGAACGACGACGAGAACGACGACAACAGCTACCTCTGCACACCATTTGCGAGCGGCTTTACGATGAAAAACATCTACATTGTCGTGTCATTTGACGAACTTCATCTTTCTCCCCGATTGGATTCGAGTTTGAAATCGGTTTTCGTCTACACTCGAGGTTAGTGTTCATTGTCATTGCTATATGTTTACATTGAATCCGTGATTGTTTTTGGGGATCTCAATCACGTTATAGTATGAATGTCTCCACTTGGATTGTTATTGGAATGCAGTTATTTGTTTATTTGTTTGAGTGCATTCGGTTTACACACTCCATTGTTGTTGGAACGTGCTTTGTTGTTTGTATATTAATTTTTTTTTACATATAATTTTTAAATCTTTAGGAGTGACGAAACTTTATAACATAATATGAATCGAAGTTGGATGAATGCACGTCGTATTAGTGAAGAGTACGAAAAGGGAGTTGAGGAATTTCGAAATTTGCTAGTGAAAATGGAAAAGCTATGAAAGGGACATATTATTGTCCATGTGTTCGTTGTTTGAATCAAATTCGTCATAAACTTGAGGATATACGTGATCACTTGTTTGTTTATGGTATTATTAAGAGTTATACAATATGGACATGGCATGGAGAAATATTAGACATCCCAACTGTGTCAACTACAGACAATTTTGATGAAGGGATGGATGATAATCTAGAGGATATGATACGTGATATTGGTGAAGAACATTTTATGAAAGCACATCTATATGATTCTTTGAAATCTGATTTTGCGCAACAATTGTACATAGGATGTAGTTTTACAAGATTATCGGCAACTTTAAAATTGTTTACTTTAAAAGCAAGAAATGGATGGACTGATAAAAGTTTCACCGAATTATTGGAGTTGTTGAAGGAGATGCTTCCTGAAGATAATACATTACCTATTCGTAACTATGAGGCAAAGAAGATATTATGTCCAATGGGTTTAGAGTACAAGAAAATACATGCATGTCCTAATGATTGTATATTGTACAGAAATGATTTTGCTAAATTAAAGATGTGTCCAGACATGTGGTTTGTCGAGGTTCAAAACCAAAGTTGAGGAAAGTAGTGGTGAGGAAGAACTAGATGGTCCCCCTGCTAAGGTGTTATGGTATTTGCCAATTATACCTAGGTTTAAAAGATTATTTGCCATAAAAGAAGATGCAAGAAACTTGACATGGCATGCAAATGGTAGAAAATGTGACAATCTTCTTCGACATCCAGCTGATTCTCCACAATGGAAAAGGATTGATGAAACCTTTCCGAATTTGGTGCAGAGCCAAGAAACTTGAGAATTGGATTAGCTACGAGATGGGATGAATCCTTATGGAAATTTAAGTAGTAAACATAGTTCATGGCCGGTTATGTTGATCATTTACAATTTGCCTCCTTGGTTATGCATGAAGAGAAAATATATGATGTTATCTATGATGATTTCAGGACCTCGACAACCAGGAAATGACATAGATGTATATCTTAGTCCTTTAATTGATGATTTGAAGATGTTGTGGGAAACAGGAGTGGATGTATTTGATTCATATCACGAAGTGAATTTCGAGGTTGCGTGCAATGTTATTTTGTACTATAAATGATTTTCCGAGCATATGGTAATTTGAGCGGTTATAGTGTGAAAGGTCATTTAGCGTGTCCTATATGTCAAGAAGACACAAGTTATATCCAATTGAAACATGGACAAAAAACTGCGTACAATAGGCATAGAAAGTTTCTAGTTGCTAACCATCCATATCGTAAAATGAAGAAAGCATTTAATGGATGTCGGGAGAATGCGGTTGCATCGGTACCACGCAATGGTGAACAAGTATATGAGCAAGTGAAAAATATTAATATTGTGTTTGGAAAGACCCAAAAGAAATCCAATGAGAAAAACATTTGGAAGAAACGATCTGTATTCTTCAATCTTCCTTATTGGTGTAAGTTGGAAGTTAGACAATCGTATAGATGTGATGCATGTTGAAAAAAATGTTTGTGATAGTGTAATTGGGACATTGCTTAACATAAAAGGAAAGACAAAAGATGGAATAAAAGCAAGACAAGATTTGGCGGACATGGGTATACGTTCGAATTACATCCACAATCAATTGGAAAACGCACTTACTTACCTCCAGCTTGTCATACTCTATCAAAGAAAGAAAAGAGAAGCTTTTGTGAGTGTTTACGTGAGGTCAAAGTGCCACAAGGATACTCCTCAAATGTTAAGAGTCTTGTGTCTATGCAAGAGTTGAAATTAGTTGGTTTAAAGTCTCATGATTGTCATGTGTTGATGCAACAACTTTTACCAGTGGCTATTCGAAACATCTTACCAACTTCGTTAGAATTGCTATTACTCGGTTATGTTTGTTTTTCAACGCCATTTGTAAAAAGGTAATTGATCCAAAAAAGTTAGATGAATTAGAAAATGAAGCAATTGTAATAGTGTGCCGAGTTAGAAATGTATTTTCCCCCTTCATTTTTTGATATCATGGTGCATTTGATAGTCCATTTGGTAAGGGAAATTCGATTATGTGGTCCAATTTTTCTT
Organism: Sphenostylis stenocarpa; assembly: GCA_963425845.1. Classification (NCBI taxonomy): domain Eukaryota; kingdom Viridiplantae; phylum Streptophyta; class Magnoliopsida; order Fabales; family Fabaceae; genus Sphenostylis; species Sphenostylis stenocarpa. The sequence goes on along the minus strand of OY731401.1, from coordinate 76,265,236 downwards.
AGATGGATGTATCCTGTTGAGAGATACATGAAGATCTTAAAAGGATATGTGAAGAATCGATACAGGCCAGAAGCTTCTATTGTGGAAAGGTACATTGCAGAAGAAGCCATTGAGTTTTGTCAAGGATATATGTCAAAATCAGAACCAATAGGTATTCCTAAGATGAGACATGATGGAAGATGTGAAGGTAAGGGTACTCGAAATTTGAAGATTAAAAATGTTAGTCGGAAAGAAGTTGACCAAGCACATTTATACATATTGAACAACACCGATGAAGTAATCCCTTACATATCACAACACATAACTGAAATAAAGGCAACACATCCACGAATGAATGAAAAATGGGTATTGAATGAACATAACAAAAGTTTCCTTTCTTGGTTTAAAAAAAGGGTATATGTTGAGATTAATGCTTCGAAACACTTTTGAGACTTGCTCGTGGGCCTAATAGTGATGTCATTACATTTGGTGGGTATGACATTAATAACTATTGTTTCTACTCAAAAATAGAAGATGATAAAGGTAGAGTACAAAATAGTGGGGTCACAATTCAAGCTGAATCTATGCATTTTTCTAGTTCTAAAGACAAAAATCCTATCACAGCTTCTATGAGTTATTTTGGGGTCATACAAGAGATATGGGAAATTGATTATGTTACTTTTAGGGTGCCTGTCTTCAAGTGTAAATGGGTTGAAGGGAATACGGGTGTGCGAACAGATGACCTAGGATTTACTTTGGTTGATTTGAGTAAAGTTGGGTATAAGGATGAACCTTTTATTTTGGCATATCAAGCGAGACAAATATTTTATGTCAAGGATCCATGTAATGAGAGATGGTCAATTGTCCTAGAAGGAAGAAGCATGCACGGAATTCATGAAGATGAGTCTCTAGATATACATGAAACACCTTCATTTTCAAGTAGACCATTTGATGACATAGTTGACAATGAAGTTGATGACATACATGCAATTCGAAGTGATCATGATGAAGGGATATGGGAAAACATACCAACATAATAGGTGTTTATCTTTACATTTTCTAGTTCTTTTTATTCAAACTTATAAAGTATGTTGACTTCATATTGTTTTGTTTTTCGGGATATGTCGGATTCCACAAGCTGATGCTGGAAGTGGTAGTGGCGGTGGCGGGAGCGGAAGTGGTGATAAAGGTAGATCCGTCACTCGGTTAAAGGGGTTGACAGCGAAGGAGGGTAGCTAGAGAGAAAACTCAAGTTGAAGTTGATCCACGTTACGGTAAGGCATCCGGCCCAAATGCTGCTAAGTTTAAGAGCTATTTGGGACTACTAGCTCGACACCATGTTCCGATTACTACTCCATCTTGGGATGATGTTGAGGAAGCCGAGAAGAACCTCATGTGGCGGGATGTTCGAGTATTCCTATATTTGTTGAATACTTTATATATCATTATTAATTGAATTTAACATTTATTGGTCATTTCACAGCAAAATTTTGATGTTCCTAACACTCGAGGTGATGAGGAAGAAGATTTTATCCTCCATTGCCATTAGATGGAGGGACTTTAAGACTTTCTTGACACGGGAGTATGTATTTGGAAAGTTTCGAGATGAATCTCCCTGTCTAAAGTATCAAATTAGTGAGGAGGATTGGTTACGGTTTTGTGCCAGCCGAATGGACCCCTCTTGGCAGGATAAAAGACAAGGCGCCCAACAACGTCAGAGGTTGAATGATGCACCTCATGTATTGTCACGAGGAGGGTATGCATTATTGGAGCAACGTCTCATGAAATCCGAGAGAAGAGTCGGCGAGGAGTTGATTCTACTCGACCTTGCATCTCCACCCCCTCGCTATCAGATGTGGAAGGCAGCCGGACAAAATCGATGGACAAATGACTTCGAGTCACGCACGAATCATTGCTCGGAAAATCGTAAGTTATAATGTCAATTTGAATTGATTTTAATTTGAAAGTTAGTGTATGACTTAATTATTGTTAATGTGTTGTAGGATGATTTAGTTGAGCGAGACCGACCAAGGATCATTTATTCCTCATGGTCGACAAGATATATTGGCAGCGTGCCATAGGAAAACCAGATTACTCGGGACGTGTGCGTGGTGCTGTGGTGGAACACTAGGGCCTTCGTGATTACTTTGGTCCAACATCACGAAGGACCACTGCGCGACTCTTGCAGCCGGGAGGCCTTGCATAAAATGGAGATGCGGTTTGAAGAAAAGTTAAATCAAATAAGGCAATCCTTGCAAGCAAGAGTTTGATGAGAAAATTGAATCTCTCGCCCGCTCTCGACAACGAGACTCAAGGAACACCTCAAACAATTGAACATGATATTGTTCGAGTCGGCACTAAAGGGAGTTGTCTGTTACTACTGCTTGATCCTTCGGAGAATATACTCGGATCGATGCATCACACCAGTGTGAGTTATATGTTGAAGATGACCCCCGCGTCTAGTGGTCTGTTGGTCGAGTTTTTGAGGGTGGCTTAACCATCCATGGTGTCCCTCTACGACCAGGCTGGACACGAGTAGTAGTTGATGAAGTTAATGATGCTAATGCTCCAGTGCCTTTTCCTAATGAAGAGATTCAATTAGTGGGGCGGGCAAGCGGGACATTCTTGGCTTGGCCAAGACGTTTGGTTATGCCACTTATCGACACGAGACCAAGGTAATATATATATATATATATATACATATTGTCTATTTACTTCTTTTCTAGTATTATAATTATATAAATGTTTAATTAATTGTTATCATTTGTTTAGGAGGACTTGCGTCGTGCTAAGCATAAAAAGCAACCTATTATTGATGAGGATCGACGAGAATGTGATGATGATCCCATCTCTATGTTGTTAGCTGTATTACCACGGTTGAGGAAGAGACCGGTGTCGGATACAATGGGATGTTAGAGTGTTTGGAATTGACAATTCCAGGTGTTCCATTGTACATTTCCTTGCCCGATGCTTTAGAAATTCTTGGGGGAAATTGCATGTTAAACATTTCCATCATACAATTGTGGGCAATGTAAGTCATTTTCATTTATGTTTCTAAGATTATAATAATTATATTCAACTTATAATTAATTGTTTTAGGTACCTTGACAATTTGAGTGTGGAACAAGAAAAATCCGAAGTATACGGATTTATTGAGCCTCAATCCATCCAAAAATCTGGAAATACAAAGGTTGGAATCCAACAATATATGCAAACATGGATGAGTGACTCAAGAAGACATATATATTTGGCTCCATACATTGAAGGGTTAGTATTTTAATTTGTATTTTAATTTATATTTTTGTAACTAATTTTTATGTCATACAATGTAGGTCCCATTGGCGAGTTAATTGTAATCATACCCGGGATTACAACGTGGTATGGTTTTGTTCATTACATCGGAAACCGAGTCAAGAAATGAAAAGCTTATTACAAGGGTAACTTTATCTTTTATTCATTAATTATGTTTTTAAATTGTGAATACATATTGAATAATATATGACTTTTTTTCACTTAGAATCGTGTATCGGAACTAATGTTCTAAGTGGAAAACCTAGAACAAAGACATTGCAGTTCATTTATCCTAAGGTTAGAAACTTATTTATATAAGTGAATACCATAATTATTGTTTATATTTCAATTTTGAAAATAATATTATGTTTTTTTCATCATTTCAGTGTAATAAGCAAACTGACTCGTTTGAATGTGGTTACTATGTAATGTATTGGATGAGAGCCATAGTTTGTGCGGGTTTAATTGATTCTTGGACGGAGGTAATTACTTTTAACATTAGTTAAGTTTATTTAACTTTATTCATGTTGCATGCTTACAAGAGTCAAATTCATGTTTCGAGTATTTCAAGATCCATCTCCATTACCAGAATCCGAGATTACGAAATTAGAGAACAATGGGCAAAATTTTTTGTTCTACAATTCTAGTACATTATTTTTTATGTTCTTGTTCATATTATATTGTGTGTATTATGTAGTTTAGTTTAGTTTGTATAGGTAGCTTAGTTTGTATAGGTAGCTTAGTTTGTATAGGTAGCTTAGTTTGTAATAGATTTTTTAGTTTGTATGTTTGTATTATTTTGTTTTATTATGTAGTTTGAATTATATAATATTATATTTTTAATTTACTAGCAAAAGAAAACTGCTCTGGACTGTCCTGGTTGTAATTTTTGCAGGTTTTAGTTGTAAAACGGAGTAAATAAACCTAATTTTAAAAAAACGAGTAAATTTACGTCGCATATTGGTATATACGACGTAAATTTACGTCACATATACCAATATGCGACGTAAATTTACGTCGCATATTGGTATATGCGACGTAAATTTACGTCGTATATATATGTATGCGACGTAAATTTACGTCGCATATGGTATATGCGACGTAAATTTACGTCGTATATACTTGTATGCGACGTAAATTTACGTCGTATATATCCGTATGCGACGTAAATTTTCTCGTTTTTTTTTTTAAATTGAAAAGGTTTTTACGTCTGTTTATTGTATATGCCACGCAAAATTACGTCGTATCTTCATAACTGACGTAAATCTACGTCGGGTAAAAGGGTCCGACGTAAATTTACGTCTCCCGCTTTTACGTCGGACTTAAATACGACGTAAAAAGCCCTAAATACCTGACGTAAAAGCCCCTTTTTGCACTAGTGAATACCGTATCATGCCATGATTCTACATGATTATTTTTTTTCCATATTTAGCTTGACATGACAGCGATGCACAGTGATGCACATTAATGTCATATCTGTTAATAGACAAATTTAGGATACCGACTATAATGGTTAGCGTAATTATAGCCTAGAATGTTTCTGTATTTCATGTATATATTGTGCTATCATATTCAATACAAGACAGGGGTTTTTGGAAATATTTTTATCATGGTATCGAAGCGAACCAAACTCGATATCCAACGACCGAGAACACAGTCGTACTTCTAAAATGGCGAGAGAGAGGAGAGGCGGTGAAGAAAACACCATCGCCATACGATCCGAGTGCCGGTGATAATCCTGGAAATGTGATTACACAGGTACAATTACGAGGAGAGAATTACGAGGAATGGGCAAGGGCCGTGAAGATATCTCGCGGGCTCGAAGGAAATGGGGTTTCATAGATGGAACTCATAAAGAACCTGAAGAAGACACATCCGAGATAGAAGATTGGTGGACAATTCAATCGATGCTTGTATCTTGGATACTAAACACTATAGAACCTAGTTTGCGTTCCACTCGTTGCATACATGGAAAACGCAAAGGACCTATGGGATGACATCAAGGAACGATTCTCGATCGTGAACGGACCAAGAATCCAGCGAGCTAAAGTCGAGTTGGCAGAATGCAAACAACAAGGAATGACTATGGTTTCCTATTATGGGAAGTTGAAAACGTTGTGGGATGAACTGACAAATTACGAGCAAATCCCACAGTGTAGATGTGGGGGATGCAAGTGTAATATTATGACGCAACTTGAGAAACGAAGAGAAGAAGAAAAAATTCATCGAGTTCTTGATGGGGCTAGATGATGAGGGGCTATGGAACTGCACGGTCAAATGTTTTGGCAACGGATCCATTACCCTCGTTGAATCGGGTGTATGGCACCATGGTGCAAGAAGAAAGGGTGAGAACAATCACCGGGTCTAAAGAAGAGCGAGGAATGATCGTGGGAATGGCTATGCGAGCGGAAACCAGGAACAAGTTGCGCAATGAAGCGAAAGAAAAATCGGTTGTTTGCATGCGAGTGTGGAAGGAAGGGACATGACAAAGGCAATTGCTTCAAGATCATTGGTTACCCGGAATGGTGGGGAGAGAGACCACGAACCGATAGAAACGATGAAAAAAATCAACAAAGAACAGGAACCTTCCGAGGAAAAGGAGGAACGACTCGCGTCAATATGGCGCACACTGGTGCGGATAACGTTGGTTCAACCGAAAAACCGAAGTCGCAGGATCGAGTAATGAGCAATGGCAGATCTTGACAGCAATGTTGAATTCTCGCAAGGCAAATGAAACCGAAAAGATGACTGGTAAGAAAGCATGTGACTTGTGGATTATTGATAGTGGCGCCTCTAATCATATGACAGGAACACTAGAAAACTTGAGGGAGAGTCGAGCCTTGGAAGGGTGCCCAGTGGGACTACCAAATGGTGAATTGGTGCTGGCAAACAAAGAAGGATCGGTTTTCCTTGATGGAGGACTGAAACTTAAACATGTTCTATATGTTCCGAAATTGAATTGCAATTTGATTTCAGTATCACAATTGATGTAATGAAGTAAAATGTACATTACATTTTACTCGATAGATTTTGTGCAATGCAGGACCACACTTCGAGGATGCTGATTGGAGCGGGTGAACGAAAAGAGGGACTCTATTGGTATCGTGGTGTGAGTGGCATAAAGGCGTATCGGACCAATGCGGAAAATCAACTAGAGATTTGGCACAAGCGAATGGGACATCCCGCCTACCAGATTGTTAGAAAAATTCCGCATTCGAACAGGCGTGAATAGAAATACGGATACAACTCGTGTGTGTGAAGTGTGTGAGAGATCAAAGCAATGCAGAAACACATTTCCTTTAAGTGATTTTCAAGCATCCAATATATTTGATTTAATACATTGTGATTTATGGGGTCCATATAGAACTCCCTCGTCTTGTGGTGCATCTTACTTTCTCACTTTGGTTGATGACCGTTCTCGAGCTGTGTGGATATATCTCTTGAATAATAAGAAAGATGTGTCACAAACCTTAATGCATTTCATCGCCTTGATAGAACGACAATACGAGAAACAAGTCAAGATATTACGAAGTGACAATGGAACCGAGTTTATGTGTCTTCAACGATATTTTCAGCAACATGGGATACTCCATCAAACCTCATGCACTTGGAACACCTCAGCAAAATGGGAGAGCCGAACGAAAACATCGACACATCCTAAATGTAGCTCGTGCTCTACGATTTCGGGGAGAACTTCCACTTCAATTCTGGGAGAATGCATTTTGACCGCAGGATACTTGATCAATCGTACACCCTCAACCGTTCTCCATGGAAAAACTCCATATGAAATATTGAATGAGAAGCCACCCACTTATGACCATCTACGGGTATTTGGATGCTTGTGTTATGCACATAACCAAGATAGGAAAGGTGACAAATTTGCAAGTAGAAGTCGCAAGAATGTATTTGTTGGATATTCAATCGAAAAAAGGGCTGGAAATTGTTTGATCTCGGAAAGAGAAGTCTTCTGGACTTCGAGAGATGTTAAGTTTGTAGAACATGAATTCCCGTTTGCCTCTCTTGCCCACAGTAGACATTCGGAGGTAGGATTGCCTCACCGTTGATGTTGGCATTGTCGAGGAAGCATTGCCTGGACTTGGTGCAATGAACAATGCGGAACACGTTGTGGAGACCGATGACGTTAACCCCACAACGAAGATGTGCCCACAACCGAGTTCAGGGAGGGCCACGCTCGAATGCCATGAACAAGAGCCTCCCACCCAGATCGTTCTCCCACCAGAACAAACTGACTCTATGATGACAGAACTAGAGGTTCCTGAGGAGCATACTGTCCCTGCATCCCTGGGGAAAGGTCTTCGTGTACGAAAGCCATCTGTGAAGCTTCGTGATTATGTCACTAACACCACTTTACAACTCGGTCCCTCAATTCGCACTCCACATTCAGCTTCCTCAGGTATGCCTTACAGTTTGACAAAGTACTTAAATTGTGCTAAATTCTCCTTCCCCCACCGAACCTTTCTTGCAGCCCTTCATGCGAGAGAGAACCTGTGCATTTCTTTGAAGCTGTTCGGGATGTTAGATGGAGAGATGCCATGGCTAGTGAAATTCGAGCCCTCCAAAGTAATGAAACATGGGACATTACTCCTCTACGGCAGGGAAGAAGCCTCCGGGTTGCAAGTGGATTTATAAAATCAAATATCATTCGATGGGAGCGTTGAACGCTTCAAAGCCCGATTAGTTGTCTTGGGAAATCACCAAGTTGAGGGATTGACTATGACGAGACCTTTGCCCCGATGGCAAAGATGGTCACCATTCGGACAGTGTTGGCAGTGGCAGTAGCCAAAGACTGGGAACTCCATCAAATGGATGTCCATAATGCTTTTCTGCACGGCGATCTTGAGGAAGATGTGTACATGAAAATGCCGCCAGGGTTCTTGGTGTCTCAAAAGGGTATGGTGTGTCGTCTCCGCAAGTCCCTTTATGGTCTTCGTCAAGCTCCTCGGTGTTGGTTTGCCAAGCTCTCAACTGCTCTTGTTCAATATGGGTTTCAACGTTCTTCGTCCGATCACTCCTTGTTCATCTTTCGCAAAGGAGATGTCGAACTGGTTGTGTTAGTTTACGTGGATGACCTAGTCATTGCTGGCAATCATCATGAAGACATTGCGCAATTCAAAGATTATCTTCATCAATGTTTTCGTATGAAGGACTTAGGGAAATTAAAATACTTTCTTGGGGTGGAGGTTGCCAGATCTCCTACAGGAATTTTCTTGTGTCAACGGAAGTATGCGTTGGACATCATAGCTGAAGCAGGATTGCTTGGAGGGAAACCTGTGTCCACGCCAATCGAAGAAAATCATCGTTTAGCATTGGTCGATGGCGAACTACTTTCGACCCGAGTCAATATCGACGTCTCGTCGGTCGCCTTATTTACTTGTGTTTTACACGACTCGAATTATCTTACAGTGTTCATGTCCTATCTCAATTCATGCACCAACCGCGTCAGGAGCATTGGCGGGCTGCACTCCGCGTGGTATGCTATTTAAAGGGCAGCACTGGGTCGGGGTGTGCTTTTAAAAGAGAGAGTGACCTTCGTCTTTATGGTTGGTGTGACTCGGATTGGGCAAGTTGTCCTCTCACTCGAAGATCTCTCACCGGTTGGTTTATTTTCCTTGGTCAATCCCCCGTTTCCTGGAAAACCAAGAAGCAACATACGGTTTCTCGATCATCCGCTGAGGCAGAATATCGTTCTATGGCCAACACGACATGTGAGTTGAAATGGCTTCAAGGCCTTCTTTCGAGCCTAGGCATTACTCACACCGACCCTATGACTCTCTACTGTGACAACCAAGCTGCCCTTCACATTGCCAAGAATCCTGTGTTTCATGAACGGACAAAACATATTGAAGTGGATTGTCATCTTATTCGTGATGAAATACAACACAATCATATCCAACCCTCCTATGTGTCCACTCATCATCAACTGGCTGATCTCTTCACCAAATCTCTTGGCGCCACTAAATTTGGTTCTTTTTTAGGTAAGTTGGGCATTCATAACCTTCATACTCCATCTTGAGGGAGGGTGATAAACATGGAATATACGATTACAAATACCGTATCATGTCATGATTCTACATGATTATTTTTTTCCATATTTAGTTTGGCATGACAGCGATGCACAGTGATGCACATTAATGTCATATCTGTTAATAGACAAATTTAGGATACCGACTATAATGGTTAGCGTAATTATAGCCTAAAATGTTTCTGTATTTCATGTATATATTGTGCTATCATATTCAATACAAGACAGGGGTTTTTGGAAATATTTTTATCAGTCTCACACTCTTACCAATCGAGAGAGAATTTGTGAGGATACCTACTAGTTTACTTCTACTGATTTGAGTGGATTTGGGATGATAGAGAGATGAGTCTCACACACTCACATGTCCACTCTGAAATGGTGGGATGATGGATAAATGGGTCTCACACACTTACAAATTCACCCTGAAATGGTGAGAAATTATAAAAAAAGTGGGTGACTGAGTAACAAATATTTAAATTTCCTTGTTAACTTTTTTATTTTACATGAATATTTCATTCCATTAAATAAGAGTAATTTAGTCATTACACCAAAAATATTATTATTCAATTATCATATATTCAATCATATAAGTTATAATAAATTCACTTAAGTTTTTTCAAATCCTATATATTTTTCTCAATCCAAACAACTCTACAAATTCACTAAAACCACCTCAAATTCACATCATCAAATCCCTACCCTAATCCAAATACAAACTAAAGGAGAAAATTGGATCTAACTAATAACTTTACATATCCACTAAAATCACCTCAAATTCACATCATCAAATTCCTACCCTAATCCAAACACAAACTAAAGGAGAAAATTGGATCTAGTGGAGTAATTTTACTGGTATATTCAGGATTTTTTTTATATATTTTTTAGGTATATTTGAGGAATAAATTCCACTCCCCCTGTACTATATAAATTAGCCCAAAATATTTTTTCCAAATATTTCATGCTATCATTTATATACATGTGCTATATATATACATGTGCTATATATATATATATATATATATATGCTATGACATGTTGCGCCTTTCCAATTCTACCATATAAAAAGGTTGGATAATTATTAAAAATGCATTTTACAATTGAATTGTATAACTTTTGGATGAAAAGGTGTACCAGGCAGCATAACATGATTCTATTATATTTCAAATTTTGCAGCAAAGATAGAAAAAATACATGGTTAAGGTAACCTTAAACTACAATTAAACAATTTTGCTAAAAATAAGATGAATCATCATACTAAAAGCAAACTAAATTTACACAAAAACATAAACATGGGACCTCATATACCCTACCCCCATCAGGCACTCTAAACAGATGAGTCAAGAAGAATCATCATCAAAATTCTAATCCCTCCTCAAAAGGCCATAACCAAAAACATTCAAGAACTGCTTAAACTGGTGGCAACAGGAATAACAATAACCAGAATAAGAATAAGCAGCAGTATGATCCCAATACACATCCACTTCCTGCTACTCTTCTGGTACTCCTTCGCACTCTGTAGATTCTTGGTCCCATCCTTAACATAGTGCGAAGCGTGCAACACGTGATGCTCAATGTCATCCATTTTCTCACCCTGTGCCTCAACCATCACGGCCATGTCCAGAAACACCTGGTGCAGCTCCAGCAAACTCTTCTCCACTTCCTTAGCAGCATCATGCCTGTCCTGAATCTCCACCACAGTTTCCAGAACCTTTCCTCTCCCATGTTCCTGAATGGCCTTCCCCAAAACCTCTTCCTCATTACCATTGGCTATGATCTTCTCAATCACCTCTTCATCTGGGTACTCCCCAGTCACTGTAAAGTACCTAATGGATTTTACAAAATACAACATATTACAGAAATTAAGTCACTGTGAATTCACGATACATAACACAAATTAATCAAAGAATTGCTCAATGACCTAATTATAATATTTTTTTGTTTAGGGATTAAAATTTATCAAGTTCAGACTTGCTAATCAGTTTAACCTAATTTAATTCATATAGTCTATAGATTAGAGTATAATCACTTTTATTCTTAAATTGAGAAGAAAATTTTATCTGGTATGTGCAGATTTTTACCTTCTCCCCACAGTATCTTTGTACTCGCTCATCATCCTCTGCCTCAACCCCTGAAACTCCATCATCAGCTCCTTCAGCTTCTTCCTCAGTCCATTGGTAACAGCGATTCGGGTCCGGTAGATGGCCGGAGTCCCATCCTTCAGACCGGAGAGCCTCCGGTTGGCGGCGTTGGCGCGGTCCATCTCCTCCAGCTGGGCCCTGATCGCCCTGGCCTTCTTCAGCACGGCGACAATGTCGGCGTTAATCCGGCTCCGGAGCGCCTTGAGCGCCTCAGCCTTGTGTAGGGACTTGCTCTCCTCGTTGGCCTGTTGCAGGCTGCCCAGGATGTCTCTGAGTGACCCCATTTCAGTCTTCACCTTCTCAGCCTCTTCCAAGAAGAGACCCATGTCAGTGTCCAAGTGGGTTATGGAGGAGGTTAGTTCCACATTGGGAGGAACAGCGATACCCGCTTCCAAATCAACGTCTTTCATCGCAGCTTTCTTTAAATCTACGTAGCTGGTGAAGGACTTGGTCATTAGATCGTTCATTTTGGAAACTTTAGAGGTGGAATCAGAAATTGGTGTATGATAGCAAAATGAGAAAGAGAAAATGATGAGAATAGAAAGGGAGTGTGATGGAAAATGAAATGAAGTTACGAGAGTTTTATGAGCTGTGAAAGGGTAACGGATAGTTTTTTTTTATGAGAAAGTAGCCGTTGAGGTCGATCAAGCCAAATCCAACGGCTCTTTTTCAAATTTTCGGTTATTTAGTCAGTTAATAATATTAAATCACTTTTTAAATTGAATTTTGTTTAGTTTAGAAAGTAGGGGTTATTTGAGCTTAATAGTGAATTAGATATGGTAAATTGATTGAAAAAAAAAAAAACTAGAATCTAACTTTCTTTTAGGAGAGTTTTTCTTTACGTAAGTGAATAATTTGGATATAAATATACATTGTCAATTTAATCCTTAAAAAAATTATTCCTAAAATAAATTATAATTAAAATTGAGATGTGATATTAGTTTAGTGACAAAATAGTTATTAATCTATTGCAAAATTGGTTCTTAAAAATATATTTTGATAATAAAGTAGTTGAAAAAAATTTATGAGTAGATATAATTATAAGACATTTGACAATATATTTAATAATATATTTTTGTTTCAAGTACCAATATTTTTTTAAAATAGAATATTTAATAAATAATACAATTTTGATTTAAGTTTTTTTGAAAAAATGTTTAAAATATATGTCACGTATGTACGAAGAGTAATATATTCTAAATTCCTTCTATTACATGTCTTCACAATTCATTATATTACATACTCATAAGTTACATCATAAAAAAAAATTATTATAATAAAAAAATAAGTTAAGTGAAAAAAATATAAATATTTTAAAGGTCACTTTAAAACATCAACATAACAATAATAATGAATTGAAAAAAATATATTTTAAAAGTTAAAACCTAAAATATTTTTTATAACTATTTCGTTAAAATATTTTTTGTATTTTAATTTTAAAAAATATCGATAAAAATTGTTTTCATTATTATAAAATTATCAAAATATTTTTAATGATAACTTCACTAGTGAAAAACATATATTCAAAGACATATTAAGCCACTTATTCGATCGAGTATAATAAAAACAGACATAATAAGTTTTTAGAGTTTCACATATAGGTTTAATCTCGCATGTTGTATTATATTCTTCTTCGTCTTCCCACAATATTTTCATTCTCCTCCATGCTGCACAATTTTATCTTTATTATTGTCGACCCCCATTGTTTGTGTTTGAGTTTCAGTTCTTCATCGCGTTGTGCTTTCTTCTTCTTCCCCTTCCTGCGATATGACAATCTTCTTCTACACTGCACAATTCGCTTTCCGTTATCGTCAACGTGCATTGTCTTTGTTCGAGTTATAGTTTTCCTTCCTCTGATTAAGTTATAGTTCTTCTTCATCTATTTTTTCTATTGTCTCTCCTTCTATTTTCGCATCTATTAGCAATTTCAAATTTCACGCACTGAGTTTTTATTTTTGGTTTAAAATTTGATTTCATTGTTGAAAAAATATATATATATATATATATATATATATATATATATATATATATGATGATGATAAATATGGAGTGATTGAATGTGGTAGGTGTTTGAAAAGGTTTTTTGGATGTTCGTGGGACATTGAAAGTGTTGAATATTCTCAATTGGAGATATCTTTAAGGAACACGTCCTAAAAGATTAATTAAGACAATTTCCAATTTTTAAGTTTACTCCTTTATATTTAGTTTTTATTTTTCTTTATTTAAAGTTTAGGATTGGAATGATTGAAACTAGAATAATTAGATTAAAAAAAAATGGGTTTTCTAAAAATTGTGAGTTGTAGGTGTGAATATTAAAATAGTGTTCAAAGCTTTATGAGGAATTGAATGTTAATTTATGTAAAGGCCTAAGAGATTATTGAATGTATTTTGTATAAGTGAAAAATATACTTACTTAATTTAATTAGATAAGGTAATTAAATATCATTTTCTCTGTATTTAAACCGTACTTAATAATAACAAATCGATCGTTTAGGATTTGAAATGGAACAATAGATTGAGATAGAAATATACATAAAAATTGTTTCAGTTAGTTATATATACAAAGTTTAGAATGGAAGTAGAATAAAAAACCTTTTTATATTGCAAGAATGGATCCTCCTTCCTAATTAATTACATTTCAAATGGCAGGTCTGTTTAACCAGAATAACTAAATCACAAAATGCATAGGCTGTGATTGGAACCCAACTCCTAGAAACTAAGTGTCAGGCGCAAAACTGCCCACCACCAGGTCTAGTTGAATTATGGATGACAAAGTAATTCATATAAAACATAACAATTATTTAGATATTATCCACGCTGCAACTTCTTTATAATATCATCAAGCACGCTCTTATGAATTGTATGAATATTTAAAAAAGTCAAAGACAATTGATTGTGTTTGCCATCGCAGCAAAATAAAATAAGTCATCAGTCTATCTATAAAATAATAATCTTTCCTGAAGTAAACAAATAATACTCCACACTTTAGAGGTTACTTGTATAATTATTGCTCCTAAAGTTCCCAAAATAAAGTAATCCCTCAAGTAATAGAAATTATACTAAATATATCCGTAGATGGCTCGGGGACTAGTGGACCAGATAGCAAAACTGGTTTTCCAAATTGTTTTTCTATGTACTCTAAGTAAGGTCCTTCTATTTGCTATGGCTACTTTAGAGACACATAAGGTTCCTGAATTGCCAAAACTAGAGCAGCCTAAGGTCCCAAAAATACCCAAGATTCCTATAAATAAAGTAGTATCCTTCCTTCAGCAATCACTTCAAAGCATCATCATAACTTGGCAAATGAAGTTCCAAAAACCAACATTCGCAGAGTGAAGTTTGTGTAACAAAATCTGTGATAGAGGAACCTGAATATATATCATCTTCATTGCTTCGTTTGTGCAATATGTCAATGGCAATGTGATACTTTGAGTCCTGAGATAGTGATAAACATAGAATATACGATTACAAATACCGTATCATGCCATGATTCTACATGATTATTTTTTTCCATATTTAGCTTGGCATGACAGCGATGCACAGTGATGCACATTAATGTCATATCTGCTAATAGACAAATTTAGGATACCGACTATAATGGTTAGCATAATTATAGCCTAGAATGTTTCTGTATTTCATGTATATATTGTGCTATCATATTCAATACAAGACAAGGGTTTTTTGGAAATATTTTTATCATGGTATCAGAGCGAACCAAACTTTGATATCCAACAGCCCGAGAACACAGTCGTACTTCTAAAATGGCAGAGAGAGGAGAGACGGTGAAGAAAACACCATCGCCATACGATCTGAGTGGCAGTGATAATCCTGGAAATGTGATTACACAGGTACAATTACGAGGAGAGAATTACGAGGAATGGGCAAGGGCCGTGAAGATATCTCTGCGGGCTCGAAGGAAATGGGGTTTCATAGATGGAACTCATAAGGAACCTGAAGAAGACACATCTGAGATAGAAGATTGGTGGACAATTCAATCGATGCTTGTATCTTGGATACTAAACACTATAGAACTTAGTTTGCGTTCCACTGTTGCATACATGGAAAACGCAAAGGACCTATGGGATGACATCAAGGAACGATTCTCGATCGTGAACGGACCAAGAATCCAGCAGCTAAAGTCAGAGTTGGCAGAATGCAAACAACAAGGAATGACTATGGTTTCCTATTATGGGAAGTTGAAAACGTTGTGGGATGAACTGGCAAATTACGAGCAAATCCCACGAGTGTAGATGTGGGGGATGCAAGTGTAATATTATGACGCAACTTGAGAAACGAAGAGAAGAAGAAAAAATTCATCGAGTTCTTGATGGGGCTAGATGATGAGGGCTATGGAACTGCACGGTCAAATGTTTTGGCAACGAGATCCATTACCCTCGTTGAATCGGGTGTATGGCACCATGGTGCAAGAAGAAAGGGTGAGAACAATCACCAGGTCTAAAGAAGAGCGAGGAATGATCGTGGGAATGGCTATGCGAGCGGAAACCGGGAACAAGTTGCGCAATGAAGCGAAAGAAAAATCAGTTGTTTGCATGCGGTGTGGAAGGAAGGGACATGACAAAGGCAATTGCTTCAAGATCATTGGTTACCCAGAATGGTGGGGAGAGAGACCACGAACCGATAGAAACGATGAAAAAAATCAACAAAGAACAGGAACCTTCCGAGGAAAAGGAGGAACGGCTCGCGTCAATATGGCGCACACTGGTGCGGATAACGTTGGTTCAACCGAAAAACCGAAGTCGCGGGACTGAGTAATGAGCAATGGCGAGATCTTGACAAGCAATGTTGAATTCTCGCAAGGCAAATGAAGCTGAAAAGATGACTGGTAAGAAAGCATGTGACTTGTGGATTATTGATAGTGGCGCCTCTAATCATATGACAGGAACACTAGAAAACTTGAGGGAGAGTCGAGCCTTGGAAGGGTGCCCAGTGGGACTACCAAATGGTGAATTGGTGCTGGCAAACAAAGAAGGATCGGTTTTCCTTGATGGAGGACTGAAACTTAAACATGTTCTATATGTTCCGAAATTGAATTGCAATTTGATTTCGAGTATCACAATTGACGAATGAAGTAAAATGTACATTACATTTTACTGATAGATTTTGTGCAATGCGGGACCACACTTCGAGGATGCTGATTGGAGCGGGTGAACGAAAAGAGGGACTCTATTGGTATCGTGGTGTGAGTGGCATAAAGGCGTATCAGACCAATGCAGAAAATCAACTAGAGATTTGGCACAAGCGAATGGGACATCCTGCCTACCAGATTGTTAGAAAAATTCCGCATCTGAACAGCGTGAATAGAAATACGGATACAACTCGTGTGTGTGAAGTGTGTGAGAGATCAAAGCAATGCAGAAACACATTTCCTTTAAGTGATTTTCAAGCATCCAATATATTTGATTTAATACATTGTGATTTATGGGGTCCATATAGAACTCCCTCGTCTTGTGGTGCATCTTACTTTCTCACTTTGGTTGATGACTGTTCTCGAGCTGTGTGGATATATCTCTTGAATAATAAGAAAGATGTGTCACAAACCTTAATGCATTTCATCGCCTTGATAGAACGACAATACGAGAAACAAGTCAAGATATTACGAAGTGACAATGGAACTGAGTTTATGTGTCTTCAACGATATTTTCAGCAACATGGGATACTCCATCAAACCTCATGCACTGGAACACCTCAGCAAAATGGGAGAGCCGAACGAAAACATCGACACATCCTAAATGTAGCTCGTGCTCTACGATTTCGGGGAGAACTTCCACTTCAATTCAGGGAGAATGCATTTTGACCAGCAGGATACTTGATCAATCGTACACCCTCAACCGTTCTCCATGGAAAAACTCCATATGAAATATTGAATGGGAAGCCACCCACTTATGACCATCTACGGGTATTTGGATGCTTGTGTTATGCACATAACCAAGATAGGAAAGGTGACAAATTTGCAAGTAGAAGTCGCAAGAATGTATTTGTTGGATATTCAATCGAAAAAAGGGCTGGAAATTGTTTGATCTGGAAAGAGAAGTCTTCGGACTTCGAGAGATGTTAAGTTTGTAGAACATGAATTCCGTTTGCCTCTCTTGCCCACGGTAGACATTCGGAGGTAGGATTGCCTCACTGTTGATGTTGGCATTGTCGAGGAAGCATTGCCTGGACTTGGTGCAATGAACAATGCGAGAACACGTTGTGGAGACTGATGACGTTAACCCCACAACAGAAGATGTGCCCACAACCGAGTTCGGGGAGGGCCACGGCTGAATGCCATGAACAAGAGCCTCCCACCCGGATCGTTCTCCCACCGGAACAAACCGACTCTATGATGACGGAACTAGAGGTTCCTGAGGAGCATACTGTCCCTGCATCCCGGGGAAAGGTCTTCGTGTACGAAAGCCATCCGTGAAGCTTCGTGATTATGTCACTAACACCACTTTACAACTCGGTCCCTCAATTCGCACTCCACATTCGGCTTCCTCGGGTATGCCTTACGGTTTGACAAAGTACTTAAATTGTGCTAAATTCTCCTTCCCCCATCGAACCTTTCTTGCAGCCCTTCATGCGGAGAGAGAACTCGTGCATTTCTTTGAAGGCTGTTCGGGATGTTAGATGGAGAGATGCCATGGCTAGTGAAATTCGGGCCCTCCAAAGTAATGAAACATGGGACATTACTCCTCTACCTAGCAGGGAAGAAGCCTCCGGGTTGCAAGTGGATTTATAAAATCAAATATCATTCGATGGGAGCGTTGAACGCTTCAAAGCCCGATTAGTTGTCTTGGGAAATCACCAAGTTGAGGGGATTGACTATGACGAGACCTTTGCCCCAGTGGCAAAGATGGTCACCATTCGGACGAGTGTTGGCGGTGGCGGTAGCCAAAGACTGGGAACTCCATCAAATGGATGTCCATAATGCTTTTACGCACGGCGATCTTGAGGAAGATGTGTACATGAAAATGCCGCCGGGGTTCTTGGTGTCTCAAAAGGGTATGGTGTGTCGTCTCCGCAAGTCCCTTTATGGTCTTCGTCAAGCTCCTCGGTGTTGGTTTGCCAAGCTCTCAAGCTGCTCTTGTTCAATATGGGTTTCAACGTTCTTCGTCCGATCACTCCTTGTTCATCTTTCGCAAAGGAGATGTCGAACTGGTTGTGTTAGTTTACGTGGATGACCTAGTCATTGCTGGCAATCATCATGAAGACATTGCGCAATTCAAAGATTATCTTCATCAATGTTTTCGTATGAAGGACTTAGGGAAATTAAAATACTTTCTTGGGGTGGAGGTTGCCGGATCTCCTACAGGAATTTTCTTGTGTCAACGGAAGTATGCGTTGGACATCATAGGCTGAAGCGAGGATTGCTTGGAGGGAAACCTGTGTCCACGCCAATCGAAGAAAATCATCGTTTAGCATTGGGCGATGGCGAACTACTTTCCGACCCGAGTCAATATCGACGTCTCGTCGGTCGCCTTATTTACTTGTGTTTTACACGACCTGAATTATCTTACAGTGTTCATGTCCTATCTCAATTCATGCACCAACCGCGTCAGGGAGCATTGGCGGGCTGCACTCCGCGTGGTACGCTATTTAAAGGGCAGCCGGGTCGGGGTGTGCTTTTAAAAAGAGAGAGTGACCTTCGTCTTTATGGTTGGTGTGACTCGGACTGGGCAAGTTGTCCTCTCACTCGAAGATCTCTCACCTAGGTTGGTTTATTTTCCTTGGTCAATCCCCGTTTCTGGAAAACCAAGAAGCAACATACGGTTTCTCGATCATCCGTCGAGGCGGAATATCGTTCTATGGCCAACACGACATGTGAGTTGAAATGGCTTCAAGGCCTTCTTTCGAGCCTAGGCATTACTCACACCGACCCTATGACTCTCTACTGTGACAACCAAGCTGCCCTTCACATTGCCAAGAATCTTGTGTTTCATGAACGGACAAAACATATTGAAGTGGATTGTCATCTTATTCGTGATGAAATACAACACAATCATATCCAACCCTCCTATGTGTCCACTCATCATCAAATGGCTGATCTCTTCACCAAATCTCTTGGCGCCACTAAATTTGGTTCTTTTTTAGGCAAGTTGGGCATTCATAACCTTCATACTCCATCTTGAGGGAGGGTGATAAACATAGAATATACGATTACAAATACCGTATCATGCCATGATTCTACATGATTATTTTTTTCCATATTTAGCTTGGCATGACAGCGATGCACAGTGATGCACATTAATGTCATATCTGCTAATAGACAAATTTAGGATACCGACTATAATGGTTAGCGTAATTATAGCCTAGAATGTTTCTGTATTTCATGTATATATTGTGCTATCATATTCAATACAAGACAAGGGTTTTTTGGAAATATTTTTATCAGATAGATTCTTAAAGGATGGCGAAGTGAGAGCAAGAATAGATCAGGTATAGAGAAAATGATGAAAGTTTGTGCCATTGATGCTATTTTGTGGTCTTGGCCTGACCATAAGAGGATTCTCTTCATGTTGAGCCACATGAATGAGATGGGGATGGATGTTGAGAGGAGAAGGAGCACCGTTCTCTGCAGTGTCAAGCCAAGTAGCTTCCATTGCTTTGCTCCATAAGCTTGTCCACAAATAGGTTCCATCCCCATGGCTAATCCAGAGATCACAGAGTAGCCAATGATGTTGGCAAAACCAATAGAGAGAGACCCTCTAGCTAGTCCCTCCTCACCAAGATAGCCAAGGAAAATCATAGAGATCATAGCTCTTGAATACATGACTAAACCAGTGATGGTTGTTGGGCCTGATATCATCCCTATTGCCTTGATTGCTGCTATGGCCTGAATCAATGGAGAAACACAAAAGAGAAATTCAATAGTTGATTAATATTAATAGTATGTATGTCTAACCATATAAACTGACACTGTTATTTGTTTTTGGTTTCACTAAACAAGTGATACAGTAGCATTAGTAACTTATTTAATTCACTTTAACATAAAAACAAAACAATATGTATATATGGTATTACTACTTGTTTTTCCTTGTATTAACTAGATTATGTTTCATGACCTCATTAAAATTGTCTGAAAATATATGATCTTTAAAATAATATCAGAAAGGTCAATATTTATACATATTTTAATTTAGAGAGAATGTCAAAGAAAGATCAAACATTATAATTTGCATCCCCATGTTTGTAAGTGTACGTGAGAACCTAATTTTGCATATTAAAAAGTGAAAACACAATTGGGTGTGTGGCATAAGAAGCATTATGGGGTGATAAGTGTTTTTCTTTATCATTGAGTGTGGAGAAGAAATAAGTCCAAAGCTATCTTTAGGACGGTGAAACTCACGAAAATAAATAAAGAAAAGAAAAATGCCTTTATTCGCTTTAATGATTTTATTAATTATTTTTAATATAATAGTTAAAATGAGTTATTATTTATATTATTATATTTATGAAAAATAAATTATAATAATTAGAAATTTTAAAATAAGGAATCCCCTTTAATATATAGTAGCAGAATTTCAGGGACCTTAGGTTTCAATATATGAGTAAGATATTTTTATTTTGATCTAGTTTTAGAGAAATCCTCTAAAATGTTTTTTCTAAAAATTAATAACACACCTCTAGTTGATGTTGCAAAACTTATTCATGGATCGAAGTTAGATCAATCTTAGACGTACAATCTATAAATATAAGAATGAAGTAGAACAATTTTTTGAATTTGTAAAATAAAATGTTCCATATAATAATGGAAGATTCTATTGCCCTTGTATTGATTGTTTGAATGAGCAAAAACTATCAATACAAGTTACACATGAACATGTTCTGTGTGATGGTTTCCTAAAGAGTTAGACAAAGTGGACATGACATGGTGAATTAATACACATATCAAATCTATATGTGTCTGAAACAGAAATTAATGTAGAGATGAATGATCAATTTGAAGAAATGATTCATTACATGATGTATTCCATAATTTGTGCAATGATGTAGAGAAACTTTTGTATCTGAGATGCATTAATGATCTTTAATTACATATATGTTACCCTTATAAATGATTGTTATTATTGCGAAGAAGATGAACTTTTCATGCAGCTTTGTTTAATGTCAATTATACATCTTATTATTTGTTAATTATTATTTTTAATTATTTACGGATTAAATAAATATTGATTTTGTAGATATTCAATAATCTATACCTATTGAAAGAAGTAGTTATAGAAGATAAGAGAATACAATGAATTTCCTATTTTTTAAGTATTTTTTATAATTTGTAAATTATTTTAACTTAGAATGATTTTGTATATTATTATTAAATATATTATGTATTTATTGAGTATATAATATGCTTGAAAATTATATATTTATTATTATGCAAAAATTATTTAAAAAAACTATAATTTTTTATATCGATTACAAATATAACCGACATAAAATGTACACTTTCTATGATACGTCATACTAAAATTATCGTAAAAAGTGAAATTTTCTATGACGATTAAGATAATAACTGTCATAGAAAGTATCTACACCAAATTCATTTTTTATCTTTTTTTTTTTACTTTTATGATGGTTGGAAATGTAACCAATAAAAAGTGATTTTTTAATTTGTTTTAAAAATTGACATAAAAAATGAAATTTTTTTATATTTTCTGTATTTATGTCGGTTTAAAAACTAACATAAAATATCTAAAATAATCAACATAAAAAAAGTCTTTCTCTAATCGTGTTCTAGTATATTACGTGAAATCAATTAAAAATATCTTGTATCTCTTCTTTTTGTATGATGGTGAATAAAATAAAAATTATTATTACCAAGAATAAAATTTGGTTCTCCAAAAATCAAATTTTAAAATTGAATAATAAATAGATCTAATTCTATAATTATTTATAACATAAATTAAATCATATAATTTAAAAAAACGTATTAAAAAGCCTTTAATGTTTATTAATATTATTTTTGCTATTATAATGACTGTTTTAAATAATTTATAAAATATTTCTTAGGCGCTCAATTTATTTTTTTCATAATAGATAAATTTTTCAATCATATAATAATAATAATAATAATAATTATTATTATTATTATTATTATTATTATTATTATTATTATTCCTTATTGCAAATAGGAATTTTTACATATGTTATTTTGACAATTTTATGTCAAATATAAGTTTGATGTTAATGTAGAAGACGTAAATTTACGTCGACCATAATATGGTCTAACATAAGTTTATGTCGAGTATTGACATACCCAATGTAAATTTCTTCCTTTTGTATATTTGGTTTTTTTTTTCTTACAACAAAAACTTACAAACATATTTAATCATAGACAATCTAGATTCTAGATTTTCAATAGAAAATAATTCAAAATACAATAATACAAGTACAATATAATAAAAATTATAAAAGTTAAACTAGTACAAAGACTAAATTACTTAAAAGTTAAACTAATACAAAGTCTAAATTACTTAAAAGTTAAACTAATACAAAGTCTAAACTAGTACAAAACTAAGTTACTTAAATGCTAAACTACATAATACAATATAATATAAATAATAACCTACAAGTACTATAAATGTTGAATGAAAAACTTTGTTCATTGTTCTCTAATTTGTGTAATATTATGTTATAATAGTGGAGATGAATCTTGAAATACTTGAAACATTAATTTAACTCTTGTTAATATGCAATACACATAAATGTAAATTAACTTAACAAATATTATAAGCAATTACCTCCGTCTAAGAATTAGTTATACATGCACAAACTATAACTCTTATCTAATACATGATATAATAGCCACATTCAAATGAGTTTGTTTACTTATTATACTCGAAATAAGAAACCAAATATAATGTTATTTTCAAAATTTAAATTTAAACAATAATTATGGTGTTTATATAAATAAGTTTCCGACATTAAGATAAATACAAGTACAAATTCTTTGTTTTAAGTCTTCCACTTAGAATATTAGTTCCGATATACGATTCTAATTGAAATAAAGTTAGATATTATTGTTAAATGGTAAAAAGTTGATATAATTATACCTTGAATTGTTATGAAACCACTTAACTGATGTTAATTCTAATCTATTTTTCTCCCAATATAGAATGAATTCGAGAATACCTTGATACAAGAGTAAGGAGCATAATTGGAGTAAAACTGGAAGAAGGAAGAAGATTTTCAGCATGGAAGTCGCTCGAACGGGATGGATTCTCGCTTGAGCGAATGTTAGTTATTCTTCTCTGGAGTTCACTCGCTCAAGCGAGCCAAGATTCGCTTGAGCGAATATCAGTTATTCTTCTCTAGAAGTTAGTCGCTCAAGCGCAGGAAAATTCGTTTGAACGAATGTTAGTTATTCTTCTTTGGAGTTCATTCGCTCAAGCGAGCGTTTTGTCGCTTGAGTGAAAACAGGCTACTTTCGCTTAAGCGAAAGTTCTCACTCGAACAAAAGACGCAAAGCCCAAAAGCCCAAATTTTTTCAATAAAAAGAGAACATATGTTTTGAGAAAAGCAAGCGGTTTTGGAGGAGAAAAGGCGCAACTACTGTTAGAGTTTCGTCCAATCTTCATCAATTCTTCACTTCTTCCACAATTTGAGCATTGTAATGGCCAACATGAGTAGCTAATTTCATTCTCTTAGGATTCGGTGCACTTCCTTTGAACTCTTTTGTATCATGGTGATATTTTGATATATTAATCTATGTTTTGATGTTGTTATTCTTATTCTTTGTGCTTTAGAATGATTTATTCTTGATGTTTGAGGTACGATTGAAAAATATATCTTGAACCCTAGATCACGGTAAGAATATTTGTTACGTTAATTGCCAGGAATGGAATGAATGTATCAATTGCTTAACACCCTAAACCTAATGCTGGAAAATCTCTTAATTGTGTGACGAATCAACATTTATTAGGTTTTCTTATGAATTTCATGTGTGAGGAATCAACATGGATGATTTGAGTAGGTGACATCAATATTGTTAGGTTAATTGACATTCTTAATTGACATAGTCACTACAAAAGAGGGATAAGGAAATCAATCCTAAGTACCTTTAATTGATATTTTCTCAACAATTTACATTTCTTTGTCATTTAATTTCAATTCAACTCTTTATGCAAAACTCATTCTGTTTTAATCTACTTAGTAAACATAAAATTGAGAATTTCCATTGAAACCGTTCCTCGTGGGATCGACTTTTATTTAATCGAAATACTATATTGCGATTGATAATTTTGGTACGTTTGTCAATAATTCAACAATTATTCAATATATATTTACACATAATGAAAAAGGATAAAATTGCCCTTGTAATAGGTTTTTCATTTCTTGACTTGACTTTCGGTGCAATGAATAAAATCACACCACAGTGTAATCCTTGAGAATGATTACAATTAACTATCAGTGAGACTTACATTATATGACATAAAAATTAGTTATAAAATTAACATGATTAAAAAATACAAATTAAAATACTAACCCTTCAATGTATGAAGACAAATATATATGTTTTTGTGAGTCACTCATCCATGTTTGAATATATTGTTGGATTTTGACTTCCGTATTCCCAGATTTTTGGATGGATTGAGGCTAAATAAACTCATATACTTCAAATTTCTTTTTTTCACACTCAATTTGTCAATAAACCTAAAACAATGAATTAAAGTTAAATATAGTTATTATAATATTAGAAACATAAATGAAAATGACTTATATGACCTACAAGTATATGATGGAAATGTTTAACATGTAATTTCTAATGCATTGGGCAAAGAAATGTACAGTGGAATAACATAATTGTAAAGTTCAAACACTCTGGTGTCCCATTATATTTGATACGGTCTCTTCCTCAACCATAATAATATGGTAAAAAATATAGATATGAGATCATCTTTAGATTTTGTGACGTCCTCATCAAATGATAACAATTAATTAAACATTCATATAATTATAAGAAGAGAAGCGAAGAGAAAATACAAAATACACAATATATAAATTACCTTTGTCTGTGCTGAGAGTGACATCATTAAACGTCTTGGCCAAGCCAAGAATATGTTGTTTGTCTGCCCCACTAGTTGAATATCTTCGTTAAGAAAAGACACTGGAGCATCAACATCATGAACTTTATCAATTATTATCTTGTCCAGTCTGTCTGTAGAGGGACACCGTGGATAGTTAAGTCACCCTCAAAAACTCGACCAACCGCCATTAGATGTGAGAGGTCATCTTCAACATATAACTCACACTAGTGTGATGCATCAATGTGAGTATATTCCCCTGAGGGATCTACAACAACAAACAACAAACAACAAAATATATGAGATTCAAACAACTAAATCATGAGAACATAAATATGCACTATACAAACCGGAAATGCACTTAAACAAATAAGCAAATAATTACAAACTACAACAATTCAATTTCAATAACAATGCAATGGAGATATTCATGCAATAACGTGATTGAAATCCCTAGAAACAAATATAGATTCAATTTGAACATAAAAGGGAAGACATAAAACGCTAACCTCAAAGATGTAAAAAACATTCTAAAACTTGAATACAATAAAAAAGAAACATCAACTACAAAAAATGGGACACAATATAAGTGTTGTCGTTGTTCACTGTTGTTAAAATGTATCCTGAAAGAAGTTGAAATGGTTGTTTCCGCTATCATCACTCAAAAATTCTCACGCGTGCGAGAAGAGGAAATTTGGATGAAAATAAAACATAACATTTACCTCGAATCTCACAATGACCAACATAAAAAATTCTGTTCTTATTTACAAAAATATCGTCACATTTTTTGTTAAGTAAAATATTTTTGGGTTCAATAAAATATAAATGAGGTAAAAAACTTATTACTATAAAAAAAAAACCTTATATATATAATTCTTTCCTTGTCTAAGATCATCTTCGATGGACACTTGAATAATAGAAGTGACAAAAATATAATATAAAAGACTTAAATCAATTTTTTTTAATTGATATCTAATTAAATTTTTTTATTAAATATTCACATAAATTTTGAGAACATGAAACTTATTTAAGTTTATATATTCACAAGTTGAATTACAAGCGCTTATGTTTTCCTTTCCTTGTTTTTTCAGCTTATGAAACTGATAAAACACAATCTTGGAGTTCGTATCGACACACTTTTATCGTTCCTGCTATCTTGATCCAATACAACCTCTTAGCTTCATTGTTCACTTCGTTTTCTAATCAAAAGCAAGGAAAAGGGAAAAAAACCCAAAACAGGGAAGAAAAGAAACTTTGATGCAAAACTATTGCCCGATCCGAAGGGTGAAAAGCGAAGGGATCCAAAGGAAAAGAATAGCAAGAAAAGATGGTTAGTGCAATGAAAGCAGCCATTGGAGATTTGCTGATGACTTTCTTGTGGGTCTTCTTTTCCTCCATGTTGGGTTTGGCTACCAACGTCATAACAACAGCGCTTGATCTTCATCACGCGTCTTACAATGGTTTTGATTACGCTGGCACTGTGATCATCACTTCGCTCATATTTATTCTCGTTACCATCTTCACCGTCATTGGCAATGCCTTGGGCGGTGCCAGCTTCAACCCCACCGGTAATGCTGCATTCTACGCCGCTGGTGTTGGCGATGACACCCTTCTCTCAATGGCTCTCCGGTTCCCTGCTCAGGTTTGTTAGTTATGTTCAAGGTTTTAAATTACGTAAATTATAAAATCATTTACTGAATTTTCACAAATTACACTTATACCTTTTTTTCTTTTTTACCATTTCAATGATTGTGGTGTCAAGTATTTTTGGAGTTACCACTGTTACATTGGCCGCATTTGTTTGCGATTGCTTGCAACATTACAATGAAATCTCAACTGTGACTTGTTTTAAATTGTGAGGTTTCATCATGTTGTTGGTGCATTGCAGACAAATTTGGCCAATAATGGTGCATGTCTTGTTGTTTTGGAGACTTGCAACATCAAGGTTTGCTAGTTATGTTGAAGGTTTTACTGAATCCGTTGTCAACTTTCTGGAGTTTATTTGACATCAATGGTCGCCTTTGTCAGCAATTTTCTGTCGTCGCGACTGCAATTTAAAATCTTGGGTGAGATACTGCAAATCAGAGCAGGTTTTAAATTGCAGTTGCAGTCGTACAGAGGTTCTGTCATGGTCATGTTCTTCAGTATTGAAGGAAATTGTGGACAAATGTGGTAGACACAGTTACAATTAGAGATTGCAGTGGCCACAGAAACTCTAATAGCCAAAATTACTGTAGCATTCTTTTCTTAGAAACATGTTCCTGACAAGTGTGACTGTCAATGGTCATAATTGCGGTTGCACGGTCAAAATTGTAGTTTCAGACCCAAAATTTAAACCTGTGTTATGATATGGTTCCTTTTGTGCCAAAACAATTTTATGAGAGCATTTTTTATATGAGGTAAATTAGTAAGTGTTTGTGGTGTTACACAGGTACTGGGTTCAGTGGGTGGTGTTCTGGCTATTATGGAGTATATGCCTCAGAAATACAGGCACTTGATTGGGGGGCCTTCTTTGAAGGTTACCTTGCATACTGGAGCTCTTGCAGAAGGGGTGCTGACACTTGTAATCACATTTGTTGTTCTCCTCATCATGATCAAGGGTCCTCGTAGTGACACGGCAAAGACTTTGTTGATGGCAATCTCAACTGTTGTTTTGATCACTGTTGGTTCTACTTACACGGGACCAGCTATGAACCCTGCCTTTGTGAGTGATTACCACTATGTACCTCAATTAATTATAAATTGGTGTTTAATTGTGCTTGAACTGTCTGCTTTCCTCCATTCCTCAACATGCTATTCATGTAAATCTTCTGTGACCTATCCTGCCACTATTCCACTGCCAACCCCTGAAATTTAGAGTAGTACTTTAATTTTATGATTCCCCCTCAAATTAATTGTCTCTTGCTATCAACCCTATGACATCTTCCGGGGCTTTAGCTCCTTTCCATTGGGTAATTCTTGCTATGAGTTTGTCTTCTTCCACCCTTTTACCCCTTTCTCCATCTTAGTGTCACTTATTTTGTTTCACAGAAAAATTTCAGCTACCGTGTCCCATTCCTCCTTACATCAATCTTTGGTTATGTTATTTTGTTTATTTGTAACAAGCGTAGGGTTTAGTAAGTTTTAGTTTGAAGGGAAAATGTTAGAATTCGTTTCCCAATTTCTTCATGCCTCTTAGGATTAGTTTCCTGATTTCCTCTATCTCATAGGATTAGTTATTGTGTTCCCCTAATTAGTTAAGATTATGATTAGTATAAATAAAGGCCAGTGTGTAATGTACAGAACTAAAATAATGATAAAGGAAACTTTGTATCTGTATTATTGAAAACGAGAATTTCATACAATGAGTAAAAAAAAAAAATACCATGTAGCAGTAACACAAAGATAAAAGATAATAAAATGAAAATTGCTCAGAGAAAAGACCAGAAAGAAATCAAGGAAGAAGATTCAAAAAATGTCCATCCATATTCCTCTATTCTATAACCCAAAAGCCATATACGATTCTCTGAGGCGTAAATGTGCACATTTACGCTAACTCTCTTTCCTCTTTATCTTTTGAATTTGTTGTCATCTATATGAAATCATTATTATTTCTTTTTGTGCCAATGTGAATTTTCTCTTTTGCACTCACTAAGTTCTATTCATAGCATTCCTCCCCCTTTAAAATTAACCTTGCTCTCAAGGTTGAAGTGTGAAAAAACTTCCTGCAAGTTGCTTGTGACATGTCCATTCCTTCCCACTGTTGATGAACTTCTTTTTGACCCTAAAGAATCATTGATTGAATTACTGGATCAGAATCAAAGTAAGTGATAGGCAGTGGTATGTAAGTTTAAGCTGTACTGGGTGGATTTTAGTGCAAGTGGTTAACAGTAATCTATAGGTCATTTGGCCCTATGAGATCAATGACTGGGAAAAGGCCAAAGTGTCTTAATCCCATCTTTTAATTCTTTCTCCAAGCAATCGACTTTATCTGCATGCTTCTTCATGTGACCATGAGCCTTGTGGAGTTAGCTTTCAGCCTAAGAAGAATATGATCGCCTTTAGTCAACCGTTCTTCGACAGTAGTAGGATCTTTGTATCAGTGATGTTATAAAACTGGTTCTAGGAAATTATAGTATTCGAAGAACGGAAACAGAAACATGGAACCCAGGACAGAGAAAGGTTCTGAGAACGTAAATTGGAACTGATCTATTTTTACAAGAGAAGCAAGAATATAGGAGAAAACATCCACTATCAATCAAAATAGGTAAAGGTTTTCTTTTTTGTTTATACCCAGTTACTCTCATAGTTCTAAAATTGGCTACCCCAGTCAAAGCATTAACAGAGATTTGTAGGGACTCCCCTTCTACCTCTGAAAATGTTGTCTGTGACGATTTTTTTTTTTTGCAAGACTATTGTGTGACAAATTTGATGAATTTTCCATTACAAATGTACGGTTCTCACTTAGTCAAGTGTTTGCACTCCTTGCAGTCGATTCTTGTTCTTCCAAACCTCTTTAGGAAAACTTTTAGGTTTTTTCTTAACAACACTTAAGATGTTACCTTGAAGAAGTAAGATTCCAAAAAAACAAGGGAAAGAAAAATTATGTTGTTCCTTTAAGTGCTCAAGATGCAAGGAGCAAAACCAAGAAAATCTCAACCAAGAAATGAAAACAAGTAAATAATTTCAATAAGATGTAACAAACTTAAGAAAGCCAATAAAGACAAACAAGAAAATTTTAGGCGAAAATTAAAAGGAAGGTACATAAAAGAATCCTAAAGAATAGTTCTAGAATTAATTAAAAAAAAAAAGACTTATGTTGAATCAATTTTAAACCGACGAAACATATAAAGCAAGATACACTCCCAAACATTTCTTAATTCATGCAATTTTCCAATTCATATACTAATTTAAGAAGTGTGGGACTTAATCATGAGTTCCAAACAAACTTTTTTTTTTCCTTTTCTTTTTTTCTAAGTCTTGGCTTTTACATTCATTTTTCTTTGTTCAATCCTTTTTTTTTTTCTTTCAATTCAAAACTCTGTTTGTATTTACTTTTGTGAGACTTAAGCCTTTTTCAAAGCAACTCACACGGTTTATATTTAACTAAGTCAAAAAAAAGTAGCATGTTCAAGACAATTGATTCAACTTCAAAAATTTAGAGATAATAAAACCACGGCTTGCACATCTTAAAAGCAAAATTTATTTTTGAAATTTTGCTAATAATCTAATAGCAAAAAGAACAATACCAGTCAAAAGTACAAGCCAATACACAACATGGTTCAAGGTTCCTTGGTTTGCAAAGACTCAGTTTTTAAAATGATATAACAACAATTTTATTTTTCAACATATATGGGACAACATCTAGATTGAAAGCTAAGTAAGAAAATCTATAGTTACGCAAGTATACAACATTTTATAGAATTTTCCTATATGTGTTTTCAATTGTGATCCTCATTGACTCCCTTTATTGATGTTTAGAGACCAAGTAGGGTTTATGATTATATATCATTTCATCGTAGTCTGCTTCACTAAAATGTGTGCTATGTTCAAAGAAACATTACTGTTGTTTAACAAATATCTATACAAAATGGATTAACAACAAATGGTTCAGTTATGTTTACATTTCACAATTTTGATACAAAAGAAAAACGGCTAATTTCTTATGCATGTTTTTTTGGTAACACCCCCTCAACCTTTCTGACCATTTTTTCTTTGGGTTCGTAACACATGATGTTAATGCCCGTTCCTTGATGTTGTGAGTCATAGAAGATGCATAGGGAATAACTCAATGATTGGTGTTAATTTTAGGCATTTGGTTGGGCATACTTTGAGAAACGGCACAACACATGGGACCAATTCTATGTATACTGGATCTGCCCATTCGTTGGAGCAATACTGGCTGCATGGCTTTTCCGTATTGTCTTTCCCCCACCACCACCAGTGGTAAAGCAGAAGAAAGCCTGAAAGCCATAGTACATTAAAAGTTCCTTATTATTATTATTTTTTTAATCTTTATTCATTTTTTGTCATAAACCGTTTTGTATTCATCTTGTTTTATCATCTCATGCTCATTCCACATTATTCTGAAGCAGTTTGGGACACTACCTCTCAGCTGATGGTAGAACATTTTTTTTACGAAGAATAATATAAATTGCAAACATGTTTGACATAATTTGTAAAAATATCTATCAAGCTGAATTGAGGTAAACAAAATTATTCATCATAAAAGTACTAGCCAATATGTTTCTGTTTACTTACTATTTCTTGCGTTATATAAAACTAGAAGGTGTCTAAAATTTGGAAGTAAATGGATTAAAGTTTAGTTAAATTCTCGAGTATTGTAGCTTGAGTATTTCTGGGGCCGAACCACCCACGTATGAGGGAAAAACCATGTACTGTCTAAAGTTTCAGAGAATTGTTAAAAGATCATCCCGTGATTTTTATTTTTCGGCCTAGCACTGTGTAACTTTTTACTTTTATTTACATATAGCACACCTTTGTCTCATCTTAAAATTCGGTCTTTCGAAATTCGAATTTTGACCTTCAATTTTAATTTTGTCAGAATAGCAACAGAAATTCGGTTTCTGAATAAATGAATTCTAAGCTGTTTCTTTTTTTTGCATTTTAATTTTGTCAGAATAGCAACCGAAATTCGGTTTCTGAATAAATGAATTCTAAGCTGTTTTTATTTTTTTGCATTTGATTTTTAAAAAATAGGAGAAAAAAAGAAAATAAATAAATAATAAGATGATATAAGAAAAATTATAAAAATAATATTTTATAATTATGGTTGTTTTATCTAAAATAAAATTGACAAATGTATATTTATTTAATAAGTTTGAAGTAAAAAAATGATATATATATATATATATTAATAAATATAAATATAGAAATATATATATATATATTTAATATATATATTTATATATACATATTTATATATTTAATAAATACATATTTATTTAATTATATATTTGACATTTAATAAATGCATATTTATATTGTTTTTTGGATATATGATGATATAACTTTATTAAATATTATATATATATATATATATATATATATATAATTTTTAAGTATTTATTTAATAGTTCTAACAAATATATAATATTTGTATTAAAATTTATTTTATTTAAGTTTGATATAATATAAAATAGAATTGGTATAAATATTTTGTTAAAATTGTAGATATTTAAATTGATGAAAGAAAGTATTAAAATATTATCTATTAAATTTATATAATATAAAAATTATAAAAGATTATAAATCATGACAATGAATATAATCCTAACAATTTTGTGACCAAAATTTGTTGTTAAATATAAAAAAATTTAATCCAAAATAGCTAAAAAAAAAAACATGTTACCAATGTTATATATGAATGTTTTAAAGGGTTTATTTGCCATGATGACAACATTATTTTATCAATGCAATGACAATGATTTTGAGTTAAAAAAAAATTGTTAAAAGAAAGAAAATTTAATTCAAATTAATCCAAAAATCATCAAAGTGACGCATTCAAAATGTATCTTAACAACTTCAACATTCATTGAAACATCAAACATTTATTGAAACAAATTCACTCTGTAACCAAAGAACTCATAACATGCAACTTAAGAAATATTCATCAGGAAGAGGTCCAAATCTTGAATTTCTCCACTATGTTGCATGCACGTCAATGTTACCATGTTCCTTAAGAAAAAAAATATATATATTTTTGGTCAAAAGATATTATTTATTATTAAAAATAATTTGATAAAAATAATATAAATAAGGCTTAATATTGTAGTTAATAAACTAATACATGATTGAATACTTATTCAAAAACCTAACTTCTAAACAACAAGAAACATGAAATGAATTTCGAAAATAAATAAAAAAAATCATAAAAATGTTTTAGATATATCCTTCAATATTTCCATTAATAAGAATTGGAAACTAATTATATTTTTATTTTGGGATTCATTAGATCTTAAAAATATTATCTTTTGATCACATATCAAATAATACAAATATTTTAATAAATAATTAATTATATTAAGCATTTGATTGATCCTATATTTATATAATATATTCAATTTGATGTGTATTATTAAAAAAAATTAAGTCTTTAAATTTTTACATTAATGTTAACTTGATACTTTTATGGCAGATTATTGGAACTTTTAACAATATATGAATCGAAATGTATAAATTTAAGACAAAAATATTTTAGGATAATTACATGAGTCCATCCATATTGCGAGTTGGACTCGGATGCACTTGGTAATGCTACTGCCATTCCCCTTTCACGCACAAAATACCGTTACAACGAAAACACCGTTCTAGCGTAAACATCGCTCCCAGACAAAACACGCGAACTGACACACTCTCTATCCGCCACTCCCCCTCCCAAATCGAACACACACGCACTGTCACTTCCCTTCTTCCCATCTCTCATTCCCGTACCATCAATCATCTCCCTCTTCGTCCCCATCCACGCGCTTCCTTCAAATCCGATTCACATTCAGCACCGGAGTCGCTCCACGTGCTTCGAAGCCGCCCTCCCCATCCTCCTCCACCGCCCAGATCCGCTTTCGATCCTCCTCCTCCGCCGAACTCCTCACCGCTGAGCTGGAGCTCGAAACCACCAAAATGCTCAAGCGCTCTGGCCGGCCGCCGCCGCCAGAGTCGCTCACCGAAAAGATCTACCAACTCCGGGGAGCGTTCCTCATGGTGGCGGTCCCGCTCCTCCTCGTCACGCTCGTGCTCTACGCCATGCCTTCCGCCTCCACCAACGAGTCCATCGAAGACTACGCCCTCACGCACCGCAAGGCTGCACCCGATCGGAAAACCTCCTTCGCCGTCATCTTCGACGCTGGAAGCTCTGGCAGCCGCGTCCACGTCTTCCGCTTCGACCAGAATTTGGATCTCGTACCCATCGGGAATGACCTCGAGCTTTTCGTTCAGGTGAGTGAATATGGTGGATTTGCGTTTCTTTCGAAATAATTTGCACTATCTCCAAAGTAGTTATTTTCAAAGAAATTATATAATTATTAAGATTTAAATAAGATTCAGGCGTGATCATTTATACAAGTATCTAAGAATTTTATTTTATTTTAAAATTATGTTACCTTGGGAATTAAAATAAATCAAATCTCTTCAAATATGCTTTTTATACTGACATGAGATATATCTATACAAAACAAGTGACTTAGATAAGTTTTAATTTCCCAAATCGTATATATTTGTCTCAAAAGTTAAACATGATACAATCTAGAGTATGTAAATAAAAAATTGGGTACGTCCATTTTTGTACGTCCTTTAGTCTTTTAACATTTGCCTCTTTCCATTTTTGGTCTTTTAAAAAGAGATAGTTGCTTTAATGACTATAATAAAAATAATAAGGGTGTTAAGATTAATTGATAAGTAGGTCCAAAAAATAAACAGATAAAAATTTATGATCTAAATTAAATTAAATTTATTTTAGTTTCATATGTTATAATTTATATAAGTTTAAGTAAAACTAGACGATAGATTTTATTTTTTAGAATAATCATTATTTTTAAAATAAAAATTAAGATAATATTATTTTATTAAAGAATATATATATATATATATATATTATAAATGAATTTAATAAGATATTAATTTATTTTAAGAATAAATATTAAATTAATTTTTATTATTAACTTACTTTAAGATGTTATAATTAAAATTAATTATTATTTTAAATTAATAAATTAGTAAAAAATAAATAATAATAACGAAAAAATAAGTTTTTAATTTTTATTTTAAGATTAGATGAATATTCTCTTATACTTATATAATTATTAAATAAAAATTAATTTTATCGATATAATTTTAATTTTAAAAATATATTTTTTATTTAAATAATTTTTAAAATTTTTAATTAAATCAAAATTCATCTGTTAATTTGTTGATTTATTGATAAATTAAATTAAAAATTATGATCTATTTTAAAATATAAATTAAGTTAAATTATCAATTTTTTTAGTATCAAACTAAGTTGTACCATAAACTAAGTTGTACCATAAGGACGAGCTTAAAAAGAATTATAATATTAATTTGTCTCATAAAAAGTGAGTTGACTGAAGTAGTAGAATAGCCTATTACATTCTTTTAAATAATTAATTTATTATTATTTTTAATTAATTTTTAATAAGCTTAATAATAAAATCAATGTTTATCTCTCCATCATCCAATAATTTATATATATAATGTTAATAATATGTTTTAATATATTACATTAAAAAATTAAAATTTAGAATATTAACGTATATAATAGTAAATATGTAGGTAATGCGAACCTTATATGATCATCCTGTTATTTTAAATATAATAAAATAAAAATGAAAATGAACCAAACGTGTTATGTAAGCTAAAATTAACTTATCCACCTTAGTTTTTAATTTTTAAGAAATCTAAATGTAAAATATTTATTGAAAAAAAAATGCATGGATTAAGATTGAAAAAAATAATATCAATATCCACCTAAAGAAGTGAAGTGAAAATGAGAGAGAAAAGAAAAAAGAAGAAGAAGAATATTTAGTCTGATTTAACTCGTGAGTTTGTGAAAATTTTCTGAATAGTTTCACATCAGAAAAATCTATTTTAGTCCAAACATGAAAATATTGAATTAATTCAGGTTTCTTTTGACAAACTTCTCCATAAGTTAAATTTGATTTATGTATAAATTCATTTTTTCTTCTCATATAGATGTTTATAAATAATTTTGTATAAACAAATTCATAAAATAAATTGTCGGTAAAAATATGATTGTAGTCTATAAGCTGACTTTTAGTCTAGAATTTTTGGTCCGATTTTAGTTATCTCGAATCTTGAAATGCCCCACTTTTAATCCTCGAAGCATTATGTAAGATCACTTTTTATTCTTTTATTAATTGCTATCTAAGCCACCTGAAGGACTAAAAATGATACATTTCAAAATTAGAAGAACCAAAACTGAATAAAATTTTGAAGGTGCTAGAACTGAAATTGTAGAATTTAAAAAGAATAAAAATATATTTTACCCATAAATTATTTATTCATAATTTATCTAATAAGTAGTAACGACCTATGCTTCTCTAATTTTGCTGCCAAAAACTTGTTAACTAAGTTTGTGGAATTTTGTGTTTGATATTTTTCTATATTGAAATATATGGAAATTAATGTTTTACATTTCTTTATATTTTGTAGTTGTTTGTGTTTAATCATAATATAATTTAAATGTGGCTAAGTAGTCAATTTATCTCGTTTCAACTTAACTTGCTTTGATATAAGAAAACGGAGTAAGATAGACAGCCCCGTCACAGGTGAGGGTTATGACCTATCCTACTAGACTGATAGGCGATTATTTTATATAAAAATATATATTTAAAATATCTATGTAAATAATTTTCAAATATTCAATGGTTAATTAATAATTTTTATGGATAAATTGAAAAATTATTACTTTTAATATTGAATTACTTAATTATAATTTTACGAGCGGTAATGATTTAAATTAAATATTATTATATATTTGCCTTACATAAATAAGGCAAGCCATGATGTTTTGTGTAAAGAAAACAGGGTCGTGAAACCTTTTTCTAATAACCTTGATGATGGTGTTGCAGATTAAACCTGGTTTGAGTGCTTATGCACAGAATCCACGACAGGCAGCTGAATCTTTGATTACTCTATTGGATAAAGCTGAGAGTGTTGTGCCCCGGGAGTTTCGGCCAAAGACACCTGTCAGAGTTGGGGTGAGTGTTGTTTTTATTTTTTTTATATTCATGTTTATATGGGTATCTGAATTTTTTGTATTCTAATACAGGCAACTGCAGGGTTGAGGGCTTTGGAAGGGGATGCTTCTGACAGGATTTTACAAGCGGTAAACGTTGCTTGCTGCATCTTGTTTCATGTTTAATACCACTAGGATATAGTAGCCATACTCGACCTTTTAAACTTATGTTGCTTCCACGATTTGTGAATATAAGGTTCGGGATTTGCTTAAGCAAAGAAGCACACTAAAATCTGAGCCTGATGCGGTAACTATGCTGGATGGAACACAAGAAGGTGCTTTTCAATGGGTATGCTTTATGAACTTATTAACAGATTTAGACTAGAGGAGAGAATATGCAAATTACACGCTTAAGTGACATCGAATGGGTAGTTAGAATACATTTGCTCTAAAGAGCATTTTAATATCCTGAAAACCTGTAGTAACCTCATTATAAAACCATCTATAGTCACTGACAAATATATTAGAAAAAGAAATCTGTACACTACACCATTATAAGTGGCTGAAATTTCTCAATTAGCATAAATGATTAACTCACTGACAATGTAATTCTAAGGTTGTTTGCAAGATTTTAAATTTCCATCTAGTTGGATAATGCTCTGTTGTTGTAACGTGACATTGCCCTTTACTTTACTGAGAGTTGGACTTTAATCCTGATTTAGCCATTAGTGATGTAGCAATTAGAAATACAATGAGTACTATTTGTTAGAGTTATTGGATTTGGAAAAGAAGAAGAACTGAACTTCTTCTATTATCTTTCTCAAGAAAGATACAACAAAAGAAAAACTTATTGTAAAACAAATTGTTGAATACTTCGTTTCATCCCGAATCAAAACAAATTTATTGTCAGTCTTATTGTAAAACAGCCATGGCGTAAATAGATAGCTTTCGCCAACTGCCATAGTAAGATGGTAGCATAGCGGGTTTTGCATGGCAGCCGCATTGGCTGTCACGGCATGGCGGCGCAGAGCAATTATTGTGAAAATTGCACTCCGAAAGCCTTACAGTGTAGAGGAAGCTCTCGTGGCCATGCCACACGGTTCATGGGAAGAATAAGTTTATGTGCTTCACTTGACCCAACTTAAAATAAACCTAGGGTTCTTTGAATGTGTTTTATGTTTATGGGATTTTTTTGGTCTTAGCCCAATAGAAAAAAGAATTAACATAAACCTGCAACAAGCAACAAAAAAAGGTTAGAGAAGGGTTATTTTACACGTTCCATCTAACTCAACACTTCTCATCTTCCACACACTACCATATTTTCTTTCCATTCTGTAGGCATTGCCGCGTGTTAGGAAAAATTGTAAAGTCGTCAGTCACTTCTGACTAGGCTACTAGGTGTCATATGAAAGGGTGTTGGGAGTCAGCTTGCTATATAAAGCAAGGCTGTTGTATAGATTGTGTGTGGATTTTCTCAATTTCATTCATCTCTTGTATTCTTGTTTTGTTTCAATATACTTTTCTTGGAACTCTTTCTCCTCTTCCCTATTTTTGTTCCAGTTCTTCAGGTGCAACCAAGGTTATCAGAC
Organism: Sphenostylis stenocarpa; assembly: GCA_963425845.1. Taxonomy (NCBI): domain Eukaryota; kingdom Viridiplantae; phylum Streptophyta; class Magnoliopsida; order Fabales; family Fabaceae; genus Sphenostylis; species Sphenostylis stenocarpa. Next base: position 76,226,462 of record OY731401.1, on the reverse strand, counting down.
TTGAAAGTCTACATAAACTCATGGGAGGTCTGTAACCTCGACTCGTAAGAGTATACTTTATATGAAAAATACTAATTTAACAATAATTATGATAATATCAATTCCACATTACTGAAATAAATAAGTTCATATAATAATACTTCGATCAAATATAAGTTTTTAAAGTGATAAGATAACACCTGAAATAAATAACTACAAAACGCAAATGTTATCAAGTTTATATGTCTTCATCTAATCCTCTAATGAAATATCTCCCCCATGATCTTCATCAGCATCTTCATTATCACCATCAAGTTCTTCCTCCTCCGATGAGAAGTGTGCATCAACATTAGGATCAAAAACTATATTATCAAACTCAAGTTCATCTAAAGTTGGATCATATGAACTTGGTCCAACTAAGTCAACATTTCCACCATCACTTTCCACTTGAGTTTGCTTCGAGTTATCCATTCATCATTTGACTCAATATCATCAAATGGAAAAACAACATTTTTCCTAATTTGTTTATTTTCAACTTAAAGTTATATATGACATAAACCAAATCATTCATCTTTTTCTGGTGCAAACGGTTTCATCTTTTTGTATGAACCTATAATTGAAGAATCAATTTTAATAAATATATAAACAAAATCAAGATAATTAAAAAATAAATAATTATGTAAACTTAAATTACCATTTCAAATAAGCTCCAATTACGTTCACACCCGGAAAAGCTACAAGTTAAGCTTAAAACTCGAATAACAAACCTCTTCAACTCTGGAGTTCCATTCCCAATCATCTCCCACTATTCTCCTAGAACCATCGCTTTCCTACAATCCTTTGCATCTTCCATAGAAAAGAGTCATTTTGCATAATGAAAAGTCAATGAGTTGTAAATTGATTTTTTTTTTCTTTCTACAATATTATTAATCAATCTTTGCATGCATGTATACAATCCTCCTTGTTAGAAATGTAGGCTGAGATCAAGAGGGGGGATGAATTGATTTTTGAAAGATTTTCGCAATTTACAGAATACAGATTATCTATTTCAAAGATTTTGAATTCTGATCACTTCTTGGATCAAGAAAAATAAGCAATTCAATGTAAGACACAAGAGAGAAAAAGTTTAGAGAAAGACAACCAAGATTTATACGGGTTCACCCAAACCACAAGGCTACATCCACTTCTCAGCCAAATTCCAGCTGAGTTCCACTAGATTGAATGTATTACAAATTACAATTCCAAATCTCACAACACCCAATCTACCACAAGAACCAAATTTCAGTTCTTGCACCTAAACCTTCATCAAGAACCAAATTTCAGTTCTTGTTCAAACCTGTAACCAAATTCCAGTCACAAAACCCGTGCCCAACAATTCTAGACACCAACAATTCAGTAAAGAAATAAAGAAATCAAAAAGGAAGAAATCAGAACAATCAAACCCGATTTATACGAGCTCTGCGAGTATGAGTTTCTTTATAAAAAGAAAGCAAAAAATGTCTCAAGAAAGAACTTTGTAAAACTCCACAAAACTTGCGCGATTCTTTCTTGAAAATCTCTCTTATGATTGCTTGATTGATTACTAAAAGATTATATTTAAAAGACTGAAGCAATTTTGTTTATATAGAGTTATTTTTCAACTGCTGATTTAATTAGTCGGTTAAAACTTTCTTTTAATCGATTTATTAAATCTTGATTAATCGATTAATTCTTCTTTTAATCGATTAAAATGTGCTTAATCATTTTCCAGATTTATTTTAACTGATGCGATGACGTTTTAGTTGATTAAAACCGTTAAAGAAATTTTTTTTAAGTTGTTTTAATCGATTGATTCGCGGTTTAATAGATTAATATTCTGCCAAAAATTTTCACAAAACTGCCTAAGTGATTTTAACTGATAACAACAAGTTTTAATCGATTAAAACACTTGGCAAAAATTCTCTTTAAGTTGTTTTAATCGATTAATTCGATTTTACATCGATTAAAATTCTGGTAGAAGATCTTTCAAAATATCTCAAGTCATTTTAATCAATTAATTCGAGTTTACATCAATTAAAATATTGCTAGAATACTTTTTAAAACACCTTAAGTGATTTTAATCGATTATTTCGAAATTATATCAGTTAAAATACTGGCAGAAGGTTTTCAAATACTCCTTTAGTGAAAATAATCGATTAATTCGAATATGTATCGATTAAAACAGTTCCAATGAATGTTTTAAATGATTTTAATCGATTATTTCGAAAACATATAAGTTAAAATTCTGTTATGAATGATCCTAGCTCATTTTAATCGATTAACCTTATATAGTATCAGTTAAAATTATTTCTTAAGAACAGTTTAATCAATTACATTGATTTTTAACAGATTAAAACATTTTTAGAAGCATTTTCAAATTCTTTTAAATGATCAAACCTCATGCAGCAGAGAGATATATGAATGAATACTATTAATATTGCTGATGACTCACTAAATACTCTACCCTTAAACCCAAGTAGTCTTTGACTTCATCAAATCCACAAGATCTTCATTCTATCATAAGGTTCAATAAGATCTTCATCACTTTCACTCATTTCACCTTAGGATCATCATTTCTAAAATTAGGCTCATAGTGCAAATGGGGATTAAGGTAATAAGTTGCTACATGCAAAAGTCTATAGAGTTGATTATCCCACCTCTCATCAATGATTTTCCAAACAGGTTCATAACTACAAAAATACCAATTATCCTATATTAGAAGTTGGTTACAAATGAAGTAATTAAATTCTAAATGATGTAATATAAGGTTTAAAATTTTTACCTTTTCTTAATATTATTGAAGTTATTCTTAATCTTCTCCTTTGCACAATACATCTCTTCATATATGAAACTCATTGTAGGTTTTGTATCTGAATCCACCAATCGAAGGACCACAAAAAGAGGGGCAACAACTTTTAGGCATGTAATTACATTCTTCCAAAAGTGACTATCTAATACAATGTTCTAAACTTTTCTCCCCTCTTGTGAGGTCCCAAATTTGCTTGTTTCCCATTCTTGAGAACTAAACATACTCATCAATGATGCTTTCAAATTGAAGACAAGCTAGAGTCAAATAAGTTGTGGCAAATCTAGTCATACCATGCCTTATCAAGTCCCTTCCATTTGTGAACTTCTTCAATATACTAATTAACATTGTTCTACCATAAATGTAGGTAGTAATCCTTCTTCCATTCTTGATAGTTACTTGGTAGACCTTCAAATGTTTCTCAAAATCTTCAAAGATCAAATCAATATAATGGGCAGTACATGGTGTCCAATGTAGATGCTTTCATTTTTGCATTAACAATTCTCCAGCTGTCTTGAAATTTGCAGCATTACAAGTAACCACCTGCATTACGTTGTCTTCTCTAACAAATTCCACCGCATCAACTAACATCTTAAAGACCTTATATGTAGTCTTTGAGATGTCTGAGGTATCCAATGAATAAAGAAACACAGTTCCTTTAAGACTGTTCACCAGAAAGTTACAAATTGAACGCCTTTTTTTATCTGTCCACCCATCAGACATAATTATACAACCTGTTCTCTTCCACTCATCCCTATACTCTTGAAGAATTACATCAGTTTTTTCCACTACTTGTTTTAGAAGCTTCTCCCTAACATCATGATAAGATGTCTTCTAGGAAAGGAAAATAAGAAAAAATGGAATGAGATTCTCCATAAGCTAAAAATTAGTTTATCCATAGAAGTTCCCTCATATATAATTGATTATTTAACTTGTGCATAATCTAATTTTTATTTTATGGTGGAGTTCATTCCAATTTTTTGTTTTTATTTTTACCTCCAAGAAATGCTTATGGACAAGTTTATCCAAACATATCCACAGTTAATATTGTCGCTTATTTAGCATACTTGATTAGGGGTTCTGATAGTGTACACATAAGTTTGGGTGTGAACTGTGTAAACAATGAGCCGAATGTACTCTGTGACTATTCTATCAGCTATGGAATCATGGTATGATACGATAAGTTAGCTAGAAATTCTATATTCTTTTCCCTCCCTTGTCCTTCTTTATCTATCTTTCTATTATCTTGTTGGTTTCTTATATACTAGTAATTGAGTCCAGTTACTGAAGTCTGGGTCTGGAGATACACCTGCACCTTACACAGGATACATATGACTCTGTTGGATTGTAGACAGTCGAAAGCATTGATAATTTACTCAGTGGCTTCTTTTCTTTTCTGCATGCTCTTTATATTCTAATCAAATGCTTTATAACATTTGCAGATCTTGCTTTGCTTTTTTACCAAAGTTCAAAACTGAGCATCCAATTCCATAGCCTTCTTTCCAACATATATAGTTTCTTTTAAGCACTAAAAGTTAATTTTCCTCTTAATCATGGTGTCCATGCATTTGCCTGTAAGTGCTAATTCTAATTTATAAACTCTAAATGAATCAATATCATAAACTAGCTTCTTTGCCCGTGCGTGTGCACAAAGATATGCAAATCCTTACTTATTTTATACAACAGTGGGATGATAATGTAGTGGACTTGCAATTGACACTATATGCCATACATGTTAGTTATGTGTAATGACCAAACATACACATAATCACATCACACCATCTGTCAGTGTCGTAAAGATTTAACAAAGTTCAACATTTACAATTTTTTATTAAATAGCTTTTTTTTTTTTTTTTCTTTCTTTCTTTGAACAGGTATGAGAGCAATGCTTATATGTATCAGACATGTTAGAAATACAATCTAAAATACATGAAGAATGCTAATTTTGGGATCCTTCAAAGGTTGAGTTCTAACCTGTTATTTCAAGTTCCTGATATGTATGATATCTGTTATTTAGGTGACTATCAACTATCTACTGGGAAACTTGGGAAGAGATTATTCAGAGACAGTTGGGGTAGTTGATCTTGGAGGTGGGTCTGTTCAGATGGCATATGCCATCTCAGAGACACATGCTGCCGAGGCTCCAAAAGTATCAGTTGGGGAGGACCCATACGTCAAGGAGATGTTCCTTAGGGGGAGGAAATATTACCTCTATGTTCACAGGTTTTTCTTCTTGCCCCTGACATGCCATTTTGTCATGTTACATTTTATGGGACTTCTGTAGTCTTTACCATGATTTTCAGATAGATAGATATTCTGTTATACAATTCCATCTTCATGGTTAATAGGTTTTAGCATTTTGCTTTCAGTTACTTGGGCTATGGTTTATTAGCGGCTCGTGGGAAGATATTGGAGGTTTCGGATGATTTTGGAAACCCTTGCATCTTAGAAAGATTTAACGGTAAATTTGACTTTGGCTTTCTACATGCTTGGTTCTATTTTTATGCCAATAATAAGTTTTGTTTTAAAATATCATCAGGATCTTACAATTATGGAGGAAAATCATTTAAAGCTTCATCCTACCCTTCTGGTGTAAGCTTGAATGAATGCAAAAGCATAGCTCTCAAGGCTCTCAAGGTTAACGAGTCAAGATGTACACATATGAAGTGCACTTTTGGTGGGATATGGAATGGTGGTGCGGGTGATGGACAGAAAAATCTTTTTGTTGCCTCATTTTTCTTTGACCGGGCAGCTGAGGTATTTATTATTTTATTCACCCTTGGACCAAATACTGAAATTAGTCCCCTCATTTAATGCAACTTTGCCATGCTATTCATAGGCTGGTTTTGCCGATCCAAACTCACCCGTTGTGAAGGTTCGTCCTGTGGATTTTGAGGCTGCATCTAAGCAAGCTTGTCGAACAAAGCTTGAAGATGTCAAATCCTTTTATCCACGTGTTGAGGAAGGGAACGGTCCATATTTATGCATGGATCTCTTATACCAGTATACATTGCTTGTTGATGGATTCGGTAATGTTTTGTGTTGGTCTTGGAGTTATTCATGATAATGATGGTTTCTTGTAAATCGTTTTTTTTTTTTTTTTTTTTTAGGGTCAATCTTTCTGCAAAATCTTGAGAATAGTATATTGTCTTCCTGCACTGAGTAGATTCTTGTGTTGGCAGGCCTAGATCCATGGCAACAGATTACGTTAGTGAAGAAAGTTAAATATCACGATGCTCTTGTTGAAGCTGCATGGCCCTTAGGCAGCGCCATAGAAGCTGTATCATCTACATAATGAGACGAGTATAATAATTATTTACTCACCTGAAATCTTGCAAGATGAGTTCTATCCCAAGCTTTTTTGAGGTGAGATTGCCTCCATTCATGATGGTTAGAAATTGCTTATCAGGTCAAATTAAGAGTAGAGAAGGAGCTACATTTGAAGAATAAGTAGAAGATAGCTTCCGTATTTTTTATTTGTAATTATTTTACAGATTTGGAAGACCGATTCAATTCATTTTGTTCATCTATTTTTTGTAGTCTTTAGAGATGAACAAAAAAGGTGATGGTGGTGGTAGCATTTATTTTTTATTCATTCCTGATAATATAGTTAATTCCTTTGTTGTTTCTTATTTCTTGACCAGACTTCGCATGCTCTTGGAAAAGCGAAATTACTGGATCTTATTGCAAGGTAGGTTGTTGCCATAAAAGCCGAACTTGAAAAGTGGAGACACTTTAAAGAAATAAGAGAATAAACATACAGAGAGAATAAATAAAATCCTACTGCTTTGTAACATAAGACGAAGAGTGAGAGTGAAATATAAAATAAAATAAGTGATAAAATGAATAGTTTAGCATAGATCTACGAATAAAAGACATTAATAGTTTAGCATACATTTATGTGTAAAAGACATTTTGACATTTAAATTAATTTTTAATTTAAAGAGAATACGTGATAAAATAAAATTTATATTGTGAATTTGAAAATAATTAATAAGATAGTGTGTAATATAATAGATTTGGATTGGGAAGTTGATAAACTAATATAGTTTTGAAGACATTTTGTTCCTTTATTTTCTTAATTCTTTATGTATCCGTGTTTATTAGTATAGATAATAATATTATTGTGAGATATAGGTTCAAGATATTGTGTCAAGGAAAATTTATGTAATTGATAATTCAAAAAATATTTTAGAGTATTTCAAATTAATAAATCAGAAAATTTTCTAATTAAAGGATTGATAAATTTTTGAATTGATAAATTTAATTATATTATTTAATTAAAAAATTTATCATAATTGAGATAATAAGAATATTTATTAGATCATATAATAATCATAATAATAATAAATTTAGTAGATTAATATAATTATCTTTACATACTTCTTTAATTTTCTTCTTTATTATTTTATATCTTTTATTTTTTTCTCTTAATCCTAATAATCTATATTTTAATGATATATTATTTTATTTAAATATTTAAATCCTTACTTTTTTATCTTATTTTATATTTTATCATTTCTTTTCCTTCTAATCCTAATAATTTATATTCTAATGATATATTATTTTATTTAAATATTTAAATTGTTACTTTTTGTTTCTTTTTGTTAATCTTTTATAGTTGCTTGTTGACTAAGATTTTTAAACATATTTAAAATCTTTATTAATTTGTTTTGATTTTGAATCCTACTTATAAAAGGAAAAATTAATGTTTTTGCTAGATTATTTTACTTGAGATTTCTTGTCAACATCATAATGTGTGTAAAGCAAACAAATATCAATATGATCCTACACGTAAAACATCAGGCTCAATACAGTCCCATTATTCCAACCACTTCAACTACTCTCGCCAATATAGTTAAAAGATCGACACCCTTGCTATCATTCAATCCATTAGTCCCCACTACTAATATATATTAAGATATTTTTATTTTAAAAAAAATATATTAACTAATAATTATTAATTAAGAATATATATAAATTATATTAATAAAATTATTGATAAAATGTGTTTATCAAGAATCCAAAATTTGAAACAAATAATACTGCTAAAAGAGTTAGTTATACTGGACGTGAGATATATTCATGGATATTTCTTTTCTTGTAGATTTTAGGAGATAATGGTACAAGTTGTGTAATTTCAATTTATGTTGTCTTGACTTCAGAATCGATGATCTTCATTGTAGAACAAACCGAAAATAAAGAGAATCAGAATTAAAGTTAACTTTAGACTGAAAAGGCATTATAACAGTTTTTATAAAATTACTCAAATTATACAATTTTGGAAGTAATGTTTGTGTTTACCTTTTTTAGCCTTCTATTTGTCCTGCACCTCGAAAATAAGATCATTATTCAATCTTGGTTTTATTTCATTGAAGGATGGGTGAGTTGATGCGTATCACTGGTCCCGCCATGAGTAAAATTCAAAGGTACACAAGAAATTTACTTCCATTGGAGTAGGGTGGAATTTAATAGTTTCTTGTGGGGTGAATTGAAGGAGATATTCCTTTATGTTCGATTCATTAAAGGTAAGATCTACTAGGATGACTCGATGGAATCGAGATGATATAAACGTTTAGCTTAATTGTCGAGAGAAATTTAGAGGAATATAAGGGAAAAACTTAACATCTTTGAATTGTTAATTAGTAACTAAAATATTTCAAGTAAGAAAATCATTACAAACTTCAATTAGTTTTGCTTGTAATCCTGAAGTTGATGCTAGAAATCTTGACCTCATCTAGGGGCGGCCTTGAACATTCTTTAGACAATTGCCGATGTTGGAGAAGGGGACAAGAAGGGTATCAAAATCCTTTTTTATCAATACAAATTTTAAAAAGGTCTTGTATTGAGTCTCGCTAGATTTGAACAATCGAGGATGTCGAGTAGCTAACTTAACACCTTCCATATGGAAGGAGGGAACCAGTCTTGAAGAGATTGAAGTTGGAGAAAACAAAGATTCATAAATTGACACTAATCAAAGTTGAATGAACCAAAAGGGTTGAGAGAGGTTACCACCAGGTCAATTTGATCGCAATGCTCTACAACTTCTAAGAAAGTTGCATAAACATGAGCTAAGAGTAGTTTGACCAAACAAGTGAGGTGAACCTTTATGTAAAAGTTATTATAGGTTGTAATAATGGTGAGAGATTTGGATTGAACGTGGCAGAAAACTTGCGGCCAAAACCAATACATAAGGAAAACAATGTGTTCTTCCGTTGTGACAACAATGTCGATGATTGATGAAGTGTTCTTGAAAAAAGTGACCATAAACTTTTTGATTTCATTAATTTTTGCTTTGAGTTTTGTGTTAAAAGGAAATTCTGTCAAAACATATTTCTCTCCAACAAGTTTAAGGCTCGTTATCATAGCAACGTCAAGAAGAGTGGTGGAGTGGGGCAATAGAGCCACATGGAAGTTTCATTGCACTGAGATCTTTGTTCCAAAATTCGACTGGTTGGAGGAACATTGACATACCAAAATGTCCAATGTCGTAGTAGTAAAGATGGATGAAGTAAAAAATTCCAATATTTCACCAATGAGCATCGAACTTGGTCTTTACTCTATCTAACCGTTTGATATATGTTGGTTTTTTCTAGGCAAGACCAATACGATGCACTATAGATGATTGATTGATGAAATCAATCCTAATGACTCCTTTTTCTTGATGGAGAATAGAATTTCGTTCTTTGGAAGAAGGAAAATTGATATGTTTATCAATGGTTAGGATTAAGGGACCACCGAAAGCATAAGAGATACCTAATACAAAATAAGGTATGAGTATTTGGGTGGAAAATATTTCCTTTGGTTCTTCTTCCAAACCAAGAACTGGAACAAATGTCTTTCCATTGATCTTGATAAAGTTTGACCAAATCGCAGTAGGACCAGATATTTGAGAAATATTCGACGTAGATGTCATTCTAATATAAATGATGAAGGAAATTAAAAATTTGAAGATGGAATTCTTAGGAGAGAATGTGTTGAAAATTTGTAGATATTGGCAATGAAGAATACGAGACATTTTTTTTTTCAAGAAAGGGAGTTCTCGAGAAAAAATTAAATCTATAATTAATGGACTTTAAAGTTTTATCCATATGTTAAGACAACTCAATAAATGATGGCTTCTAGAAATAAAATATTTTGAAAATCTTGCATTTAGGAGTGTAGATAAAAATAATAATGAGAATATAGTGGAAATCAATTTGTTACAATCTTGAAATAAGAAAAATATTTTTTTTTCAATTAAGGGGCAACGTATCGAAAAATTGGCTTGTGCTAAGAGAATACTCACTTATTGAAATACATTTCATATTCTTTTATGAGACATTTTATTATTGAAAAAATTTACATACATATCGAAAGAATGAACTAGATTAAATATTGAAGTTAAAAAAAAAAACACAAAATGAGATTGATGGTAAAAAATCAAGATTGAGGTGGTAGAGATAAAAATGGTAAAAATTGAGATCAAACTTGTAAGAATTAAAAGTGATTGAAAATCAAGAATGTAAGTAATCAACAGGTTAATTAAGGATATGTAAGAAATCGAGATCGAAGAAAACAATTGATCAAAATGTACAAATAAAATAATTAGATAATTAAGACTTCATAGTAATCGAATGAACAATCGATACAAAGTAAAGTAGTTAGGGGGCATCGAAAATCAAAGAATTGAAGAATTATCATAGGTGGATGAGAAATGGAGAAACACATTGGCAAAAGTAGATAATGTTTTTAATGTAAATAGAAGACTTTGAGGAATTAAGAAAGAACCAGGGAGATATCGAGAAATGGTTAATCAAGAAGGATAAAAGGATCAAGAGATAGTTATACAATTGAAGAAGACAAAACATAAAAAATGATGTTATACAATCGAGATGCATCCAAAAATGGTTCTAACCCACTATATGACATGGACGGTTACAAGTACTTTATGTCAATAAAACTACTTAAGAAATAAGAAAAATAGGTATAGAAAAGGATATCATTTGTATTTTATTTTATTTTGAATTTTATTTTAATTCTCTTAGCAATTACACAAAATAACATATAAATATGATAAAATAATTGTAATTAAGTGTAAATAATTATAGTAAGACACTTGCATTATAAAAAAATGTCGTGGATAAAAAAAATATTTCAATAAAATTCTTGACATTTTGGTCACCACTTTCATTTAGTTTTTATATCAATTTTCTATTTTGTCTTTAGTAATGGATTATATTCACCTACAATTTATCTTCATGACACATCTTCTTTTCTTACAATTTACTTTCTTTGTACATTTACCTTCCTCAAATTCTACTTTAAATATTGAAACTTATATCAAAATCAAATTGATATATGAAACATGGTATTAATTACTAAGTGATCAATGTTTATAATTAAGAACTTGAAAATATTCTCTAAATATTTACATGTTAATCTAAACAAAACAAAAAGAATGGACATGGTGGTAAACTGGTTCTTCTCGAAGTATTAATTCATCTTAAAAAAAAATACACGCTTAAACAGTAAAATGGAACAAATTTAGACAAAAAACAATTAAATATGCATTCGTTAACCTACTTCTACCAAATCTCTTTCTTACTACGCGAGTTCTCTGAATACGAAATGGGAATCACTTTTAAAATTTCTTCGATGCTTAAATTAAATTAAGTATCAATATAAGTATATATAAAATTGTTTAGAAAGTAATATATGCGTTAAACTTTTTATAAAAGAATACCCAGATAATTATCGTGAAATATTTTATCTTCCGAAGGCTACCCTGATATCTCTATTGATATATTATTCTATGTTGCAATGAATACATATTATGTACAGAAATTAGGAAGAAAATATAATGCTTATAATATCCAAGTTTGGAGGAATTAGAAAACGAGAAAGTAATTAAATAAGTGGAAAGGCACTTCGATAGTGGATAAGAGTGATTTTTCTTTCTTTGAATTAGGTAAACTGCACGTGCAAAACTACATTTAATTAAATATTTTATGGCAGATGAGACCAAGCAAATTCCATGAATTTCTTCATACAGGAATGGTAGTTTGACCCATTTAATTTTCAGTCAAACTTTCCAACAAACTCAGTGTTATTACATCCAATCATTTCTCTTTAACTTGCCCCAACTCGTGCACACATTGAAAAGAAGGAAGAGAATAGAACGAATCAAGTTTTGAGTAAGTGAGGGCTTTATCTATGTATATCCCAAATTTTTATTAATTTATGTGTCATGTTTGTTTCAATTATTTGTGTCATTGGTGCATCTTTGGATAAGGATAAAATATTTTATTGTGATTAAGTCTAAGACAGAAGATGAGTAATTCATATTTTAGTTTTTATCCTTCATTTTGATTCTCTCGATTTTTCTTTGATTAGTCTTATATTTTCTAAAAATTATAATTTGATCAAATTATCAACTTTGCATATATACTTTTTGTTTTATTTAGACTATTGAATTTTAGAGTTAACATACTCCTTTAAGGTACTATAATGAACTAATATAGGTAATAAAAATAAAAGTCGTTATGAAAAATTGGAAATCTTTATTATATGAATAAAAATATTAGTTATATTCTTTTAATTATAAGCAATCCTATATATATGATATATATTTGAGATAACTTTGACGAATATATGTCTGAAAAAAAGAGAGAATAATAAATGAAGAACTTTTAAAAATAAATAGATAAAAAAATAAAGGGAATAAATAATTCAGTGATGTCTTCATGTATTGAATGACATGTGTTTGGTTGTTGTCCGTTTATGAAAAGAATTACAACTTTACAAGCCTCCATGGAAACTCACGAATGCGACTAACATCTCATAGGCATTAATTTTTAAGCAAATCTCATTCTCATGTGCTCCACAAACTTTATACTTTAGAATGGTCCTACTCTTTTTCTTTTCTTTTTTTTTTTAACTTGAACTTTTGAATGGTCCTACTTCCTCACGTATCATCTCTCATGACTCTAATTCTCATGTTTTATGTTCCTCAAACTTTAGAAAAACAAAATATAGTATTATTATTTTGTTTTAGTCCATCTATGATATTTATGTCCTTGTAATATGTAAATAATTAATGATTCACTTATTTTCTGAAAACCTAATTCAAAATAAATAAAATATTATATGGACTAAGAAAATTTAGAGAGACTGACAAAAAAAACCAAAAATATAATTATATTTCACAAGAATTAAAATTCAAACAATTTTTGTAATAATTAAAATCAAATTACAATTATATTTAAGGTGAAATTTACACACAACAAAATATGTTTGTGACTATTAAAATAGTAGATTTTATTTGTTTGTGACTATTAAAATGGTAGATTTTAGAAATTAAAAACCGTTACAAATAAAATTTGTAGTAATTAAAATAATCTCCTAAAAATGATATGTGAAAAAAAAATTAAATGCTCATATTTATGTAAAAAAAAAGAAAAAAATCTAACAAAAAATTATCATAAAATACATTTTTATCTTATTTTAATTTAACCCATTTTAAAACTTTACAAATTTCACTTTTATTTTATGATTATTTTTTTATTTTAATAATTAAAAACCACTACAAAATATAAAATATTTTATAATTATTTAAAACTTATCGAAGGTTTAAGAAATTACTAAAAATCATTTAATTACTATTTTTCAATTATTTTATTAATGACCCCACATTTTGATTATTATTTATGAGTTTTTAATAATTTTATAATTAATAATTAAAATACTTATTTTTATTTAAAATTATTTTAAAATGTTGAAAATGCATATATATATATATATATATATATATATATTTGAAATTGTTTGTAATAACTCTGTTTTGTCATTTTGAGTATGTAAAAATAGAGTCCATGATAGCCAACACTTAACTTGTCCACAAAAGCTTCATTCTTATCAAGGTCGCACTGGAATAATCGATTATCAATCAGGATAATCGATTATCCTGGATAAACTTTAAGCTTTCTGAAAGTGGCTCTAGAATAATCGATTATCTCTGAGGATAATCGATTATCTATGACTGTTAAGGATATAAATTCGAAATTGGCTCTAGAATAATCGATTATCACTCAGGATAATCGATTATCTGGACAAAATTGATTTTCTTATATTGGCTCTGTGATAATCGATTATGACTAATGATAATCGATTATCTGTGTCATTATGAATTTGAATTTTGAATTTCAGACCTAATTTTTGAAAATCCTAAAATCGGAAACCCTAAAACTCTATTTAGAGAACTCACATGCTCTCAGACAAAAATGACAAACCTTTTTCATACTTCGAAAGTTAAGAGTTGTGATTGCGGAAATAACTTTGAGTAGGGAAGAAAAAGGGGTTTTAAAAGCCTAGTGTGGGCTAGAAGCGATAACAATCACTGAGTATGTTTCTCAGTAGATTAAGTGTTGTGTTGTCTCTAGGAAAGTTGTATTCATCCTTTGTGGCTTCAAAGGAGGTGTTCATCTCTTATGTGACTCAAGAGAGGTGTTTTCTAATCCTTTTCTATTTGTAGTCTATTTATTTGAGAAACATTATTTTAGTGACTGAGTTAATCCTTTTTTAGAGTGATTAACAATTGGACGTAGGGTCTTTTGATCCGAACCAGTATAAATTACTGGTGTAATCGTCTTCCCTTATCTCTTTACTTTTCAAGTGCTCTATTATATTATCTTTTATTCGGTAAAATCTTGTGAAAATTTTTTAAATGGAAAATTTTTATAAGAAACCAATTCACCACCCTCTTGATTTTTATCTTAACGCAAATATTACGCTGCATGATATCAACATAAAATATTATGATAATTGTAATAATAAATTGACAAAATGATTAGTTAAATATAATTTAATATAAGATAGAACAAAATCCCATTCTAAAAATTCAACAAAAATCATCACATATTATTCATTAATAAATGTATATAATAAGATATAATGTCACTAAGTCCATAAATTTCACAACATGTGTAAAACTCAATATAGTGTATCTAACAAAATATGTTGTCGAATTTCATGAAAAATACTATCAAATGAATATTCATCCTCCTTGTGATGTTGTCATATTTCGTCCACTCTTTTCATCGTGTGAAATCAAAATCCTATAATTTTAGCATAATTAAAAGGTATACACAAGTTATTAAACTTCATACTAGTAATCAACAATATAATTCTATTTAACACAAAATATGAAGTACTTACATATAATATCAAACTTTATGAAAATTACTATCTAATGAAGATTTTCCTTGTGATGTTAGCATATCTTGTCCACTCTCTTCATCCTATAAAATAAAGATTATATCATATAAAAATAATTAGAAATTATACACAAGATACTGAACTTCATACAAGTATTAAATAAATATAATTTCATTGAAAACAAGCTATAAAGTACTTACAACTATATTACTTGTATTACCAAACATAAAGTCCAACTCAGGAGGAATGTGTCATTCCTTCATTTGGATATATGCAAGCATGACACTTTTTACTGTTTTAACATTTTCTTCAAAAGTTATTAATTTTTTCTTAAATGAATAACTTCCTATTTCAATTGAGAGCTTTTACTCGAATCAGAATTTAAGAAATTGCAGCTTGCACTACTATGAAGGCCTCCTAGCCCTTGGTAACGTACACGTCTAGGATGATCATTTCCCAACACTTTACTATTAACTGAAATTTCTGTAAAATTGACACTTTGACTCATTTCTTGTGTTATTTTCTACTGTAAATAAAATAAATATAATTGCTTGATATCCATATTAATATTTGCAAGTTTTTTAATAATACTAAATAGTGTGTTCAAAAAGTCAATAAAAAATAGAACTTGATAGAGAACAATCACTTAAATATCAAAATTAGAAAGTCATTCTAGACTACAACAGAAGTTAAATTACAATTACAACTTATGAGTAAAACTGCATTCTCAGGAAATGAGTTAGCACGGTTGGAACAACACAAAGGACACACAATCACAAATATAAAAAAAAAAACAGACAAACAAACACATGGATGGAAGCAACATGATCTATTGAAAATGACGTGAAGCATAATAAAAGCTAAATTAGTCATGGTTATGTTATATATGTGTAAAGTCAGACAAATCCAATTGATATTTCTAGTATAACAGTTGTTATTCCTGACAAATTGTTGCTAAATATGTGTCCCGGGATCTCCATTACATGATAAGGGAGGCTCAGATTTTATGCATAGATTCATCGAACATGACTAGACAATTGCTACTAAATAAACTTGTAAAAAATGTGTGATATATATTGATGGTTCTCATATCAATCATACCATCCAAGATGGATATACCATTGAGATATCTTCCAAAGAACCAGTTATGAAAGTTCTTTTGCCTCATCATTTGCTATAGCTAGATAAGAGGATAAGTAAATTCCAAGACATATCCTCAAAGGTAGTAGAATTAGGAAATTTTGCTAAAAATTATAGGCCACATGAGCTGACATAGTTGTAAGCTTACAATGTTCCAGTGTGAATCTCCAAACACTTTCCAAATATTGAGCAATAACTTTTTCTTTTACATCCAAAATCTTAACAACGAGTTACACATTCTCTATAATAGTCTTCACACAATAATCTTTCCACATGTAAATCATCTTTTGCATTTTTTTTTTGTTTTCAAATCTGATTTGTTTTAATTCTTTTTTGTCATTAAAGATTGGCAATGAGAGTAATTTCTCATATACTTCAATCCCATAAATAAAAAGCAAAAGTCTTAATGATCCATCAAATATTTAAACAAGAACTAGAATATTTAGATCAATATCAACAAGAATCCTAACAAATTTTCAAGGATCATTTCAAAGCAATAAGAATAATAATACCTCCAACAATAACAAATACAATTTTTAGTGTCAAATACTTAGACAATCCAAGTACTGGAACTAGTTGAAAATGGTTGAAATTAAGGAAGAGAACACATTGATTAAAATAATTAATGATGCATTATAGGAATTTCCAGAACCTAGGTTTCATTAGTTATGTAATCCAAGTCATTTAATCCTAGAATAGAATATACTCTTGTTCATAAGATGTAACAAAACTTCAGAACCACGTATTTGCAACAACTTTACATGAGGGGAATCTAGTTGTACATGTGCATGACCATATCTTGGATAAAGCTAGAAACAACAAATAATAAACCACATCATGGTGATCCTCTATCATGATTTTTAACGTGACATTGGATAAGGTCTAACATGAGAACCTTTTTAAGCAGTGGCGGATCTTGATCATTAATCTTAGGGGGGCCAAATAATATATTATTAACAAATAATAAATAAATATAAAAGGAAGAAAGAATATGAAAGGTTGAAAAGATAAAATTGTAGATATATACTTAAAAATATTAAATGATCATTAAGTTTGAGAGAAACAAAATCATAAATTACATGAGAGTTATAAAACTGAGGAGGGGCTGAGAGGATAAAATCGTAAATATACAAGTAAATATATTAAATGTTCATTATGTTTGGGGGGCCAAAATCATACATTACATGGGAGTTACAAAACTTTGGGGGGTCACGGCCCCCTCGACTCCCAAGAAGATCCGCCACTGTTTTTAAGAAAGTGATCAAATTATGAACACTTATGTGGATTTAAGTGTTGGAGTGTGGTCAAGGTTAAATAATAATATAATTTTGAACATTTTTTTATTAACTGGCTCTTTACTATTTAGTTTAAATTTAATCAAATTTAAAATCACTCATTGTTGCTAAACTTACCACAATAGATCTTGCCTCCTTGATAACATAAGATTCATTCTTCTTCTTGTGAGTTGCAATGTACAATTCTCATCGACCTACAAGTACATCCAATATTTACTTCCTATAATATACATGATCATATAAGTTTAGAAGAATACTATAATTTTTTTTGTTAAATTTAACAATAAAACAAAAATAATTTACCATTTCATGTTGTTTTGTAGACAAAAGTTTTGCACCATCGAATGACGAATCTTTTGTTTTTTTCTAATTTTAATATTTCTCTTACATAATTCCTATGAAACAAACAACTTATTAATTCAAAACCAAGTTCAAAAAATAATTATTGATAACAAATTTTTTTTATAACTACCTTATATTTTGAACTTAGATAATAATCAACAAATGAAGACCATTAATCTTTCTGAATATCATTAGGAACATTAATAATTAATTGCTCTCTTGATAATGAGCTATCATAGACTTGGTTCCACAAATTCATCTTTCCATTTCTATACTTATTTGACATGCAAAGTGAACAATATCGCTTAGTAGATTTTTTTTATGTCTAGAAATAAAATAAAATCTAAAAAAAGAAGACAATTAGTATATCATAATTAAAAAGAACAAGTTGTAAATCTTGGCTTATGCATATACCTTTAAAGTGTTAAAACAATCATCCTTGTATGATTTTGGAACACTTGGCTAGCTGCCAAAATTTATGGGAACATTATTTGAATCTTTAATAATATAATCACAAGCTGATGAAATAAGTGAAGTTGCTTCTCCATAGGCTCGTAATTGTCTATCAAATGGCACAATTATATGTTCACCACGGGGCATCTCAAACACACTTGGTTTTATCATTTGAATTATTTTTGTATTTCCTTATTCATCTCTAAATGGGTGACAATTAGTTGAATGATAACAACGGTAAGTAAAACCAAAATATACTTTGTCTAAAATAAATTAAAATCATTACCTATAACATTGATAGTTCATACTCTACAAGACTCGCATTCTACACGTGATTGTTGAGTAGTATCTATAGAAGGATCAATATGTGGTTGTCCATTAAAAATTGTATGAGGAGGGTTTTGTGGTTGTGGAGTAGAAGCCATAGGAGGGGGAATATGTGACAATGTAGACATAGGTGGAGGAATGTGTGGTTGTGGAGTAGGAGTCACAGAAGGAGAAATATATGGCAATCTAAACATAGGTTGTGGAGTAAGAGCCATAGGAGGGGGAATATGTGACAATGTAGACATAGTGGCGGAATGTATGATTGTTAAGTGGAAGGCATAAGAGGAGGAATATGTGTTTTTTTTTTTTTTTTATCATTTGGGTTTAATAGGCATGATTATTTAAATTAAAGTACAATGTAAACAATTGTAATATAACATAAACAAGAGAATTTATAGTATAAAAATACAATTACAACAATTAAAGGATTGCATTGAATATGATAAATCCTGTAAAGAGTGCCAAAAATTCGGACCAATTCAAAAATTTTCATCCATTGAATTACATTCAATAATTAAACCATGGCCTTTTTAAAAGATGTTGGTAAAAAATATGTGATTGATTTTATAAAAGAACATATGTTTATTGATTTAGAATTATTGAATCAATATCAACGGATCGAGAACAATATCTACTAGAAAGAAAATTGTAAACTATGTTGAATTGAGAAATATTAAACTTTTAGCTTTGACCCCTTATTATGCACATGTGAATGGACAAATGGAGGTGATTAATAAAAGTTTTAATAAATTTAATTAAAATACATATTGGGGATAAGCCTAAATATTGGCACGAGACATTACTTCAAATATTATGGATTTACAGAAATTCTTCGAAAGAATCTATAAAATTGAACCCATATAAACTAGTTTATGGTCATGATGCAATATTACCCATCAAAATTAATATATAATCAGTTAGGATTTAGAGACAAAATGATTTGCCTAGATTAGATTATTGGGATATGATGTTTGATGAATTGAATGAATTTGATGAAGTTAGAATTAACGCTTTGGAACAAATACTGCATTAGAAAATCAAATTGCTAAATCTTACAATAGGCGAACAAGAAATAAATTTTTTAAAGAAGGAGATGTTGCATGGAAAGTTATATTGCCTATGGATAAGAAATCGAAATGTTTTGGAAAGTGGTCTCCGAATTGGGAAGGTCCCTTTGAGATTGTGTTGTCCAATAATACCTATATTATTGTTAATTATTATGGTAGTAAAACCGAAAGTCGATTCAGTGAAATAATTAAAACGCAAAAGTAATCAGTAAGTTTGAATTATATATCATACCTTAGGATGAGGGGCATTAGTGGAAATTGGTGTAGAAGGTGTTTCTTTCCATTTAGATTTAAGTTGCTTCAAGTGAATCAATTCAAAAAATTCATTTTGTACTAAGAGAATATTCACTCATCAATGTATGTTTCATATTCTCTTGTGTGCATTTTGTTCCTAACATATTTACAAATACATCGAAAGAATGAGTTGAAAAAAATATTGAAGTTAAAGGAAAAAATTGATGATTGAGATCAAAATGATAAATATCAAGAGGGTAAAAATCGAGATGAAAAAGATCGAGAGGATTCAAAAAATCAAGAATATAAGAAATCGATGAATCAATTGAGAGATGTAGAAGAAATTGAGATTGAGGGAAACAAATGTGCAAAAGTGTAAATCGAAGAACAAGATAATTGAAAACTCATAATGATCGAAAGGAAAATCGAGAAGAGGCAAGACAATAAGAGAAAATTGAAGAATCAATGAATCAAAGGTAGGTGGAAGCGGATGTAATTTCATAATATAACAAAGGCGGTCATAACTTCATGACGTGATAAGGACAACTATAAGTGTTATGTACGATAATGAAACTACGCGAGAAAGGAGGGAAGCGGTTTTTAGGAGAGCAAACCATTTTTATTTTTTATTTTTTTTAGCTGTTACACAAAATAAAGTATAAATAGGATAAAATAAGTGTAATTAAGGGTGTTAACTAATTGTATTAAGACACTTACATTCTGCAAAGATGTATTGGATAAGGAAAAAAACTATTTCAATGGAGTTCTTGATAATTTGGGTCACCAGCTTTATTGGGTTTCTTTATTGATTTCTCTTTTATCCTTGATATTTTACATTTCTCCCAATTTACTTTTCTCGTATATTTACATTTTCGCACTTGAATGTTATAAATATTTTGTGAAAGATCCCTCATAAAAATTGATGTCATAAATATTAAAATTTGATTCAAGTATTCTCTAAATTAAATTTTTTTTACAGATCTAAAAAAAATAATAAATAATAAAGTGGTTCATTTTGAAAAGTTAATTCTAAAAAAATACGGGTCTAAAATATTTGATACATGAAATTGAACCATTTTACACTATACGAAGCTTAAAAAAAAAGAAAAAAAAAAGCATTCAATTAATTAAGATATATCCTAACAAAACCTCAAGCAGCTTCTTAATTAATATTTCTAACTAGTAGTTGAATATTTAAATTTTTTTGGATCAAGAATATTCAACTAGATGCTTTGACATTCCTTTGAATAATGTAAAGATATATAAATTTTATTATTTTTCTTTTATCGTCTAGTTCATTTTTTGTCTTTTGTGTACTAGGTTTGGAATGAGAATATGGGAGGGAAAAAAAGTAACTAAGGGGTCTGTATGTAGCAATATTAAAATCAAATATTCAAGTAAGGAATATATTGAGCCTTAGGACTTAGAATATATATATATATTAATGAAAAATCTCTTTAAGAATAAATATACGATGAAAAATTCTCACTAAAATAAAAAAAAAGGTGCGATATCGACTAAAAATCTAATAATATATAAGTAAATACTATAAAGTCATTCTTGTGAAATTAAATTAAGTACATGATAATTTCAAATTTTATATCTTAATTAGTTATAGAAGGTTCAATTATTTTGTATTTTTGCATTTATGTTTTGTATTTTTTTTATTTATATTTAAATTATATTTCGATTTTAAATTTATTGAAAACATATTGCGAGGATGAATATATATATAAATAATTGTATATTTGATATCTTTTATCATGTTTATAGAAAAATGCATTTACCTCTTAAGAGAAAAATATGTCATGGTAAATTTCTTTATAAATTATCATTGTGATATGTAATAACTGAATTTTAACGTGTGTTTTAACAACACAACTACAATGAATAATTTAGTATCAATTGAACATTAGGAATAATAAATGAGTTTTATGTGAATGAATGGAAGGGTTCATTTATAAATCAAAAGCAAGCATTATGTACTTCTGACCTAATAGCTGACACAATACCCCAATACTGAATCAAACGTGTGCATTCAAAAATACCCAAAATAGTGTGGAAGCAGCTTAGATCGAATAATAGCATCTTTGAATAATAATAATAATAATTGGTACAGTCAGAGAGTTGTGGATGGATAACTATGACCATTTTTCATAAGAAGACATTTTAAAATGATTACATTCTCAAAGTGTTAAATTTCTTTTTTATATTTAATTATTATAATAAGAAAATTAAAAGACATTAATCCTAATTTGTTCACTTCATCTTTCCTTGATATCACCACTCAAATAAACAAGAGAATTAGAAAAATAATATAATTAAAACAAAACATAGATGCAATATAATAAACATTTTTTTCTAATTAAAGTTAGAATTGTATCGGGATAACATATATGTGAAAAAGAATTTTATTATTTTAATCTTTATAGAACTTGAAAATATATTATTAATGAGTGGGACTAGAATTGCGGAAAGACGTCACAACATTTTTAATAAGAATTGTTACAAAGAGTTGTTTAGGAATAAGAATGAATATTTTATTATAGGTTTCATATCTAAATTGCTTAAAAAAGGAAAAAAATTACTTAAAATTGAAAAATAATTACTTAGATAAATAATTTGACCATATTTTAAACAACTCAACTTTAATGCTCATAATAAAATATTCAATTTTAGTTATAAATAACTCTAGTTAAAAACTTATTTTAAAGATGTCCTAAAATTACTTTCTTAGAGTATATCATTGAAAAGAAATAATCCACATTAACAAAAAAAAAAAAAGAAGAAAAACTTAATTAAGAAAGACTTAATTATGATGATTAAATGAAATTAAAGAATAATTAATTCATTCATGCATCCATATACTTTGTTGACATGCATTTGCCACCAACCCAGCAAGTACATTAGGTGTGTGTGTTTAGTTCAATGGAGAAAAAAAGACATAAAAGTGAGTTTGAGATCACATATGAGAAGCAATGTCACCCACCATGGAGATGAACCTTGGAAAACAAAACACGTTAGGAACACGTACACACAATTGGGTCATTCAGGAATGCCAATTAGGAGAAGTATGCATGCATCCATCATAAATTTCATCTGTTTTGTTTGAATAATAATAATAATAATAATAATAATAATAATAATAATAATAATAATAATAATAATAATAATAATAATAATAATAATAATAATAATAATAATAATAATAATATTCATAGCAAAAGCAACATCGAGAATATTCCGGTATTATGTTTGCTACGATAACATGTTAAAATTAATTTTCATGTTCGAAGTATTGTTTATTTTAAAGTTTTTTGTCACGATTTGTCCTTAAAAAATATATTAATGAGTTAGGAGGATATGATGTATATAAACTACCACTACATTGAATCGTAAGTAATGTGAGATCGTAAGTAATGTGAGATTTATGAACGTAGAATAAATATTATTATTATTATTATTATTGATCAGTAATAATTAGATTAATAATTTTAAAATCAAAATAACATATGATATAATACATATAAGTTAACAAAAAATTTAAAAGTATAAGAGTATAAAAAAGTTTAAAAAATATATAAATTTTGTAAACTTTTTATATAATATATTTAATTGTTTATTTTAATATTTATAAAAAAAGTAACTAAAATCAAAATTATATATATAACATTTATTCATGCTAATGTAAGTTTTTAATGAATTATTAAATTTAAATCTCTAAATATTTTATAAATCCTTACCACCGTATTAACCTAAAAAGAGTAACTAAAAGATATATAATTAACAAAGACCGTGTGATCATGTATATCTATGTGCATGCATGTATGCTGAGATATTAAAATGTATTAAAATCTTATTTTATATAAAAAATTAAGAGAATAATTTAAAAAATAATTTATTTATGGAGTAAAACTGAATAAATATAAAAAGATAGAAACTAACATTTCAAAAAGATGTTACAAATTGGTAAAAGAGTTTGTTTATTAAATACTATATAAGGCAAGTCTTTTGGCTAGTTAAAAGAAAAAAAACAATCATGTCAAAAGTTTTAATTATTGTGTTTTTTAATACACCAGCTTCAATTTTCTAAATTTTTACATTTTATTTTTTATTTTACCCTCAAAGTATTTATTAATTTTTAACATACATTATTAGTTTTTTCTCTCTTCTTAAATGATTTATTTTGTTTATCCTATCATGAGTTTTCCCTCACTAACTAAATTAAAGGCTAATTTTACTTGAACTGTTTGGCTATTTCTTTGTCCGATAAGTTTTCACATAGATAGATGTCAAATATTAACTTTTCTGTATATTGCGACGGAATATTTATGAATATAAAAATGTATTCTAACTGTTTTTGAAACATTCTATTAATAAAGGCTAACTAGAATAATTTTCATAAATATTTATTTTTTAAATAAAATTGTTTAGGTTATTTTTAAACTCCAAGTATTGAAATTTTAGTGGATTTTAAAGAAGTGGCTGAATAAAAGTTAAAGTGATAATGATGGATTTCATCCAAACAAAATTTTGATTAGGTAAATTATTTTTTAATTTAAGGAGAAAATTTATGTAGAGGTGTTGTCTAGATTTTCGAATCATTAATTATTTAAATAATAACATACTTAAATAATAAGATTGATGTAAAATTTAATTTGGTTTATTTAATCTTGATTCTATATATTAATCTTTAAAATTTAATTCTTCATAAATCAAGAACTCAAAGAGAAAATAATTATTTGTGGATATTAGTTTATAGTACATTGTTATTTATAGGCTCTCAAATCTAAATCAAAGACCAACGTAAATGTGAGTTCTAATTAAGTCCATAAACCACTACTAGAAAACTAGTTTTTTTTTTCCAATTTTCTTACAAAAAATTGTTTAAATTTATAAAAAATTTATTTCTTGCAATTTTTACAAAAATTTTGCAAAAATATTCCCATGAAAAATGAGAATTTTTAGTAGTGAACTCAATTACAAGTTAAGCTAATATAAAAGAAAATCAAATTTGTATGGTTTTTTTTTACAAAATTTCAGCAAATTTGTCTTAACTTCTAAAAATAGTAGAAAATAGCGCAAAACTCAAAATTTAGCAAACCATACTTCCATTGGAAAACCCTGAAAATGTAGAATTCACTACAACTTGAATCAGTAAAAAAATAAAATCTATAGAAAAAGTTATAGTAAAAAAAGTGAGAAAATGTCAAATTAACTAAAAATACAAAATTAAAGCAAAAATGTACATTGAGTCTAATTTATTATTATACAATGAAAATAAGTTTAAAACTAAAAATAAAACATATGAAAAGTACATTCACCATACAATAAATAGATAAATGTGAATGCAAAATATGTGTTATCATATAACCTTAGTCGAATGTAGGCAATTCATTAGACCTATTGTCCTGATCATTCCCATATCATGGGGGTATAGAAAACCTTACTTGACCTCATCTCCTCCATAGTCATATTGAGGTGCTACATTGAGTTGACCCTGAGATTGTTGATTGAGACATAATCCAATCGGGTTAGGGGATCCTTCGTTCCATGAAACACATACATCATTTGGTCCAAGATCAAGGTGAGACTGACGAAGTAAGAGCAAAAGTGGGAATTTCACCCACTATCTCCCTAAGTTGTTCTTGCTAAGCTTTGAGCGGGATGTACCGATCAATGTTCACTTCATTTAACCTCTTGGGAGAGTAGTTACCATCCTAAAAACTCGAATAATGAGGCCACTACCAAGTTTAGCTCGAGTTTTCTTGTAATCAAACTTGAGTCCCATGATTTCTGCAAAAGAAAAGAATTGGTTAGCCAACAAAAAAGAATAACAATATTTTCAAAATACAAATCAAATGTGTCTTACTCGAGAATCGAGCTCTTGAGTCCTTGGCAAAATGAACATATAAGAGATCTCAACAGTTGATTGGATGAGGAAGACTTGACAAAATTTTGATATCTTCTTTACCCTTGAAAGATAGTAAATATTCGACCTAGGATTTGAACTTGTAAATAAGGGAAAAAAGAGGTGTATTGTAAGGATTAAGGAAAAGTCTACATGGATTAAAATTGGGAACTCATCTAATGAATCTACTCCTCACTAGCGGGTAGTCGTTATCTCAACTGTGTAATCTCTTGTGAATAAACTTGACTAGAAGATCCTTCAGTTTGTTGTATGAGATTATCAACATAATCATCACGATGCCCAACATGTCTAACATCATAGACTCATCCCTTATACATGTTGGGATAAAGATATTTGATTAGCTAAATTGTAAATTTGTATAGCGATACAAAATATTGTATAATCAGAACTTCTTTTATTTAGTCCTAATTTGTTGGAGTAAAATACTATAAGATCATAGTATCTGTGTACAAAAATAATATGAATAAAATTATAGAATGAATTCTATGTTTTTCAATTTGGTACCAGAGCTTATAATTTTTTTTCTTTTTCTTTCTAAATCCTTGGAGATCTTAACTAGAAAGATGATAGAAAAACTAATTCCATTGGTTGTTCAATCTGAAAGTGTCTTCAACATAGACATTATCCTAAATGAATCTAATTATGACGTATGGTCACAACTAATGGATATGCACATTACAGAGAGGGAAAAATTGTCCTACATCCATGGGAAGGTGAAGCCTCCAACAGAGAAAGATGAGGGATATGAAAAATGGTATGCTGAAAACCAAAAAGTGAAAAGATGGTTACTGATGTCCATGAAGACAAAAATCATGAAAAGGTATCTTCGCTTACCCACTGCCCTCGATATTTGGAATGTTTTGTCAAAGGCTTTTTATGATGGAAGTGATGAGTTACAGATGTTTGCTATGAATCAAAGGGCATTCACTGCAAAACAAAATAATAGAACCTTAACTGAATATTATGGGGAGTTGGTTGAGATTTTTAGGGAATTAGACCATCGTGACAAAGTAGTCATGAAGGATCCTGATGATGTGAAGTCATATCAGAAGTCCATTGAAAGATTAAGGGTGCATATATTCCTTGTTGGACTAGATGATAATTTTGAGCAAGTTCGTGGAGAAATCTTGCGCAAGGAAGTGACACTTGAGTTAAAAGAATGTTATGCATTGATTCGGAGAGGAAAAATCCGGCAAACAACGTTGAAAACAGAAGATATGGTCTTTGATTCCACAACTATGATGGTAAAGAAGCAACTAACAAATTATTATAGCACATCAAAGCAGTCAAAAGATTTTGAAAAAGGTAACTACAAATGTACACAGTATAATAAGGATAGACACACCAAAGAACGATGCTATGAAATCATAGATACCCCGAGTGGTGGGATCACAGTCGAGCATCGAAGAAGAATTCAAAAAGAAATTCAATTGTTGTTGTTGTAACTGCCATTGACAAAGAGGACGACAAATGCATGATGCTTGCTATAATCGCAGGTAGTGATGATTCCAATGGTAAGGTTTTAATAAGCACATTTACCGTTTTGAATAATGCATGGATAATTGACTCTGTGTGTTCTGATCATGTGACTTTTGATGTTAGACAGATTAAAAATCTTAAATCTTCCTCACAAAAAAGTATTTCCACAGCCAATGGTAGTAAATCCACTATCATTGGAGAAGGAACTGTCTCTATTTCAAATAATTTGAACCTTGATATTGTCCTTATTGTTTCTTCTCTTAAATATAACCTATTGTCAATCTCGCAAATAACCAAAGCCCTTTTATGTGTTGTAATTTTTGGGTCTGACTCTTGTGTTTATAAGGACATTCAAACGAGGAAGATAATTGATTGTGGTATTAGGTGAGGAAGGTTGTATTACCTGGACCTGATAGAAAAAGATTCAAAGAAACTTGGTCAAGTGCTAGCAATAAAAGGGTCTCAAGAAGTAAGAAAAGGCGAGATATTTGGTTATGGCATAAGCGTCTAGGACATGCATCTTTTGGTTACATAAAGAAATTATTTCCAAATGTATTTGACCAAGTAGACACTTCAACTTTTTATTGTGATGTTTGTGAGCTTGCAAAGAGTCACAAAACATATTTTTCTTTAATTTCAAATAAAAATTCTCTTCCTTTTATGATCATTCACTCTGATGTATGAGGTTCATCTAAGGTTACAACGTTGGGTGGCTCAACGTGGTTTGTAACGTTTATTGATGATTGTACTCGAATGACTTGGTTATGTTTGATGAAGTCTAAAAGTGAAGTTGGAGGACTATTTCAGAAATTCTGCAAAATGATTGAGACCTAGTACAAAGCATAAGTTCAGATACTATGTTACTACTACACTTTGTTTTCTTTATTTGTGAGTTTTGGAATGTTGTTTAAAACATTTGTCCACAAAATTATGGAAATATTAAAGCAATATGTTAAAAAGGAATGAACACCAAAAAATACCTATGTTTAAATAAATAATTATATTTAAATTAAAGTACAAATCCTCATAAAATATTCAATCCACACAATCAAATAACAAGTCACAAATAGAAACCTACATTCTTGTGAGTTATTTTCTATTACTAGTGTCATCATTCTTTATAACTTTGCAGGGTTCTTTTTCTTCCACTTTATGCTTTTGAGGAATAAATCAAGAGTAGTGAGGAAGCCATGTTCCATGGCTAGTCATAACTTTGATCCAAAATGAAAACTATGTTAAAACTAGAGTGAAAATCCAATTTTAGTGTCAAACATGTGTTAGTGATTTTGGAACAAAATACTCATTAGGGTCAGGAATTTATGCAAAGGATAATTGTGTTTTCTTAATAGGTTTTCCTACCTTAAACAAATTTTCACATGTAGAATAATTAAGCAATATTTTCCAATTTATTTAGAATGACGAGAATACTAGTAAAGTATGGACTAGGTATTATCAGAACTAAAATATACATTTATCCCAAAAACAAAGGATTTTATTTCATTTTGTGGAGTAGGCATTAGTTAGAAAGTGTATATAGTACAATGGTAATTTCCACTAGAGAATAAAAACCCTATAGATGTATAAAATAAATTCAAAGTTGAGCATCTTAAGCTGAAAATACCAAATACTATTATTTCTATTAGGAATAGAGAAAATCATAACACAATTTTTTTTATAGCACTGCTTTGGAAAAGAGATTGATTTGGGAATGAAGAAGGGGATGTAAGGAGATGGATTCGGGGGAAAGGAGAAAAGGTTAATTAGGGAACAAATATTGAAGAAAAAGTGTTACAACTGTGCATAAGAAAAAAAGAAGAGGTATTAGGAACTTAGGACACCAATGTTTTATTTTAGTTTTTTAATAAAATATTTTACTACATTCGTAGATAATATCTATATATAAGAACTCAATTTAATTACATTTGATTACATCATCCATACCTATAAGTTATATCCTTCGTAGGAAATAAGGATTTACATACAAATACGTATGTAAGAATTTGTAGGTAAATAGTAATTTACCTTTGAATCCGTAGCTAAATTTGTGCAAGTAAATAAATTATTTTTGGTAGTGTAAGGGATCAGCCAGTATATTGTAAGGATTAAGGAAAAGCATTTAGGATGGATCATTCCAAGAATATTTTATTTTAAAAAAATGACTCTTGAAAATTTTAAAGGAAGAAGAGTAAATAGGTCGTCATGTTGGAACCCATTAAGGGACACTCAACCAACATCTTGACCATGTTTTAACTTATAAAAGTACATAGGTCAAATGAAAAATGCAACACAAAACTTGAAAACCTTTCAAAAAAAAAAACCATTGGGATAGAGTTGACTAAGGGAGACACACAAAATGGATAACATATCACATTCAAAATTAGTAAAAGAAACAAGAACATCTAATCTTTTAAATAAACAGTCATATACGAAAGGAAAGTCCTTGAAATTAAAGCAAGTTTCATATAAACAAGATTAATGGAGGAACAAACCTCAACAAGAGCAAACTCAACATTGAATTTGAGAAAATACCATAAGTTTTACAAATATGATCCACTGTATCACCTATACTTGGGATATGAGATGGGAGGTAACCTAGTCCTCTGAATCCTCTAGTTGAGATCATACCAACCTTAATCATATTTTTTGAGTTTTTTGCTCTTAATGTTTAGGAGGAACCATTATGATAGTAAACCACCATTATAGGGGAAGGAGAATCTCTTTTCTCCACAACAAAATAACTCTCTTCTTCGATTGGTTCATGACCAATAAGGTGAACTTCATGCTCACCAACCAAGGGTTCAACAAAAACAAATTTATTAGAGTCACCATAAAAACTAGAACAAGAAATAGAAAACATGATGTCAATGGAGTTTAAGAATTAAAGCGTACCTAGAAAACTTGGAGAAGAAAGTTGAAGAAGAAAGCTCAACAAAACATCAAATAACATAATGAATACAAAATGAGTTAGAATCAATACTTGCGATTGCACATTAATTATGGACACATTATTTGTGAAACCCCTCATTGATATATGTCAGAAGCAATCATAAGGTATATAAGAAGTTAAAACCACCGCTAATAACAATCCATAGAAATACATTATCCTTAGTCAAGCACTAGTTTGATAAAGTATTACAACTTAACACGTAAGTCAAATTCATTCATCTATACCCTATTGAGACTTAAGTTTAAGAGGTTATGTAGGCAGTCGAAATTTATTTTTATTATATCTAATGAAAATATTATTTCCATTAATTTCTTTAATCCATGCTATGGTAATACTACACAATTAATATATAATTAATATACCTACTTGCTCAATTACACATAATGTTATATTAATAAGGTAATAATCAGTTCAAACGTAAATAAATGATTACTTAAATACTCGGATAAGAATTATATAAATATGACTACTATATTCTTTTATTAAGATGCTAATATAAATTATCTATTTATTATCTAAATATTTTATTGTTATATTAACATAAGCATAATAGTATCTTCACGCATAGCTATTCCAGTCTTTTTAATATTCAATAGAGTTTAACTTAATATATTTAATATATGTTGTCTTAACTAGGTATGTGAACTTCTCGACCATCCTGATTAAAGATTATTTGTTGTTATAATTTTTTATAATAACATATTAAAACTAAAAAAAATGTAATTGAAAAAATTAATCCACTAACAAAAAAAGTATGCCTCATGAATTAGAAAATATTTTATCAATAAAAGAAAAGCTTAAAATTCACATAAGAATATTATTATAAATAAAATGTCTATATTTACAATTTTATATTTATTAACTATTCTAACATATAATTTAATCAAAATACTTCTAGTTTAATGAAGTAACTTAACAAACTTTTAATATAATATTTTAGGCGTTTTTTTTTTGTCTTGCAAAATATAACTGATTTCATGTAAATAAACTATATTCAAATCATAGATTTGAAAAATCGTAGCCAATTTCCACATTTGACAAATTTTTTATTTTTTATTTTAAAAAAAAATATCACTTTGATTTGATTTTCCACAACGAGCCGAAGGTATAAATAAAAGTTTATATATATATTGAGCAATAATGAAACTTTCCTTTCCAATTAAGCAAAGTGTTGAACAGTCAACGAAGTAGTTATTTTAGACCACATGAAAGCACTTCGATGTTTTTTGAGTTGATGGATATATGTGGTATTGCAACAACAATGTAGTAATCACAAAATTGGATTATCATAACACTTTAGTTTCATTAAGGCCATGGACCAATTCTTCTTCAAGAATTTCCTTTTTGTTTAAGATTTTTGTCAGAATATATATCTTCTTATTGCGTCTTCATCATGTGAAGATTTTTGTTTGTTCAAAATGCAAACATAGTCAATATTCACGCTATGAAATTTAAAAAAAACAAAATGCACATCCAATTGAAAATACTTGAAGTTCGAGAAAAATTAAAATAAAAATTGAAGTTGGTCAATGCTCAAAAAAATGATATTAAAAAAAATCTTGATCTGGTATGTTTCCATTTTCTAACCCTCTTTTAAGCCGAAACATTTAATAAAGACAAATCAATGTGTATAAAAATGGATTTTATCAAAAGTGAGAAGAATGCGTTAGTCAAAATAAAGTATATGAATAACTAGTCATATAACTTTTATTATAACAATAACAACTAGCATTTTAATTATTGTAAATACATGATACATATTTTTATATACTATTATTTAGTTATATACATCAAGTTTACTTTATTATATTCTTCTAATGAATCAAATTAGTGTAAAAATATGAAAATAACATTCATTTCATTTTAATTTGAATACAATAATATAATTCTTGCAAGAATATTTTGAAGATAAGATTTTTTTGAAAATATAAAATACGATTTAATTTTAATCTGAAGGTATAACATATTTTGTAGATTTTAAAATTTGGATCAAATGTTCAGATTTTTTATTTATTTATAGTAATATTATCTATCACGACCAGAATTATCTTTCATAAAAACACTTATGTCTTTAAAAAAATAAATAAATTTTAAAAAATTAAGATGAAATTATTGAATAATATTTTATTTTAGTTACCATCATAATAATAATAATAGAAGAGAAAAATACTTTAGTTTTTATATATATTCATTAAATCACATACCATAAGTTAAAGAAAATTATAATTGTAATTTAGTACTCATCAACACTATGAAGTATTTATCCTACGTATAATAAACTGTTCTTACTATCTGCGCTACCATTTCCATAGAATTATTACATAGAGAAGGTGGTACGAGTATTTAAAACTAAATTAGTCTAAAATTAATCAAAACATAAAAAAAAATAATTATCAAAATTGAAGATTGCTTTGTTTTACTTTTTTCTCATTCCAACCATTTAGTTCAATTTTCAATATTTCAAACAAAAAAACAAATCAAATTCAACTAAATTATTTATTTAAGAAGGTATAAGAAAATTAAAACTATGATTACAAATTTACTTTATCACAAATATTTTTATTTTAGAATTTTTATTAAAAATATTTAATAATTTTATAATACTTATTAAACACAATTTTATAGTAAAAAAAATACAAAATCAATGAAAATTAAATGTTATATTGAATTAAAATTAAATGGAACCAAATCATATTTATTTTCAGTTATTTTTTTTATTAAGAATGAAATCGAACGTGGACACCAACAACACCCTAGAGATGCAATCCACCAATCATTCTACTTTGATTTGGTGGACACGTGCCGCAAGCTTATCTTGACGATGATGATTATTATGTGACTTACCCGCCACAATTACAACCCTCATTTCAAGGTCATAGATTTCCTATAAACGACAAGACAAGATTGAAGTGTGAGTATGTGATAGCACATGCGAATTGGTGTGCCAAAGTGTCCCTCTTTCTCTTTCAACCTTTGGCAATCCACCACATTACTTTCTCTTTCAACTTTTGGAAAACTTTGAACCTTCATCCCCTTTGTGCCTTGGCCTAATCTCTTCCCCCACATGAGGACAAATTCCACACCCATAAAAGGCCTTCCCTTCAAACCCCAAAAATTTCAATCCTCTCCCTCAAGGTTAGCTTGTGTCTTTGTGTTCATTTTTCACTATATCCACCCAATCTTACCCACAAAATTCTTTCTCTTTACATATATTTTCTTTGTTAGTTAATTAAATTAGGGTTATGGGAACCCCACAATCCAACAACTTACCACCAGGGTTTAGGTTCCACCCTACAGATGAAGAGCTCATTCTTCACTACCTAAGGAAGAAGGTGGCCTCTATTCCTTTGCCAGTTTCCATCATTGCTGAGGTTGATATCTACAAGTGTGATCCATGGGAGCTACCAGGTTTGCGACCTTGTCTATCACTACACCATTTTTTTATTGTAGCCAACAATAGAAGAAATAAAAATATTTCATGGCTTAAAATTTATAAATATCTATTAGTTTTAATATTGCTAATTTATAAAGATAATTAAGATAGATATAGCATGTTTCAAGTTATTAGGTTGACGTGTGTTATTCATGTGCACTAGATTTTTCCTTTTATTTTCTTTTTCACAGTGTGTAATGGGAAAGATTCTTTTGCTTTTGGTTTCGATTTGTTTAACAGCTAAGGCTGCGTTTGGGGAGAAAGAGTGGTACTTCTTCAGTCCAAGAGACCGGAAGTACCCAAACGGAGCGAGGCCAAACAGGGCAGCTGCCTCAGGGTATTGGAAGGCCACAGGCACTGATAAGAACATAGTTGCATCATTAATGGCAGGAGGAGTGAGAGAACATTTTGGTGTGAAGAAGGCTTTGGTGTTTTACAAAGGAAGACCCCCAAAGGGTGTGAAGACCAATTGGATCATGCATGAATATCGCCTTGTTCACACCAATAAACCCATTAGGATGAAGGACACTTCCATGAGGGTGAGTCCCCACCACTTCAATGTATTTTAACATTTGCATGACAACCAATAAAAAAAAACTTCAAGAATATTTAAAAAAGCTACCATGGATCTTATGTTAAACTATATATAATTTTGTTTAGTTTGTGTCTCCATAAAACAAGTAATATCATCAATCATGGTAAGAGGGTGATATTTGTAATAAGTTATATGCATGTTTTATAAAATCATCTTGGCCCTTTAAAAAAAGTCTAAAACAAATAATATTTTGAACTAATTAATTAATAATGTTTTTATTAATAACTAATAATATTTTTAAGGATCAAATATATCATCCTTGTATTATTAATAACTAATTGACTAATACTGTTTTTATTGGTTCAGTTGGATGAGTGGGTTCTGTGCCGGATATACAAGAAGTCCAAACACAGTACTGTATGTTCAATAACAGAGGCATCACCAACAGTGCAACTGAATGAGCAAGGTGGAGCAGAAGAGGAGAAAATCAAAGACACCCTTTCACCAATGTTTCTCCCTCCTCCACAGGCCACATTCGTTTCTCAAAAATCTCTATCCTTCTCCAACCTTTTGGATGCCACAGACTTCTCCATGCTCAGCACCATCTTATCAGAGAACCACTACTCCACTTATCCAAACACAAGTGAACCCTTGTTCAATTCTGAGAATCTGGATCATGAAACTCCCCAAAACTACTCCAACAGCAATGATATTAATAATAGGAGCTACTTGTTTCAGAAGAACTCTTCAGTGATTCCCCACAAACGCCACCTTTCAAACATGGATGAGGACATGATTTACCCTTCAAACAAACACCATAGTTCCTCTTGCAATTTTCCAAACACCACCCTCCAAAATCAAAACCCCCCATGGAACTTCATGTTCAAGCAGCCTCTCATGAATCGGCAGTTACTTCCGGGTCCTCAATATCTTCAATTTCACTGATAATAGGAAAAAAAAAAAAAAGGTATACAAGTCACAGAAAAATTAGAAAAATAGGGCATACAAGCTGAACCTGCCGCATGGTTTCCAAAGAAACCTGTTCACTACGTGAGGATTAGCGCAGAGAAAGATGGCAATTATTATTTTCCTTTCTCCTTTGTTTTTTTGTTGAAAATAAGGGAAAAGGGTTTCATTTTATTCGAGGTATATTCGTCTAACACGAAGTCTTGGTATACTCAACGATGTTCGTGGAAGAAAAAAAAAAGTGAGAATCGTTAGATACGGAATAAAGTAAAGGTTTCACTATTGAAGAGTAAAAAAAAAAAAAAATTGTGTGCAAATTGTTCATTTGTACGTGATGGGTTGGCAAATTAGTTTCAATTATGTATACTTTGAAGTCTTGGTCTTGGTTGAATTATGGCGTTATTATATTCTTCTTGGGAAAGGCTTTAAATTTTCTTTTTTTTTGGGATTTCCATTATCACCATCTGTTATTTTTGTATAATTGCAACTTTTTGTCAAGTTTTATCCCGCTTCCCAACTTGATTTAAACTACGGCATTATCTATTAAATTCACGATCAATATAGAAAGAAAGAAATATTTTATTCCACACTTGGGTGTATATATATATATAAATTGAAAATTAACATAAATTATTCTATCAAAATTCTTGTAAAATTAATTATTTATGTTAAAGAAAAATTTGATATCACCTTCATCACAACCTCCCAACTCTCGACTAGTCTTGATCTTTAAAAATAAGATAGGTTTGATTCTAATCATCTAATTACCCATTTCAAAACATTTTGGCATTCAAAATATCTCGGGTTCCAAACTTTCAAATTACTTATTAGCCAACTTCCAATTTCTTATTTTCTATCACTTTAAGTTTTTTTCATCATTTGTTCTTATCTCCACACCAGTCATTATTTAAGTACCCTACAAGTTGGTAATTGTCTAACCTATTCACTTCTGGTTTCATGGAGATTGATACCCAATTGCAATTGGTCATCTTAAACTTGACGTCCACCTTACATAGCAATTTTTCATCTTTTTTCTTATAAGTGAGCTCAATAAAAGATCAACACAAATTTCTCATCCTTCTTGAATACTTGTTATCGACCACTCATCTAAAAACTTTCTTAAGTAGGGTACACGCCTAGTTACCGACCACTCCTCTACAAACTCTCTCCTTCATATTTGGCATTCCGAGCATCCCACCTTCACAAATTTTCTCCTCCATGCTCGGGAAATCGAGCATCACACTCTTCATTGTTATTTCTTCCTTCTCAGTTTCTGATCTGACAACAACTGGGGGCATATAAGTTTGGTCTCCTTCCGATTTGACAACAACTGCAGGTGCAACAACTTGCCCTACTCGATCTCTTTCATTTGTATCACTAACTCGGACAATATCATGATTATCATCATGAATTAACTCTGTTAAACCACAAAAATGTCTGTGACCAAATCGATAATTTTTCTTCAACATGTTCACTACATTTGATCTCAGACTCCTCTCTCGAATGCTTCTCAATTGTAACTTGAACATTATAATATTCTTCATCTCGACTTGGGCAATCAACCTTCCAAACTTTGTTCCTTAATAAAAGTACTCGATCTTTCATGAAAATTAAGTATCTTCTCTCTATCAACCGTCTCACACTCAAAATATTACTCTAGAGATCAAGAACATAAAACAATTTTGGATTGACCCGATTAGGTCATCCTTCTGCAAGTAACGAACAGTAACTCGACCTCTTACTGAGATCTTTGAAGCGTCCCCAAATGAAATATGATCGCCCTCAAATTTTTCCAATTTGTTGAATAGGTGATCGTCCTCACACATGTGATTACTCGCACCCTTATCTAAATATCATATTGACTTGTGATCGATATCTTCCTGAACTCTTTCACTGTAAATCTCATGTTGAGATCGGTCAACAATGTTACTTCAGTTTTCTTTTCCTTTGAAAGATAGGTCTCATCCACTTTTTGACATTCTTTCACATAATATCCTTCCTTTCCATTAAATCATTTTTCCGAGTAGCAATCGTTCGCATAATAGTCATACTTGTCACATTTGAAACACTCAACATCTCAGTGGTTCATTGAGTGACCTCCTCTCGATCCACTACTTCGCCAGTTTTTCTAAGTCCCCTCTTCCTTCTTCTCATATTGGTCATCGAATCCACCTCGTCCAAATCAGTCACCTCGAGACCGACCATGACGTCCTCTTCCTCTATTATTCTAATAATAGAGCATCTTCTCCTTGTTATGGAGTAGTTTCTCACATGTGTCCTCATCCTCCTCCTTCTTCATTTAGTGTTCATAGGCTTAAAGAGAACCGATAAACTCCTTTATTGTAAGATCGGACAAGTTGTTTGCTTGTTATATCACACACATTACGTTCTCAAAGTCATTTGTTAATGATCATAAGACCTTTTCAACAATTTGTTCTCTTGAAAACTTTCTCCGTGCTTGTTAAGATGTTTTGCCACATTTTCAACATGCGAGACATATTCGAAATTTTTTTCTAATTCCTTCATCTTCATACTCTTCATCTCGCTTCATAGTGTCTGACGCCAAACTTGGATGACTCAGTCATCTTTCTTGTGTTCCTTCTCCACTCGTTCCATGCATATGAT
This sequence comes from Sphenostylis stenocarpa, assembly GCA_963425845.1. Lineage (NCBI taxonomy): Eukaryota > Viridiplantae > Streptophyta > Magnoliopsida > Fabales > Fabaceae > Sphenostylis > Sphenostylis stenocarpa. Next base: position 76,188,689 of record OY731401.1, on the reverse strand, counting down.
GCTAACTTGATTCCTACAATCTTCTCAAAATCGGAATCTTCTACAGCTCGAAACAATAAAAACAGAGTTTCACAATTCTTCGAACGTTTCTTTTTAAATGTTTTGAGTGCATTGGTCAACAACCCTTACGTGGTCTCTGGTTCTTCATAGACGTCTAGCATTCGTCAGATTAGTCATCTCACTTTTTAAACACTCAACACTAAAACTTTAGCTTTTCCTCTTCTGAAGAATCCTAGTTCTTCTAAAAAACAACTCAAAATCTAGGCTCTCCCTAAGAGCTCTAATACCAAATTTGATAACAAGGAATTTCTCAGAAACTTGGAAACTTCAGTTTTATTGATTCTTTGTCATATTGAAAACAAAATTACAATGCTCTATTTAAACACTTTTCAAGTACTCTCTAGAAACCATAAGATTAACTCCCTAGAAACCAAAAAGTCTCACAACAATGCTCCTCAACAATAGCTTCTAAACTTTAAAAAACTTTTTAATTCTCAAAACTATCAGGAAAAACGTTTCTAACACCAATTATTAATTTTAGCCTAACAAAAATATTTTCATTCCAAGACAAAACATTGGCACTCACCCTAGGGCCAAATATAGAATATCGCTCCATTCATACCGCTTAGTCTTCAATTCAGGGATTATATTCCGATATGTTCATAAGTTCTACATCATTTAAAAGTTGAAACCAATAATAATTTATATACACGTTCGTCTTTTAACCCACTAAAACATATTTTAAGAACAAATGTGTGACAGACTGAAATTTCAAAGCAAACAATATTTCAAATGTAATAATTGTTCCTAAATACAATGTAAGATATTAAACAATTATATCTAAAATACATGGATCCTTGATCCAAACACTCTGTTCCTAAACACAACTTATGAAGTTATCAATGATGTATAGATTCTAACCACTAAGTTATAAAAATGATCATTGAGTAAGAATGGATATGAAATTTTTTTTCTCAAAACAAATATACATGAAACAATTACCTTTGGTTTATTTAGACAAAACCAGTAGTAATATAGTAATTATAAACTTAACTCTTTCTTATTTTTTTGAATTCTAAATTAGTAAAAAAAGAAAATACCATAACCCCTAAATTCTTAAAATTAAATTTGATTATTATTAGTTTTTTTACTTTTTTTTTAATTATGTGTTTGATTTATGATTCTTTTCAACATTCAAGACATCCTTGTTTTCCCATAGAATGTTGAAAAGGAAAATTATAAATAACCTCTCATCTCGTATCTATGTGATAGAAAAAAAAATCATCCAACATTAAAAAGTCGTGAATAAGGCACGATTCTTATTGCTAAGTTTGAGAAAAAAACAAAATGAATGAGAGCATCACCAAATGTAATCTAGACATATTTCATTTTTTAATGCATTATAACACCATCATCTTTGGATATACTCCCATTAAATTTTTAATTAGATTAAAGCAAAATATAATCATATACTAATTATGCTATATTTAATTTTTTTTAAATTTAAAATAAAAAATATTAATATATAAATTACCGACACTTCCATATACTATGTTATTTAAAAATAATTTTAAAAAAATATGGTTTATTTAAACATAATTAAATAAAAATAAATAAATATAAATAAATGATGTTCGTCAATGTTCTTTTATTACATGGGGTTAATTATGTGTTAAAATTAAAAGGTTATCATGATACATTAATAACATAGATAATTGTAATTTTATCTAATTTTTAAAAAATAATAAATATTAAATATGTTAAATAATTATAACATTAAATTTTATTTTGTTTTTTTCATCGTTACTTAGTACCGTTCATTGTTTTTATCAAATTATCTTGAACATATTTTAGAAGTAAAAAAATTATAACAATTAAGATAATTAAATATAAAGCAATATTTTTATAGACCACAAATCTGACTGGACACTTTGACATGTTGGAACCATTTGCAATTTGGTGAATTTAACGTATAATTAACACGCTAACATTTATGTAAAAATTAACATATGCAAATTACTGAAACTGAACTTGTATAAAACTATACTCGCTGGATTGGAGAGGTAAACAGTGAAATAAAAAGTAAAATAACGAATGATAGAATTATAAAACACTCTTCTTTCTCGTCGAAAGAAAAAATATTTGAGAAGCTAAATCTTAAAAATGAGAAAATTAACTAAATATTAATTAAAAAAAGTTGTTGGTGAATCGTTACATGCGAGATGCCGAGTACCTCTTGACATTGGTAGATAGGAAAAGATAAGTAGGAATCACTCGTAAATCTTAATATTATATTTATAAATTGTTACCATCCTAAGTTATGAATTGAATAATACATTAATATTGTTTTGTACGAGGAAAGTTTCATAAATAATAAAATTAATATTATTTTGTATAAAAATTTCTTAAGCATTGGACAATTGTTTCAAGCAACATAGTTGTTTTCTCTATTGACTCAATTTTTCAAATTATCATAAGAATAATGATAGTAAACACAACCATTTATCTTATCTCAAAATTCCACTTCAACCTCATTGAATTTGCCATGAGTATAAATCAATTGAAATTTTCACTTAATGATTAACCATGATCCATAAGAAATATTGGAGTTAATTGATTAAAAGTCAACTTCATGTTCTTTTTCCACCTTATCACGGAATACATTGTTACATTATCTTACATTCATGCTATCAATTTGTTACGAGGTTGAAATGTTTGCCCAAAATTGACCATTCAAGACATAAGAACTTATCTTTTACACTCACTAAAAAAAGAAGTCTGATCATTCATTATCAAGCAATTCATGATTTTAAAATATAGTTCATATAGGAAAAAACTCAAAGTGTTAAGAGACTTAAACTATTGTTGACAATACATATTTAATATTTTGATATCCTTTATATTCCCTCGTCTTCTCATTAATCTTTTTTTATAATATATCATAACTATCACCTGTAACAGGTAATAGAAAACATAAACTCAATTGCATTTTCATGGCCAGACATTTATGTGACAATTCATTTAAAAACCTGTATGAGATGCATCACATTCATGCCTGAAACATCCAAATAAAATACTTCATGTCTTTAGAAGATAACAACTCACATCCAAGTATAATTTATTGGTCATGATGATTTACTCCAAAAGAAAAAATGAAAACATATCATAATTACTAATCATGATGATTGGCCATATTTTACCATGATGGAAGATGTATACGTTACCGTTGAAGTTGAGCATGCAATTCATCAAAGTGTACATAATTTAATGTGTAAAACCACAAATCATGCCAAATTCAAAGATGGTATACTTGAAAGTGTTCCAACTATTGAAATGTCTTTTCAAAATCAAGTTGTTAAGACCTTTTACAAGCAATATGATATCAAAAAAGGATTTAGTATTAAAGTCAGAAATTTTAAGAGATTATTAGATAAAAAAAAAAAAACATTATAACATGGGCATAAAAGGGTATTTTACTCTGGACACATTTAACTAAATTGACCACCAACTATTTCAAAATATTGTTTGATCTTTCGAGGAAGAATTCATTGGGGAGAAATACACTAAAGAGACATGAGTCCAACCCACATAAGGATTTACGCTACTTTCAACCCAAAACTTTAAAATATTATGTTGTTCAACTTTCTCATTCTTACTCAATATGGGACTTAACTCACACTTGGATTACATCACTCTCAACCCAAAACTTTAAGACATTGCATTGGGTTATGGGTTTTTCTTCTTTATATGTTGTTCAACTTTCTCATTCTTACTCAATGTGAGACTTAACTCACACTTGGATTACCCAATAATCTTCCTCTCAAATGTGAATTCTTCCACATTAGTACATCCTCCTCAAGCTCTCTACTCTGACCCAGGGTCGAATAACCTTCGACTCTAATACCACTTGTTAAGTTTTTTAAGTAGGATTCACAAGGGAGAAACACACCAATGAAACATGAGTTAAACCCACATACGATTGACATCACTCTGAACTCAAAACCTTAAGGCATTGGGTTATGGATATTTCTTCCTTATATGTTGTTCAACTTTCTCATTCTTACTCAATGTGGAACTTAACTCACACTTGAATTACCCAACAAAAACATATTAGTTTAAAAGACAATTTGTGATACATGATGAGTTTTGGTAACGAGTATTCTCACTCCCTTGACCCTAAGAAATCCTGATTGTTTAATGGTAACAAAAATTTAAACTTAAAAGTGAAAAGAAACTTATCAAATTAGAGTTATAGTGACCAAAAACTTTCATTCTCTTTGTTGAAGATCCAAAAGTTATAAAAATATTTCATTTATTGACCATAATGTCCAAAATTATGTAACTATTCAAAGAATATCACTAGAAAAAGATGGTGAAGGAAAATCAATGTTATCATAGTTTTCCCATGTGAGATGAAATTTATGTTTAAAAAAAATTTAGGGCTTATATTAGAAGTCTAACAACTTATGAGTATTTCAACGATGTAGTATCATCTGATGCAACATACATGACTAACAAGTATAACATGTTGATGTGGGTTGTTATCTTCTAATCAAATGAAGTCTTTTATTTGATTGTTTTAGGCATAAATGTGGTGCATTTCATCTAGGTTTTCTCAAAGATTTGTCACAAACCAATGTTTGTTCGTGACAAAGGCAATTGAAATCACGTTTCCTACTATTCATCATAGGTGATGCTTATGACATATTATGAAAAAGATATATAAGAAGCTTGAAGGATATAAAAAGCAACAAAACATCAAATATGCAATGTTAACAATAGTTTATTAGTCTCTTACAACGACTGAGTTTGTTACAAGAATGCATTTGTTGAAAAATATAAATTACTTGACAATGAGTACTTGACTCCTTATTCAATGAACAAGAAATATGAGTTTCTTGTTTCTTAAAGGATAAATTTTGGGTAGGCATTTCAACTAGGAATATTCACATGTTCAATTTTGTATTAAAAAGTCACTCAAACTAGACATAAAATTTAAATGCACTTTGGTTTGATTTGATTATTTTTTTTAATTGAACAAAACAAATCCAATAAAAAAACATATTATAAAGGCATTATGTATAATTAATTAAGATATTTACAGTTTCAATTTATTATCACATTAATTTAAAAAATAATAATACATAGCAACATGTGAGATTGGTCTAGATAGTAATCTTGTAAAGTTGGTCTACACGGCGATCCTGTGAGATTGATCTACATAATGATCTTGTGAGGTTAGTTTATATCAACTACAATATATTTACACACGATACAAACACAACATAACAACACGCACAAATGTCGAGAATTCCATTATTGCATCAAACATTAAGAATTTGATATAAAATAAAAACACATGTGCACATTCAATAAAAACACACGTGCAACAAATATAAATAACACAAAAAGGGAAGCACAAGTGCTAATCGTCTTCCTCGTTGATTATTTTATCGTCCACCACGCTCTTAAACGGACTCATAATAGACACATTAACATCAGGAAAGAGGACCACCACTTCCTCCATAGCACCTGAGAAGCCTATTGCATACATTTTAGCAATTTCAGTCTTGGCGACATCCTTGGCTTGCTGAAGATCCAGCATTTCCTTTGCCGAGGCGTTAATTTTCTCCTCCATGTAACCGAGTTCCAAGGCGTCGTTGTGACGAAGAACTTTGTGCGCCTTCTTCCATTTTTTGCAGTAACTCCGTAGTTATTGCGTGAACTTTTACACATTCCTCCAATTTCTCCAAAGGGTGAAGCTAATGCTCCTCTTCAATTTTCCTACCCTCTATAGTCGACTCGGCCTCACGAGCCTTCCTTTCGTTTTGAGTAACAATGGTGTCGGTTGTAAACAATAGTGATTGCAGGGTTACAACTATTTCTCCCCCGCTCATAAGAGGGAGCCTTTGATAACATTTCACCCAGTGCACCACCACACCTCTTGACAGAGGGCTCGGGGACCAAGGTCGCCACAACAGTTTCGACCACTAGGACTACCTTCCACTTTTGGGTTAGACGGGTTTCACACTCAATCCTCTCAAAGCCCGAGTCGATATCCTCCACTCGGGGAGGTATAGATGACTCCCCAGTTGTACTCAGCTTCGTGGTTGATTTCTCGGTAGACATAGCCTCGCGCAGACGACGACTCATCTCCTTCTTTGACAGGACCATTTGCCTTTCTGCAAAGTCAAAGACAGTATTAAAAAGCATACAAGACTCAATGAACAAATAAAATAACATTCGAAAAAAAGAGGTTACCTATATACACTTTTAAGTTTATAGCCCAAAACTCTAATTTAAGAAGTGTGGACGTGTCGAACATGGTATTGAGTCGCTCAAGCATCACACGATGTTCAATTTCATCTTTTTCCAGCTCACCTAGTTGCTTGGCAGCTTGGAAACGAGGGTTGGTCTTCCAATAGAGGAGAAAACCCTCCACCAAAGTGGGGTTTGACCTAGGAGCTCGGATTTCACAAACTCACTCTTGAAATGTTTATAAGATAATTGAAACAAGGAAAAGAGCCTTCGGCTTGGCACTCCGCTAACAGAAACCCAAGAGGTCCTCTGGTTGTCCGACAATAAAAAAAGTAAAAAAAAAATATTTGACGAAGAAACGATGCCAAAATGGGCGGAGAGAATATCAAACGCCTAGATAAATGCCCAACTATTTGGATGAAGTTGGGTTGCAGTAACATTCAACACGGTCAACACTTCTTTTACGAAAAAACTAAAAGAAAGGTGCAAACTTATTTTAATAAACAATGTCATACAAAAAGAAGAATGGTTTGGGATCCCCTTCTTGATCCCTACATACAGGCTCAGCAGGGTCACGCAGTTGTAAGATTTAATCCTTCTCATTGCCAAAGTGGCTCAAGGATTGATTATTTTGTAGATTTTTCAAAAGTTTCGAGGAAGTATACCTATATGTTTCATGCAAAATTTAAGATTTAGCCCAAGGATACAACACGTCATCACTCATGAGAGAAGCAATTATCGACTTGTCGAATACTCGAACAATAACTAGTATAGAGATGTGGATGATCGGAAAAGTACATCTGGGTAACCTGTAGTAATGTTATCAACGTGTGAAACCGAGTACGTAATAGCATCGTAGAATGTGTATCATGTAGTGTGACTCAAAAATTTGCTAAGCTCGGTGGACAGTGGCGGATCTTCTTCGAAACTGAGGGGGTCCATGGCCCCCCCCAAAATGCCAATATAATTTATGATTTTGGCTTCCAAACTTAATGATCATTTAATATATTTGTTTATATATTTACAATTTTGTCCTCTCACCACTTCATCTTCTTTTATTCTTTTATATTTATTTATTATTTATTAATAATATATTATTTGGCTCACCCAAAATCAATGGTCAAGATTCGCCACTGTCGGTGGAGGAGAAACAACATGGTGCAACCGTAATTTGAGTTGATAACAAGTTGGTCATTGAACTGGCTAAAAATTCTATCAATCATAAAAGAAGCAAACACATTGATGTGCATTTTCACTTCATCCAAGAACATGTGAAGGAAGGGAATGTGGAGCTCGTACATGTGGTGAGTCGAGATCAAGTTGCTGATATTTTCACAAAACTACTTCCTACTGTATTATTCGATAATTGCAAGAGACTAATCAAGGTAAAGGATAGAAAGAGTATCGGAAAGAAGAAGACAATCGACTAAATGAGTCAAAAGTTAAGAGGTCGGAATCATGCCGATCTCAAGTTTTTTTGAATGCGGATAATTATTTTACGGAAGGTTTTGTTAGATAAAATTATTAATTGGAACGTTTTATAACTGTTGAACATTTTTTAGGTTAATGATATTCTAAGTGGTTATTATTTTAATTCCTAATTATGATTAGACGTTCGACACAAGTTAAATAAGTCATTATATTCGTCGTTTAAAATATGAGAGAGTTAATAATATTCAATTTTCAAAAATTCTTTATTAAAATATTACTAGAAATTCCTATAAAAATCAACCTAGAATGTAATGATTTGGTATAGACATTTGTGTACCTTATTTTCGTGATAAATAAAGTTGAGAGTCTCAGTTCATGAAACATGTGGTTAGAGATAAAAATTGAGTAATAAGAATTTTCGAAATACATATTATAAATGAATTAAAGAAAGAGTAGAATCTTGATAAATGAACAAAGTTTCTTTAATCCGTGCCGAAAAAGTCTTCAATTCATATTTTTCAAGTATAATAACAATTTTTTTGACTATTAATTTATTGGTAAAGTTTTCCCTGATTTATTCGCTATATTCAACAATTGGTTAACATAGTTTTTATTTGTTTTTGTCTCTTTTGTACTCTGCATTTGGAATTCGGTGAGCGAGTTGAATATTTACGTGGCTTGAATAATTTAACTTGAGAGAAACTCAAATCTCTCCTTGCAAACTCATACTCAAAGATAATATGATTAATCATCTTTACAGGTAAAGGCAAAATTCACAGGTAAAGGCGGTGAGGGAAAACCCTACCAGTGAAGCTACCCTCCTGACCGAGCTAAGAAGGGAGCTCGAGAACTTCAAAAAGGAAAACTCGGAAGAGATAATGGCATTGAAAAAGGAAAATGACCGGAGGCGGGAAGAAAAAGAGGTCGAGCACATCCAGGATGCAAAAACATTAATAAAGGATAAAGATTATGTTTTTTAATGAAATGGTCTCGAGACTTCACCAATGTTGAGATCAGTCACTAAAGTCTAATTTGTGCCGATGACATGTGTTTCATTTGACGGTATTTTTCTATATTCCAACTTACTAGATTTTGTCATTTTGTATTGTTTCATTGGATTGCAACTAGAATATTTTCAATTAATAATCAGATATCATTACACCCTTTACTCAACATGAACTATTTTATGTCTGAAAACAGAAGTGGTTTCAGCTACCTTGGTCTAGTATGCCAATTACCTTTTTGGGCAACTTTGTAAGTTGAGACAATGCAAGAATCTCTAATGCCAAATTCCCAAAATCACAGAGATAACGAAAAGCAGTAGAAGTGTCCCATTTCCACCTGGAATGATTGATTTCCTGCAAAATCATAGCATTACAGTTAGATGCCAATGATCAAAGTCTTTTCGTACTGAAGCATTGGAAAAACAATATAAATTGAGTAAAAGGGTTATTAATTAGTTCTCCAATAAGGCTTACAAAAAACTAAAATATCGAAAATCACATAACACAGTTAGGGGGATCACACTACATAATTGTATAACAGAGAAAAAGGAGATACCAATTGGTTAGAGCCAGAAACTACATATCAGGTAAATATGCAACACTTATGATAATAGAATACTATATAGTCTTTATTTTACGCAGGGTATGAATCACATTATGCTAAAATTAAACTTGCTGGTATCTAGGATAACCACCATGCTCCAGAACAAGTTTAGGGATCAACCATAATAATATATTGCATATTGCCTACACAATTATATGTATCTTTAAAGCTTAGGAATATAGAACCTACTACTTCTATGTAAGTACACAAATATAGCTTGGCTTTCTTTAGAATGCTTATGTGAGACGGTTACTAGTTTGACATACCTGATTTTCTTCTTGGATTGTTGGATGTAAGCCATCACAGGAGGAATGATGCCAAACAGAAAGCAATTGGCATAGACCCCAGCAAAATCAAGGGCTCTTGAAAATGTAGAGCGAAAAAATGAAGCTATCAGCACTGAGAAACCAAGGAGGGAGAGTGTCACAAGGACTTTAATTGTATTAGATGTTTGCTCATTTGATCTCACTTTAGATCCAACCATAGTCTCATTTCTTGAACCTTTGAAGCTAACCTTCCCTGAATTACCAACACAAGACCCTCCTGAGTAAAAGGCAAATCCAACACTTCCACTACTATTATGCTCGTTCGAAGCTGTGGCCCTTCGAGATACCACCTCCAAAGTGTCAAGAAGCTGTTTGGGCAAGCTTACAGCATATCCTATCAAGCTAGTTGCCAGAGCAGAGAAGGCAAAGCCTTGAACTGCTGATAAAGCAGATGGATTCACAGAAAGCAAAAGGGATATGGGGTCACCAGAAGTGGCTGGTGTGCTATTAGTCCCCACAAGCCCCAACACAATCAAATTCCATGACAAAACCATGACTAAAGGAACTGCCCCACCAATGAGTATTGCTTTCCTAGCCTCATGTAGAGTATTCCCAGCAACCTTGCATATAAAAGGAGTGATGACATGAAACCCCAATGTGAGTACAGCCACTGGTATAATAGGAAGTATTGATGAAAGTTTCCAAGAGGCTAAAGCAAATGAGCTTATTATGTTAGCTCTTGCCACAGAAATGCCAATAGCAACAAGTCCAGTTATAGAGAAAAGCATAAGGAAGCACAATAGCCGGTTCGCAACATCAATGGTCTTAAATGGGAAAAAGGCAATCAATGTTCCAACAAGAATAGGAAACAAGGCATGAACTAGCAAAACATTAACCCCTGAAAACCATGGAGAGAAAATGGATCCAATACCAGCAACGCAGGCCACCAACAAGGAAAAAGACAAGCTGGAGTAAACCAAAGCAACAAATGCACCAAAACCACTTCCTAATGTCTTCGTTGCAAGGCTTGTGAAGCTCACCTCTTCAACCCCATCTTCCTCCATGGAATCAAAGCAAAGTTCAGCAACAATCATGATTGAGGAAATGACATAGAGCCAAGAGGCAAGAATTACGATTGTTGAAGGAAATGGGCCAGATTTAATGGTCAAAGCAGGCAAACCCAGCATTCCAGGGCCCACAGCAGTACCAACGATCAGACCAACGGCACCCCAGAAGCTCTTCCCCTTGGAAACTCCATCAGAAACCTCATCCTTAGTGGGGTTGTCAACAATTTCTGCATCACCCTCAGCTGAGGGGGTAGGGAATGATATTGCTTTGCAGGGTACAAAGTTCGAGGTGAGAGGAGGATTGGATCCATTTGTTATGAACCAAGGAGTTACAATGGTTTTATAACTAGTTAGAAGATGGGTTCTATTTCCAACAAACTGCACTGTGCCCTTAATTTTTGGACATGTCAAAGGGTTGTAGTTATATCTGAACAGTGTCTGGGAGAGTCTCATGTTGGTGGAATGAGTTATGTGTTGTTACTTGATTTTGCAGACCTAGTGATGGAACAAGAGTGTACGACTCCAGCATACAACTTTGCTGATGAATAATGGCTAAACCCTGGTCAACCCTCGATGAACATTAAATAACTATAATTAGTAATCATTTTTTCAGATACCTATTCTTTTCTAACCTATCAGATCCATCTACATACAGTTTTCATTAGGAATGCAATAACATGGTGGGTCCAACCAACCAAGTTAGCCCTCACTCATAATCATGTTTTCGTTTTTGGTGGGTGAAAGGGTTAAAATGCCATAAAACACTACTGTATAACCTCTTCTAACATTCTACATATAAAGTCTAACATGCTGTGTTAGACCTTATTCAACTTGAGAAAGGGTAGAAACATTTCTTTTAGCTCTCTTTTTTAACACACATTCTCTTGTTGAGTTAAACTTGAATGAATTTTAACAAATATATCAACCTTATTCAATCAATAAGAGAGATTCATTTTGTTAGAAAACGATGTTGAATTGTACATTTTAGCACTTCTTTTACCATGGCACAACGTGTCATTATCCAAGCTCTTGTTTCATCTATGAAGCTCACTACTTTATTTATCTTCCTTCTTCCCACATTTTTCCTTAAATATCTAAATATGGATAAGATTTTATTTCTTTCATCCAGCTCCATTGATTCACATCCAAGAGGGTGTGCCAAAATTTGGGCAAGTAAAAACGTGTCAACAATTTTGTGGATCTAGAGATTCTTTTATTGGGAAAATATAATATATAACATTTTATTCAAAAGAAATTATTATGATTTTTTATAAAATATACTACATCATCAAAATATAATTTCTTTGTCTTTTATGTCTTATAATTCTATATATTCATTCTAAAAATATATTTTCCATTTTTATTAATAATATTCAATTATTTGTCAATAGTTACATTGTCAATAAAATTATGAAAATCTTTTTTCAAAGACTTTTTCATTTAATTTTAAAATAAAATTTAAATTAGAATTATTGAATTTTTTTAATTTAATTTTAAAAAATGACCTCGAAAATTATTATTAGAAAATTAAAAAATTAAATTACTTCACGGGTAGCAATGGTTGGAGAAAATTTTATACCCAATCAAATAAGGCCAGGCTTCCTATTTTTCCTCTTTTTGTTTACAAATTTTGGTTCATTATTTTCTATTTTATGTTATCCAGATTTCTAAACATCAACAAATCAAGAATATTTGTAAAGATGTACAATCTTTTTAAAGCCTAATTAGATATTTCATGGGCCTATAAACAATGTAGAATAACAGAGGAACCATTAGAAGCTGACCACCATGAGAGAATTGGGTCCCAATATTTGTAGAAATAATGTTGCCATCCATTTCAGAATTAACATTACTCTGCATTTTAGGGTTTACATTCTGAAAAGTTGGTGAAAGATACTTCATTAATCATGCTACCTGAAATTTAGTACAGAAAGCTTTATTTACTTTGAAGGCCTTACATTTCAATGAAACAATTTTGATAGGCTGGTTCTTTGTTTATCTGAGTAGTTAAAATAAATCACATTTTACTCTTGCATCTATATCTTTTAATTTAGTTATTCTAATACTCATTTTTAAAAAAATATATTTTCAGAATACTTAATCCAAAAATAATTCTAAAACAACTAATAAAATATATTTTTAGATTTAATATTTCGAAAATATATTTTAGATTCACTATTCCAGAACTCATTTCTAAAATACTCAATCTGAAATATATTTCCAAAATACTCAATTTACAGATACATTCGAAACAATTAATATAAAATGTATTTTCGGATTAATTATTCTAGAATTCACTTTTTGTCCAAAAATGTACAAAAATATATTTCAGATTGAGTAGTCTAGATTTTTGTGTACACCTCTAGTCTAATTTTTATGGATATTGAGATGAATATTTTATAATAAGTATAAAATATTAACAATTTTCTAATTTTATGAGTTAAAAACAATCTTCAATAAAGGTGAAAGCACAACAAAATAAAGATGAGGAATTATAGAGATGTATAGAAGATATAGGGGTTTAAAGGAATAAAAAACTCAAGAAGTTTTTCAAGATTTCCAACAAAAATTAGTAAAAAGGTATTTTAGTCATTTTACCTAACCTTTTTACATGTGTTCACTTAGCATTTCCAAAGAGTATTGAGCCCCGACACATGAATAAATTTCATTGTTTTGGGTTGAAAACTTTCCCTTTCTAACCCCATTCAAAGCAAATTCCTATCTATTGCAAGTATGATTTTTGGTCCTTTTAATTTTAATGATTTAATTTTGGTTTATATATATCTAAAAATATGAAAATTGTTGGTCGAACTGATTTAATTGTTCGATTTTCATCTACAAGTTTAAACATTTGACAATTTCAGTCTCATAGTTAACTTATCATCTAATTTTTAATGATTTAAATTTAAAATAATCTATTTACCTAATTCATTACAAGTAGACAATCACTTTTCATACTAAATATAACACTCTTCCACTTTTTTTCACTTTTTTCTACCCCTTCTTTCCTCTTTTTGTCTTTCTCAATCTATTTTCAACCAATTTAATGTATTATATTTTTTCTCACTTTTTAATTCTTCACATTTTTTTAATCTCTTTTCAACGAGTTTATCTTCCTTACTCTCTTTAACCAATTTAGCACGGTGAACTTTTGTTTTTTATCATTTTGCAAATATTGTACATTGAATTTAGTGGGATCTAATATCATTTTATCTCTAATTTGCCTTTATTAAGTTTCATTATATTATAATTTATGAATTCTATTATTCTTATTTCCCATATATTAAATATTATGTTAATTAAATAATTATATTACAACTTTAAATAATTAATACTTTAAGTTTTTATTATTTTCACTAATTCAATAAGAATTAAATTATTAAATAATTTTTATATAAATTATATGTTTCATATTTATCAATATTTTAAAATAAAAAACTAAAAAAAAAACTTATATATATATAATCATGAATATAATATAATAATAATAATAATAATAATAATAATAATAATAATAATATTACAAATATTTTATATCTACGAAAAAAATTCAAATATTTTTTATAAACATATTTTAATACAAATGTAACAAATTAAAATATATATTCAATCAACGATAATAATTTTAAAATTATAAAATTATAAATATTTATTTATGTCTAAAAATAATACATAAAAAAAAGTTAATAACATTAATATTAATTTATTACCATTTATGTACAATTATATAGAAATAACATGGAACACGACAAGTTAAGAGCAACAAACCAAAAATTCAATAGAAAAGAAAACTAAATTTTTAAACTCAGTGGAGTTTAGAGGCAAGGACGGGGAAGATTATGAAAGTTAGGTACAGGTTTGAGGAGGTAAAACTCGCTCTCGTCCCACCTTATTGTCATGTCTAATCCTAAGTTGTTAAGGCATACACCAAATAACATGTAGCAATTTGGTCAATACTTCTAGAATGTATTATTTTATATTAGATGACCATTTACTATTAGACTCACCCGATCCATTTCAAGGACTATACATATTTGTCTAATGATAATAACCACTAAAGTTAGTCTTATTATGTCTATACTCAATTGATGCAACTTTTTAAACATCATATCAACACAAACTCGAAAGATGAAAATCTCACTCAAGACAACTTTTCTTTTTAGAGTATTAATCAATGCACATCTAATCGTCTAAATATGATCAGATGCGATCAGATTTGCAATTCTAGGGTTGACTTAGATCATGTCTTTAAAAAGAATTTATCATTATTGTGTAAAGTATAATTTTCACTTATCAAAAGATAAAGGAGATTTGAAGAGTTTTTTTTTTATGTAAAAGCAATAAAAGAAAGTCAATGACTTATGATCCATGAAAAGGAGTAAACTATGTTATAAAAGCAATAAATAAAAACATGTAAAGAAAGAAATAAAGTGCATCAAAGTAAATTTATCCTAGAAAAGCATTTAACAAAACATTAAAGTGCAAAAAATGTAAAGTAAAGCTTTGTAAATGAAGTGTACTAAATGAAAGCAGTAAATCTAAGTCATAGGAAAATATTTAAAGATTGAAAAACAATAAAAAAAATATCAAACATGAATTTAAACTTCAAAACATAATTGTAACATGAATTATGCACTAAAAATTAGTAAGGAAAAACGATGGAAAACATAGGTGGATTATCTAACTTGTGCATATAATTTTCATTGATTTCTAGACTTGTTTGTAATCACAAAACAAATGCATACAAATTTTAAATAATTATAATCTAATTGAATTGAAACACAACTCAATTCTTAAATCAAGTAATAACTAAAATTTATAAATTGAATTATGATACAAAATAAGACATTCAATCAAATAATCCTAGTTATGTTGATAATAATTGATTATAGTTAGTTAGAATAATTAAGAATCAAATCTAAACTATAGAAAACAAGTTTTAATTGGTGAATCAACCACAAAAATGAACTAACATGTGATCATAAAGTTAAAAAACAGTGAAGAAAAAAATTAAATGGAAACAATAAAGAAAGAGAAGCTAAATTTGATCCAAAACATCTTGAATTGATGTACTTCAAAGAACAATTCATACAAGATTCTCAAGATTTGGATTTAGAAGCTAAGCCATGAAAAAGTGCAGGAAAGAGAGATGGGTAGAGAGAAAACTAGATTTCAAGACTTGAAATTCAGAAAATGAAACTTAACCTATGAATTTTAACATTCTAAAGCATATTTATATAATAACCAACGTCTTAACATATGTAAGGCCTATTTAAGGCTCATAATTATCCAATTATAACAAAAGGAACTTGAATAACGTAATTACATAACCGAAGTTCCGTGACGATTCGCTTAGTTATTGTATTTGCTCACTTAGCAAAATTAATACTTAAGGTAGTTTATTAGAATTGTCATCCTCCCTCGATGAAATTACAAAATCTCGAAGCAAAATTTAAGGAAATTCTATAGAATAAATCTTTATATTTTTTTTAATTTATCATTTATGTAGAAAGAAGTAAATACACTACTACAAAATATACTTTCTACGTCGTTATTTAACGTCGGTTATAGACTGAGACGACATAGAAAGTACTTTCCACGTCGGTTCTCGGATGAACCGACGTTGAAATTGAATATTAAACACATTCTACGTCGGTTCTTAGTCAACCGAGCGTAGAAATACTTTCTACGTCGATTCCCATATGAGCCGAGCGTTGAAAGTCTTTTTTTATTTTATTTTTTACTTATCGATAGCGGTTATAAGGGAACCGCTATCTAAAGTGTATATTAGATAGCGGTTATAAGGGAACCGCTATCTAATATACACTTTAGATAACGGTTATAAGGGAACCGCTATTATATCCTCTCAATTATGATCGATCATTTCAAGTTATGATCGATCGGAATCTAATTTCGCTCGAGCGAGGGTAGTGTCGCTCAAGCGAAATACAACCCGAGAATGCTAATTTTGTGCAGGGGCGTTTCGCTCGAGCAAGAAGGGTGTCGCTCAAGCGAGATACATTTTAGATAGCGGTTAACCTGGAACCGCTATTATATTGTTTCAATTATGATCGATCAGAATGTAGTTATGACCGATCAGAACTATTTTAATCGATTAAATCTCGTTTCAATCGATTAAAACGATTCTACACGACGTTTTAATCGATTAAAACTTATTTTTATCGAGTTAAAATTACTTGAAAAGTGTCACGAGAAAGTTTTGCGAGTATTTCAATCGATTGAATCGCGAAACAATCGATTAAATCAACTTAGAAGATTTTTTGTAAAGTGTTTTAATTGATATAAACGTTGTCGTATCGGTTAAAACAAATCTGTTAAAGAATCAAGAACGTATTAATGGATTAAAAGAAGTTTTAACAGATTAAAGCTGCACTTTTAACAGATTAAAAGAATCTTTTAACAGATTAATTAAACCAGCGAGTTTTGAAAATCTTCTATAAAAACAGTTTGGCTTGAACTTTTTTAACATACATTGAATATATCATCTTTTACACATCCTTGAGCAATCAATCAATCGCTAATTGCGACCGAATTAAAGTGGGGGTTGGCTCGAGGTTAGAGTTCGACGTCACTAGGGTATGCGTTAGGGTTCGAGCTCCGCTGGGTTTGCGTTGGGTTTCACGAAGCATGACAATTGGGTTTGGCTTGACATTGGGGTTCGATGTCGCCAGAGTTGGGGTTCGGCCTCGAGTTCGTCGAGGTTGAGGTCGAGGTTGAGATTCGAAGTTACTATTTGACATTTTTCTAGTAGTGAAATTTACACGGATATATATTTATTTGTATATAAATATAATTTATTTGTAAGTTATTATCAAAAAATTCAAGTAGTTTAGTGGTTGGAGTATCGGCCTCCAACTCTAAAGTACTTGGGTTCGAATCCCGCCAATGACAATTCTCTTAAAAATTAAAAAACTTCTAAAAAATATAATATAAAGAGATGGAGGACCTAATAAAAATATAATATGAAGAGAGGGGAGACTTCTAGATAAATAAAAGGGGGGTAAAGGGGTTGTAAATAAATAAAAATTATTAATTTAAAAAATCATACTTTCAACGTCGGTTCTAATAAACCGACGTTGAAAGTCGACTTATAAGTCTATATTAGATAGCGGTTCCCTTACAATCTAAAGTGTATATTAGATAGCGGTTCCCTTACAACCGCTATCTAAAGTAAAAACTTTAACGTCGGTTTTTAGAGCCGAGCGTTGAAAGTTACGACTTTCAACGTCGCTCGATACAACGTCGGTTATTAAGCGACGTTGAAAGCCTTCCAGAACAGACGTTGAAAGCTTTATTTGTAGTAGTGATAATTAGTTAAAATGTATATTTTAGACAATAAAATAAATATAGAGATATTTAATTCATTTTGTCAAAATTATGTTAATAATAAATAAATAAATAATTAAATATATTAATTATAAAAATAAAAATATTGATAAAATATATTTATCAAGTATAAAAAAGATTAACAAATTAAAGCAAAATGACTAAAATGCATTCTTCATCCTTTCTTACTATACTCCCCGTACATATACATAAAAGTTGTTGAACTTTTTAAAAAGCCTAAAGAGAGTGCAAAAAAGACATCTAAAGGACTAGATGTAACAGGGTTTCACAAATTAAAAACAAAACACAAAATTTACATTGGTTGGATTAACATTGAATGTAAATTTCACGTTTTGTTTTATAAAATATTGGTTTTGTTTTTGCTTACAATTAAACTTGCATACAAATCTTTCATACAACAAAATATAGACAATCCATATTACAACACTTTAATCCATATCTCTTGTATGAAAGGTAAATTACTTAAAAGATAAACTATTTAAAAAGTAAAAAGTACTCCAAAACTAAATTCCTGAACAACTAAACTAGTTACAAGCTAAACTAGTTACAAGCTAAACTAGTTACAAGCTAAACTGCTTAAAAAGTGACAGAGTGCAAATTTTTGCACTTATTTAAATTCTAAACTTAAATGTTTAATTGGTTTGTGTGTTTTAAAATGTTGTTTTAATGAGTTGTTATTATAGCTAGGTTTATTGAGCATGAGTTACAAAAACATGTTAAAAATAATTTTTAGTTGCATAAATGTGTTTTGGATATTCTGAGGTGTATTAGTGCAGTTGCACCTAAAGATCAACTTGTGGAATAAATTGATTAATTATTCATGATACTTCAAGATAAAGCCATGAATAGCAAATAATCAAAATTACAAAAAGTCAAGTCAAGTATCACATGAAAATAGCAAAAAAAGCATGAAAAAAATGAAGAAATGAGTTTGCTGAAAAAACTCACTCACCAACTAGAAATAGGAGAATGGACAAGAAAGATTGGAGTATGAGGTCTTTTTTCTTATCTTTTTTAGCTAAAAAGGTTTTGATAGTGTAATAATCTTTATAATAAAAGATAAGTTGGATCAATCTTAAATTCATGTAGCAACCATCCACCACGCCTTTTCCTTTCTTTCCATTCCCTTTTTCAACTATTCTTTCACTTTATCATTCAGTCGTGATGTGAAACAACCCATCCACGGAGTATTAAGTCTCTAGGATTGATTCTGTTGTAATTTCTTAACTGAATTCTGAGGTAAGAATGAAATAAATTGTTTGTTCTTGTTATTATTGTTGTGATTTATTATTATCTATGTCTTTTATCTCCAAATAAAGTAAAAGTAATGATTTTTATACTTTAGTAAGTTAGCACAGTGTTAAATCTATATGCATATTAATCATATGAGTCAAAGAGTTACTTTAATTAATTTTAGAAACTTTCATGTGATTGAATGAGTTTTTACCAATAATTGAGAAGTTACTCTGATTAAAGGTGAAAACTTTAATTAGAATTAATCAAAAAATTACTTTAGTTAATTAGCTTTTTACTTAATAAAAGAAAGAAAATAATAAACATGATTAGATATAATAATATTTAATTGAGAAGTTACTTTGGATAAATTTGCTATGATTAATATAAAAAATTGTTACTTTTAATTGAAAAGTTACTTTTATTAACTATGACGACACCAACAAATTAATTCAGAACTTATATTGATTAATTTGAAAATTTAAGATAATAATCAATTCAACAATATTCTTTATAAAATCAGCGATGAATCCTATTTTAAAAAAAGTAGAATCAACCTATTTCACATTTATTTTTTTAAGCCTTTTATTTTGTTTGCAAATTGTTTATTTCCTTGATTTATTTCTTTGCTATTTAATTTATTTTCCTATGATAATTATTAGTTGCATACCAAAAATTCACATTTGTTATATAATAGTATTAGCATAATATAATTTGGTATATTATCTTTTACATATTTTGCATTCCATTCATATTTATTTATTTTAATTGTATTAGGTTAGATCTTTATTTTAATCTTTTATTATTTGTATTATGTTTTTTTTAATTTTTATTATAAGAAATAATTTGATAATAATCAATTTCATATTCGTTCGATATGACTTTAGGTTTTTTTTCTAAATTTTTGGCTAATAACTTAGTAATACTGAAATTATTATAGTTAAGTAGTGTTAATTTGATAAGCGTGATCAAAAAATATAGTTAATATTTTTAATATTTGGTTCTTATTTATTTATTCATTTTAATTAGTAAATTTTGTTATTTTATTTTTTTAATTGTTTAATGTATATACGTTTGATCTATTTTTTGTTTTGTAGTTTTTAGCTTTTTTATTTAATATTCTTTTATTTGATGATTATTAAAATATTCTATAAAAAATTACATTGAATAAATTTATATTATTTTGCCCAAACATAATAATTATAAAGTTTTTATTCAAACATATAATAATTTATTTTGTAAATGTTTATAAAAATATTTATTAAAAAAAAACAATAGTGTCATCCTAAACCTTCTCAGATTGCGTATCTAATCCACAACTCAACGGCAAGTTAACCCAAATTTATATTAAAATTAATTTTAATAAAATTAAAATAAAATAATTATATATAATTTAAAAATTATATTTTTTATTATATTGTTTAAAAAAACACATACACAGTAATTTTATAATTTAAGTCATAAACAAATGTAAATTAAATTTAAATTATTAATTAGAATTAAGTAATTTAATATGTAAACTGTTTATTTAATAAAAAATATTAATTATTTAAGAAAGACATAAAAGATATTTATAATTAAATATTTTAATAAAAAGAACTATACTAATCCGTTTTAGGTAGGGGCTTTGAACCTGCACTTTTAGCACCCCTAATTTTGATAAACCCCTTTCACGTGTACAAATATACAAAATAATGGAACACACACATATATAATATAAAGCGTTATTTTGTGTTAAAAGTAGAGGGGGCCTCCAGATTTTTTATTTATCAAGCCATTAAAATACTAGAAATTGATAGTTCAAAGAATGTTATCCAAAACCTAATTAATATATATATATGTATATATGCTTATTAGGTGAGGTACCTAAACTCTGTTGTTTTCATGAAGAGAATATATTATAGAATACATTTGAATGGGGTCAAGCACTTGGTCACAATTTAAAAAACGAAATAATGAGAAAACATTAAGAATAATGGTGATAATAACAATAATCATGAGAAGAGAAGAAAAGGAGAAAACAGGACATGGAAGGTTACGAGGCCATTGGAATGAATGAAGTTGGAATTTTAGAAAAAAAGGTGACATATGATGAGGTTATAGCTACCAATTTCGTTTTCATTGGGACACTGATGATTGTTTGATGGAGGGTCCTCATTGGTTGGTGAGCCCCAACATCATCCCTCACCCCTTGTTTTCATGCAACAAATCAGGGTTTTCTGATTCAGAAACAAGCATGTAAATATGTGTACTTCTCCCATTTTCCATTTTTATTTCTTTCTTTTCCTCTCACCCTTTGCTTCTTATGTTATATATTATTATTATTATTATTATCTTTCATCCTTTGCTTCCCCTAATTCACTTTCTCAACCTTTCCATCATTTTCACTCCATTTTTTCCCATGAAAAAGAGGGAAAATAACAAAAAGGGAGGCGAAGAAGTCTCAACCATGTATATAAAAAAGGACGGTTAAGTTTTTGTGAAGCATGAAACCACAATGAAAGCTTTGCTTTGAATGGAAAGGAATGTGCATTAGCATGTTTTCCATTTCATCAAATGAAACCCCCAAAAACTCCATACTCACGAGAATCATCAACCATTTCTTTTCTTCCAATATTCGATAGCATGCCCTTCCCCCATTATCCACACATCCATACCATACCATAAATAAAAATACACATGACCCTTATTTCTCACACCCTATGTGTTGCGTTTAAACTCTTCCCTCTTATCCCTTTCTTTCTTCACACACTCACTTCTATTTCCACTTTTGTTCTCTTCCTACCATCTTATCACTTTAGCCTCAATTATGTGCCTAAGCGACACACCTACTCAAAAAACGGGTAAACACAAGGGCAACAAAATATTCAAATTATGTTCCTTTCATTATTCATTATTCATTATTCATACATTGCTTCAACAAGCTACATTTATAACCTCTACACATGTACACCATTCGTATTTGTACAAAACATGTATATTTTGAACAAATATCAGAAGACAGATTTACAACAACGACAACTCAAAGTGTGGAGTATTGGGTTGGTAGACATGTGCTGACTAGGTTTCTTTCGACACAAGATTCAAGCGGCAGTCAAGAAACCCTCCATTTTCATGTTGTATTGTTGTGGTCACTAAAACAGTTTGTAATAATTATTAGTGTGTGGGTCACTAAAACAACCATATTCTGGAAACTATACCACCAGAGGCATCTTCTGCACGGATTCAGGAATTATTCACGTGCTTCATCACTCATAATTCCTCTCTTCACATTCACCCTTAAATAATTCTCATTAATTACTTTCCCTGTGTACAGTTAATAACTCAATTAATAGTACCAAGTAGTATTTCTTACAATTTAAATATGATCTCTGTGTAGCCATTTTGTTCATTAGTTTATACTTTGAAATTTTGTTTCGTAATTCGTTGGAGTTAATTATATCCGGAGCATAGTATCTTTTGGGTACTTGAAATTAACTTTAGAAGGGGGTGGGAGGCACTAGCTATGAGAAGCCACAACACAACCTTTAAATTCAAAAGTTGAAAAAACAAATGCACAATTTCCTTGGGAATTAATTCTCCCCACTCTTGGTGAGATGTCACACAGAAATATTCCACACAGCATAAAATATATATCAAGTGTACCGCATGAAGATCATTGAAGGGCTTCAAAATATGGTTCCTAATAAATCTTGATTATATTTGTTTGGAATATCAACAAGAATATAGATGAGCAATAAGTACTTGAAAGTAGTATTTAAATAGATTCGTTACAATCTAGAGAATTAATACAAATGCAACTGAAAAACAAATAAAGATATTAATGAATAAAACAAACTCACTAATATATAACAAAAGAAAAATGTACATGACCACCATCAAATCCTTCTCCTTACATTGATCTATGGAATAAAAGCCTAACTATAACAAGACCTGGATAATCTAATTAATCAATCATAAATCTATACAGTATACATGTATCCCAGAACTTTTTCCATGTCTAATTTATAACATATCTATGTAAATATTTGACGGTCTAAAATCAGAAAATATGTAAATATGGTGTATATATATATATAAAAAAAAAACCATAAATCAACAAATTACTTAAATTAATTTCTCTCTTGATCATTTCTTGTTCTTGTTCAGTAATCATCCCAGAGGGAATCCAAATCTGAGAGGGTAGCAACTGATGAAGGAGCTTGATCAAGATCCTCGTACAATGCCTTGTTCCTTCCCATGTTGTCTTGCTTTGACACCACCGAGGAAGTGTCAGTGTTTCTGTCATTGCTCAGGCACGTGTCTTGAGAGGCACTGACCACAGGCTGGTTAGTGTTGGAGAATTGCTCCATCTTGCACTGTTGGAAACTGTTCTTGCCTTGGTGCATATAATAATCTTGGAACATGTTGAAGGGTGAGGTTGAGTTTTGAAGGGTGTTATTGCTTGTGCTAATTCCCGTTGGGCTGTTAGAGTTGAAATTCCCTTGACTGGTGGAGGCATCGTTAATGTTGGTGGGAGGAGTGTCATAGATTCTATGTTCTTCTGGCTTAATCATCATCATCTGCATGTGGTGATTGTTGCTGATGTTGTTCATGAAATTGGGAAGGTAGTAGCCACCTGGGGGTTGTTTAGCCGATGATGATGAAGGTGTGTTAATACTATTACTAGTACCCTTGAAATCATTGTCAATGTGCTTGTGTGATATTTGGTCAAAGAGAGGATCCACCAGAGGTGGAAGTGAAGAGAAATCAAATAGATCTTCTCCAATTGAGTTCATTCTCAGAAGGCCAGGGTTAATTGGGTGTACCCTTTTGTTAACATCGGTGTTGCTCTTGTGGAAAACCTTGCACACAACCCATTCATCCTGAAATAAAATAACATCCCCGAAGAAAAAACGAAAAAGTAAGTATATATATGTAACTGTTAGAATCTCAACAATTGAACTAAATAAAGCAAAAGGTACTATTAGAGGACCACCTCCTGAAAGAAAACTCTCAAAACAACACAAAAGGCACTTTTCTAAAAAGCGGTGATTAAAATTTGAAAGCCAGAGATATTGGTGAGAAAGAAAAACCATGATTATTAAAATCTCAACCTCTTCCATCAAAAAGGAAAAGAGAGAGAAAGATATGAGAGAGGTGGTGGTTAATCAATTACCTTTGCAACCTTAGGAAGGTTGTAACATGCGAATTTGCATTCCAGTCTGAATTCATGCATAACCCAATTTGTCTTCTCTCCCTTTGGAGCTCTTCCTCTATAGAAGACAAGGGTCTTCTTCATCCCCACAAGATTGTTCTTCCCTTTGTAAATCTCTTTGTCCTTGCCAGTGGCCTTCCAATATCCAGATTGTGTTGCTCTATTGGTTCTCATGCCAGTTGGATACTTCCTATCCCTTTGGCAGAAGAAGTACCAATCTTTCTCCCCCATCTTTGCTTTTTCTACAAGCCCAACAAAACAATAAAACACAGCAACCCGGTTCAGATCAATGAAAAACAACCACTCCAAAGTGAAAATGAAAGATGGTAATAAACAATCAATCATCGTCATATATATTCAAATAGAGAAAACAAAAACAGAAGTCAAAATCATAAAAGAAAAAAGGGTGATCAATAGAGAGAGTAAAACTCACTGGGCAAGTCCCAAGGCTCACACTTGTTCAAATCAGCTTCCCCAATAGCAGTTGCACTGAAGCCTCTATTCAGCACTTTCTCCGTGAGGTAACAAGTGATGATCTCTTCGTCTGTGGGGTGGAACCTGAAACCTGGAGGCAAATCCAAAGGCTCATCCCCTTTGTTAACCACAACAGGTTCTTCCATCATCAAATTAAGCCTTAAGCAACAACAAACTATCTAACTTGTTCCACAAGAAGCAGATATATGTATGAAATTGATGGCTTCAGTTATATGTATGTATATAATACGTGTATCTTATATCTTATGTTACATGAAGAAGAGAAGAAGAAAGGAAAGAAAGTTCAGAGAAATGGAAAGAAAGAGAAGGTAATAGGCATAGCTAGGTAGAGATGAGATGAGAAGAAGAAAGTAAAAAGAAGAAAAGATGGTGTGCTTAAATAGAGGAGCGTCTAAACACAGCTCACACATACACGCTGTGAGATCCGTGGTGTGGAAGGCACTTATTGAAGAAGCCTATAAATATTGCTTTCTCTTTTTCTATTTCTTTATTTCAAATACGTGTATTTGATTCGTATCTCCTATTTCTCTCTTTTTGCATTTTACATTTTACATATTCCATATATTAATTAAGTTTATTTTCTTATTTTATTTTTCCTTGTCACGTCATTCGTGCCATTTTATATTTTTATTCTTGTTATGTCATTCTTACTATATTGTCAAACGTAATCCAAAGATTATGTAAAATAAAATTTCAATAAATTTGTTAATTTCCATATTGAAATAGTTATTTCTACTCTCTAAATGATGATATAATAAATAACTTACGAGTGAAGCATGATTTTGTCTCTAGAAAAATTTTAAAATTTAGTTGTAAATACTTTATAGAACATAATAAAGTTTGAAAAGGGTAAAAGGTGGTGTATTTTAAATTAAAATACTAAAATGAGACAAAAGATTTAATTAAATTAAAAAGATGATAATTTTTTTGCGGATTATAATTGCTTTTAGGTCCTCTAAAAATATATTTTTTTTTTAGTCTACAACATTTGCCATCACCTATTTAGATCTTGTGCATATTGATTGAAATCTGCTTACGTTAGCGCTTGCCACATCAACCAAAAAATGAATATTTACATGTTCAAAAGATCTACATTTAAAAAATTATAAATTATACAAAGTGTGTACAGAAATATAATACATATTTTTTCTAAGGGAAACCACATTAAGAAAAGAAAAACAGGTAAGCATAAACATTCTAATTTGTAGGCTCTCAAACATATATTCTAACCAAAGTAAAATCGAAGTTTGTTAGAAAAAAATGTTAAAATTTTGAAAACAATGTGATCAAATCATGAAAGAAATAGTTTTTCATATATCAAAATGAAAGAAAAGTGTGAAGAAGAAAGTGAATAAACAAAAGGGTGGGGACCCTGTTTTTGTTTCCATGCCCCATCAATTTTCAAAACAAAAAGTTGCTGCTATAACTTTATCCACTATATGATCATTCAATTCAACCTAACATCACTGGAGATTTTTCATTACCTGTTTCCATCTCCACCGTCTCTCAGGAGGCTTGCTCTTGAAAGCTTCCCCAGAAGAAAACAAAGTTGTTCTATATATAAAAGGAAGAACTTGGTTTTCTTCTTGAATTTTCCATTTAAAAATGTGTGATAATTAATGTTATGGCAGGTTTAGTTGAATTTTGTGTTTGGTCAACACACACTCGCAGGTTTAGGTTGGTGGTGGTAGCTGGCTTGGCTCAGCTTCTTCATATCATAGGTTCACATTAGCTTTCTAGCCTCATTTTATATATTAAAAAAATCAAAAACAACATCTAAATCAATGACTAGTATATTATAAGTTTAAAAACAACTTCTTTTTAATATTTAAAATCCTGAATTTAAATCCCTTTGTCAATCGTATTTTTTTTATAGTTTTTATAGTCTCCATTCAAAATTTGCAGATTAAAAACTCGATTTTTAATAAGTTCAACATTATGTGATTTTTTTATTCGGAAATTATTAGCTCTAACCCAATACAATTAAAATAATTTATTTAAAATTTAATTGCTTGTTTTAGTTACACAATTATTGTATTTTTTTAAATATAACTTTCATTTAAACAA
Organism: Sphenostylis stenocarpa; assembly: GCA_963425845.1. Lineage (NCBI taxonomy): Eukaryota > Viridiplantae > Streptophyta > Magnoliopsida > Fabales > Fabaceae > Sphenostylis > Sphenostylis stenocarpa. The sequence continues at coordinate 76,161,699 of OY731401.1, read as the reverse complement.
CTGTTTGAAAAATTGTAATACATAACTATTGAGTGTTGGAGACAAGACCGGTCTCAAACTCTCATATAAGTCAAAGAAAAAAGCAGTAACATATGGGATGTCAATTTTCGTAAAGGTTTCGGTGTTTTATTTTATTTGGCAATGTATGATGAAGAGTGATATCTAAAATTAAGAGTATTTACATAATAATAATAATAATAATAATAATAATAATAATAATAATAATAATAATAACTCTCAGACTGCTATTTTCTATCAAGTTCATACACTGTCAAAGGAAGGTTAACAAATATATTGGCAAGAAAAAAAATAAACATATATGAAGGAATTTTTTATTATTTAATTTTTCAAATTATAATAATTATTTTAATTATGTTGACATTTGATGAAGAATTGAGAGAGTATAACGTGTTATTTCAATGCAAGATGAAGAGAGGATATGACTCTAAAATTATTTCAATGCTTTGGTTGAATAGAGCAATACAGTGAATACATAATTAATAAATAATGTATATTATGGAATACACCTTATTTATATAATACTTAAATTTATTAATTATTTTTTAAAATAATAATATACATAATTTATTTACAAATATTAAATTGTAACTTATTAAATTAAGATAAAATAACTTGTGCTTATATATATATATATATATATATATATATATATATATATATATATATATATATATATATAATACTCTTAATTTCCTTTCTAAAAATTTTAAAATTTGTTCTCTTTTATATTTTAATATTTTATTTTTAATTTAGTATGTTTTTACTTTATTTTCAATTTAATTTTTATTTTCAAAATTCTGAAAAAGCATGAAAAAAACTATTCTTGTTAAACAAATATATAAAAAGTTAAAACATATATATAATTACAAATTTATAAATTAAAATAAAAACAAATAAAATAATAAGTTATTGATTTAAGTGGACTAAATTTGATTTACATAAATAAAAATCATATTCAACATTTATAGGAATACAAAGTTGAGACAAAATATTTCAATAAATAAACTATTAGCAAGTTTAAAGAAGAAAAAAATAACAATACCGATAAATTAATAAACTTACATTGAATAATATTGTATATATAACAAAACATTATTTTAATACAAAAGATTTGGAATACAAATTATAATATGTTTATGTATAGGAATTATATATTACTAGAATAAGTTAAAAGATTTTAATAATAAATTCATAAATGCTTTAAGTTATTTTATACACTAATTTTTACCTATCACTTCATCACATCACTTCTCTTATAACTACTAAAAAAACAACACTGTATTTCAAATTCATATGTTAATATTACTCAGTAATATTAAAATGACTACTAAGTTATGTATTCTACAACAATTAACATAATTAAGTATTTATAGAGTATAACTAAGGTTTTAACATAAAACTAATTAACAATAAGAGAACACTACTACAAATAAGGCTTTCCACATCGGTTCTGGAAGGCATTCAACAGCGGTTCCAAAACCGACGTTGTATCAGGCGACGTTTGTATTTCAAATTCATATGTTAATATTACTCGAGTAATATTAAAATGACTACTAAGTTATGTATTCTACAACAATTAACATAATTGAGTATTTATAGAGTATAACTAAGGTTTTAACATAAAACTAATTAACAATAAGAGAACACTACTACAAATAAGGCTTTCCACATCGGTTCTGGAAGGTATTCAACAGCGGTTCCAAAACCGACGTTGAAAGTCCTGACTTTCAAATCGAAAATTTTTATTTATTTTATTTATCTAGAAATCCCCCTCCCTTTTATATTTTTATTATTTAACATATTTTTTGAGGTTTAGAGCATTATCAAATTAATTTTTTGTCATCGACAGAGTCGAACCCAGTACCTTAGTATTGGAGGCTGATACTCCAACCACTAAACTACTCGAATTTTTTGATAGTAACTTACAAATAAATTATATTTATATACAAATATATATATATATATATATATATATATATATACCGTGTAAATATATAAATACAAATATATTTATATTTATATATTTTGATATATTTATATAATTATATATTTATATGTTGGATGTGAGGGCACGCTCGAAGGTGAAAGTGTGTGTCGAGTGGGTTTTCAAAATTTGATGCCAAATTTGTGAGCGGGTCTCTTTATATGGGTTTGTAATTTAATGACAGAATATAATATATATAATTTATTTATATAATGATATAAAATAAATTTGGGAAACGCATCATTCGCTCAAACGAAAAATACTAATTTTCGCTCAAGCGAGGCTTGAGTGAGTGAATTTCCGTGAGTTTTAACGTATTTTCACTCAAGCGAGAGTCAATCTCACTTTCACCCTCGAACGCGCCCTCACATCCAACATATAAATATATAAATATATAACTATATAAATATATATATATATATATATATATATATATCAAAATATATAAATATATTTGTATTTATATATTTACATGGATATATATTTATTTATATATAAATATAATTTATTTGTAAGTTATTATCAAAAAATTACAGTGGTTTAGTGGTTGGAGTATCAACTTTCAACTCTAAAATATCGGGTTCACATCCTGTCGTTGACAATTCTCTAACTTAAGTAAATTTTTAGCTGAAAAAAATAAAAACACTTTCCGAAAAATATATATAAATAAATATATATTTACATGGATATATATTTATTTGTATATAAATATAATTAATTTGTAAATTATTATCAAAAAATTACGAGTAGGTTAGTGGTTGGAGTATTGACTTTTAACTCTAAAATACTGGGTTCGAATCCTGTCAATGACAATTCTTTAACTTAAGAGAAATTTTGGATGAAAACACATTCAACGTCGGTTCCTAGATGAACCGACGTGGAAAGTGTCAATTAAAAGACTTTCAACGTCGATTCATCTAGAACCGACGTGGAAAGTGCTTTTTACGTCGGTTGACTAAGAACCGACGTTGAATGTGTAAATTAAAAGATGAACCGAACGTGGAAAGTGTCAATTAAAAGACTTTCAACGTCGCTTTTTAACCAACCGACGTTGAAAGTATATTTAACGTCGGTTCAGCTTTAACCGACGTTAAATGGCGACGTTGAAAACATATTTTGTAGTAGTGGAAGGAGTCTAACAAGTATTATAATCACATTAAAATGATTATTACATTTTATACTTTATGATTATCAGCATCATTCATGTCTTCTCTATCTATAGAGTATAATTAATGTTAAAATTTCAACATAAAATTAATTGGTAATATTAGTTTCAACATAAAATCAATTAATAATATGAGGAGTAGTTTAATGAGTATTTGTGAGTCATGTTCTTCTTTACCCATAGAGTATAACTAATGTTAAAGTTCCAATGTAAAATCAATTAGTAATATGATATGAGACAGACAATATGAAACTTCCAACATGTTTCCTCCAACAAAGTCTATGAAACCAGACAAAACATAATTTCACTATAAGAAAATCATTAATTACCGACGGATATGTAACCGTCGAAAAATAAGTGATTACTGATAAAAATTATCAACGGAAATTATCAAGTGATTACCGACAGATATATCCGTCAATAAATTAATAATTAGTTACATGACGGATATATCCGTCAGTAAATTAATAATTAGTTACCGATAGATATCCGTCGGTAAATTTATAATTAATTACCGATAGATTTACCGATGGATATATCCGTCGATAAATATTTAAAATATTTAAATATATAATTATATTAAAATATATAAATATATTTGTATTTATATATTTTATATCTATATATTTACACGGATATACATTTACTTGTATATAAATATAATTTATTTGTAAGTTATTATCCGAAAATAGTAGAAGCTTAGTTGTTGGAGTATCATCCTTCAATTCTAAAGTACTCGGATTCGAATCCGTCAGTGACAATTCTCTTAATAAATAATAAAAATATAGTATAAAGGGGAGTGGAGCCTCTAGATAAATATAAATGATATAATAAATAATAATTATTCAAATCCATCGGTAATATCTATTTACCAACAGATTTTGTCCATCGAAAAATTCAGTGTTTTAACCAATAACTAAATAACAACTATTGACCCAAGATAACAATCGGGAACAAGTTAGTTTTGGAACTAATATCAACTTAAGGTTTCAACTTAAAACTAATTAACAATATGAAGAATAACCTAACCAGTATTTAAAGTATACCATATGACATGAGATTAGGATTTCCAACAACTTATAATGACAACTTTATCTATCATAACATACATCTCTCATAGTTCCAGGATAAATCAATAACAATCTCTCCATCAATTCCTCACTATTTGATATCTTAGTCTATATGCCTAGAACTATTAGTGAAACTTGTAACCTTATTTAATTTGCACAAACATATATAATTGTTACACTATTATCACAATACCTCCTCGTGTACTCAATATCATTTATGAACCACATGCCCAACATTGACTTACCTCACATCATAATAGATTTCTTAGTTAATTATGGGTAGCACTCTTGACTTAATAATGACTTAAGAGTGTGAAATTCGAGATATGTTGATCATTTAAGATATACAAGTTATCCATGTTTGTTTATGTAATGCATCTGGGTATATACTTCATGTAATTTATGAAGAAGGGTCTATATGATCTTTTACATGTCCTGGAGATTTTAGAGTAAGAAACCTTTTATATATAAGTAGGTAGGGAGCAACAACAATTAACTATAATATCTCGACTAGCTTTTAGTATATTCGTTCTAGTTGAGACGAGATTGAGAGAATTTTTATGATCTAATCCTTGTACTCCTAGACCACTTCAAATTATATGCATTCACATACACACAGATATAACCATAATGCATTTGAGTCAATGGACTGAGTTTATGATTATGTGTTGGTTAGGTGATATTTATACATGTTTAGTTCTACTCAACTTTTTATATGCGTTTATAACACGTGTGAGATATACTATTTACTTCTTTATATTTTATTGTTTATGTTGTTTGATTGGGTTGAATGTTTTACTTAAAAACTTATTTTGAAATAGAGTTATATATATATATATATATATATATATATATATATATATATATATATATATATATATATATATTATGGAATGTTATGATTAGACGTGAATTAAGATAAAGAGACTATATATTTATTTTTATTTTGATAAATTAAAAAAATTATTATTAAAATTTTGTAAAAATCTCCTTAACATCTAAGAATATTTTATTTTAAAAAATTATTTTGTTTATTTTTATGAATTTTATTTAGAGATATACATATATAAATTTTTTTACATTTTATTATTTATTTAAAAAATATATTTTGGGATTGATGAGTGTCAGAATAAAAATCAAGATATAAATAGAAACTATTTTATAAAAATTAATAACCTTTACTATAAATGTGAAATTAACATTTATATTTAATTTAAAGTTATATTGAAGATAAAGAAGTATTTTTCTCTCGGACAAAATTAAGCTTTCTGTTCAAAAAGGAGTGGAAAAAAAATTTTGGTGGATTCAAAATAAAAATTCTCTCTCAAAACGAGGAATTTGGGTAGAAGAAATAAAAGAAAAAAAAAGCGTGAGACCTATTAAATATATATATTCACTTTTTTTTCTCTTATTTCTTCTCTACTTCAGTAAAACTAAACAACTTAAAAAAAATATCAATTTTTAATGATTTTTCTATTCTTTCCTAGTTTTTTTCTCATCCAATTTTTTTTTTCAAAATCTTTCATATCCAAACATAGAATTAAATCAAAACAAAATACTAAGGAATTGAAACAAAATCAAAAGAAAATACATTTTTAATATTATTAACATGCTTTTATCATATATTTGAAACAAGTATTTTTTTTTGTTACTTTTAAATGTCAATTACTATCCTTAAAGGAATCATTAACATTAAATTTATAAGACTTTTGAGAGATAAAAGAAGATAGAGCAATGACTAATAATAATAATAGACTAAGAAACTAAGAATGTGATTAATTATCATTAAGCAATTATGTTGAACAAGTGAAAGCTAAACTCATTATTACTACTTCTATTGAAAATTTCAAATTGACTCCCTCAAACTTTTTGGCTATGACCACCTTCGAGTGTCAGAAAGCCATAAACTCAGAATTAAATTAATTAAGTGAAAGAAAGCACTTCTCATTATTAAATAATAATAATTAGTAACTAATAATGAGGATGAAAAGTCATCATATAGGTTTGACATGAAATCCAGCTGATTAAGAAAAATAATTATACACTTTTCTATTTGCATGAAATAATAATATACAAAACACGTTTAGCACTTTCAAATATTTCTCATTCTTTTCTATTTATTAAAATCATTATTTTTAAATTTCCTATTTTTAAACTATAACATCTCTTCAATTAATTCACAATTTAAAATTGGTTAATTTAGTTAACAACATTTAATTTACTAATAGTTTATATTATTTTTCGAATATAAATATATTTTTATTTTTATTTCATTTCCTCTTGTTACCTAAATAATTAGTTGGTTTTATAGAGAATAATTGTGTGATTTGTAATCATCTATATTTTCGATTCTAATAAGAGAGAAAAAGTTTGTTTACGAAAGATCTTCAGAAAAAAAAATCCTTGTTTACATATTTAAAAAAAAATCTTATAATTGTTAAATAGGAAGAACATAATTTATTAAAATTAAAAAAAATGATAGATTGATTAATAATGAATGTATCTTATATTATAATTTTATTTAAAATTTTATTGTCTTTAATTTTTTTTAAATAATTTACTTAAAAAATTATTAATATAAAGGTGTTATGAACTGATTTTTTATAAAATTATTATCTTTCTAAATTTATCTTTTTAACATTATCTTTCTATAATTATTTTTTTATCTGTTTTTTTAACTATTATGTCTTTTATAAAACACTTTTATTTTACTGATTAAGCCCAATTAAATAATTTAATTAAGTCAAATAAATTATTATTATTATCATTATTATATATATATATTAAATTAGATATTACATCTATGATCTTTTATTTTGACCTTGTGAATTTTAGAGTAAGGATTTTTCGTTTAAGTAAGATGGTAAATTACGATTAACTATACTATTTTGACTAATTCTTATTAGACTCGTTTTCGTGATTCAGTTCATGTACTTCTATATAAGAGCATAATAGTAAACATACATTAAGTAAGTTTATGATTCACTATGTATAGGTAAGGTGATGTCCATGTGTGTTTAGTTATACCCAACTAAGTTAATAGAGTAAACTTATGATTAAATATGTGTTAGTGATGTAACATTGATGCATGTTTAGTTATACCCAACCCGGCTCAATTCGACTCACTTTATGGCAAGCCAAAAATTTCACAACTCAGCTCAACCCATTACGAATTGGTGGGTTAGGTGGGTTGGCTGACTAGTTCATATATTTTTTTTTCCTAATAAGCACGACTGAATAGCGAGACTGAACGTAATGACACAGTGACACAACAAACTCTGTAATACAACTGAAATGCGGCAAACACTATGATATAACTGAAATACAGTAATGTAGTGACGCGATGAATACACTGGTGTGACGAATTAGGTGGCGTGACAAACGTTGTGGCGCGATTGAAATGTGAGACTGAAACGTTGTGACGTTGGCATGACAAAAGTTATGATGCGATTGAAATACGGCAAATATTATAACCTAATTGATAATAACATTGAGTGAGAGTTTGACTTGTAGTGACGATATGAAATAGAGATGAAGAAAAAAAAATCAATTAAAATTAATAAATTATTATTAACTATTTTTAAAATTTAAAATAAATGGTAAGTTGTGGGTCAACCCATCATAATCCGACTCAAACTCACTTAACCTAGTGAATTAATTGAATCGGGTTCATTTTTAACCCATTATCAATAGAAATGAAAAAAACTAAATTCAACCCAGTTCGAACCCGTGATGAGCCAAGTTGTATCATAGGTTATAATTGATATTCTCTACATGTGAGATACATTTCTCTTTCCTTTATTTTATTATTTGTGTTATTTGTTTGAAGGAAACATTTTTACAAGGAACCAATTTTTGATAAAGAGGAAGAGATGACTAATAAATTTTAGACTTTTTTTTATCTTTATTTTATAAGATGATCTTTTACGTGAAAAAAAAAAAAAATTCACGGAGTGTTTCATGTTTTGTGGCTCAGACCATGCTATGGTTATCCTTCTACTCTAGTTATTCCTTTACCCTTGCAGCAACTTAATAACGTTACTGACAGTCTCTGGTGATGAGGTTGGAGGAGGTATACAACGGGCCTAAGAAATATTTGGTAGCCCACAATGATGAAGAGCAACTGACACCAAAGTTTGTTAGGTGTCGTAAATAGATGATGACCATTACAACAGGATTGAATGATTCAGAATAATATTTATTAAGAATAAGTGGTAAGAAAATGGTATTGGGTAACTCTATTCTTTCTTTCTTTTTTCAACTCTTGTGATTATTTCTAGTTTTCATTATTTCAATAATATTTTTACAAGGATATTTCATTAATATAATTTCTATTTATGTGAATTTCTAAATTTGTGTTCACAAATTTTTATAGATAATTATTATAATAATAAACAATAAGTAACTTGAGATCATTCTTATACTATTTGAGTATGTCCATTCTAATGTATAATTGCTCTAATTAACCTAATTAAGTTAGTTTATAGTTTTAATAACATTTTGTTTAATGGCTTTCAAGTGGTAGGCCCACTATTTTTTTGATGCAAATTCATTCACATGTGGGTAGAGTTTGGACATATACGTTGTACATTTGAAAATTTTAAGTATAAAATACACTAAAATTACAGAATCTTAAATAACAGCCATAAATAGCTTTATAAAAGATAAAAAATATTAAAGATAATAAAATTCAGTTATTTTCTCGCGTAACACTTAACTTAATCACTCACCTAAATTTATATTTAAATTTCATTCACATGACACGTGTTGGCAAGTTCAGTGAATAGTGTAGATGAGGTGGAAAATAAGAAGATTCTAATGAAAATGGGAAAAAAAGAGGTTAAGTGCAAGAAATAAAATGTTTACGCGTCATGAAATGTGTGGCCAATGGTCGCACATGACTCAGTGTTTAAGAGACAATCATCAAACCGCACCACATGATTCGGAATAAATTCCGCTAAAGCTTCCTCTCTTTTTTTAGTTTTTCATGCTCAAAATTTCTTCTTTCATAAGTAGTATTTATTTATTTTAGTTTTCTATTTTCCTTTAATTGTAAAATTTTCTTGAATTAACAATTAGTATATTAGTATAGTGGGTTTTGATATTAAGTTAAAATTTGATTCCACATAAAACTTTCAATAAAACTATAATAATCTCCCCCACAATTATTGATAAAAAAAAGTTGCATGACCCATCTCGAAAAAGATTAATTAACGTGGAGGATACAATGAATGAATTTGATTTTTGTGAAAAAAAGAAAAGAAATAATAAAGCATAACGTGTGGGACCCTCTTAGATGCCTAGTTGATTTGAAATAATAGTGAGAGATGGGGTTTGGATTGCAATGGAAGGGTGGGGAAGGTCTTTAACTTGCTCTTAAAACTGTTTGACTTTTGCTCAACGAAACACAACCGCGAAGCAAAACGAAAGCATGGTGTGTGTGTGTGTGTGTGAGTCCATAAGAACCCTAAAAAAGGTGACGTTTTGTGACGCACAGCGTGAATGATGATGATGATGATCCTTGTCGTATGCTTGGTCGCTAAGTAGCATCTAAGATCAATATTTAATATTATAAAAATGAGGAAGCATTTTTTAAAAATTATGACACTTTTTTTTTCTCCGATCCTCTAAAAAAAATTATAAAATAAATCCCTTTTATATAAAATTATACATGTCTCCGTCATTCTAAGTCATCACACCATCATTGCCGCACATTCAACCATTCTCCACCCTTGGATGAGAACATGTGATGCCATCAACCATGTTACTATTAATATATATTTTCATGAGTTTGGATCTTTAAGTACCAGCTTCAATAAACTATTTAAGGAAAAATAAATTTATATGCTAAAATTAAAGAAAAATAATTAAATAGGTAGTTGATTAAATTGTTGAATTACTATACAATTAAATAAAAAAGTGTATTAGAAAATATATCACTACTTAATATGGTAACTTAAGGGAATAAGTAGTGGGAAAATAGTGTTTCTATAAAGTCAAATTACTTATAATAATAAGTGTCTTAAGAATACTAATTCTTGAATTAATATAGAAATTTTAATGTGAGTGTGTTAAACATTACAACAAGACGTGTTGATAATAATATGTTGTTATGAACACTTTTCTAGTTTTAGTTCCTTGATTAGTGATTGTTAGCATTCTTTTAAAGTAATGGAGAAAAAGTGTATTCTATTCCAACATGTGTTAGCTTAAGTGGAAGGGCTTGAATTCTTCAAGCATGTATTGTGTATAATTTCAAAATTCATGTGGGTTAAGAAAATACTCAACGAACTTAATCGTGCTTAAAAAAAAAAAAATGTGTCAACACCATTGATTGGGAATACTCAACTAGATTGTAGTACTGTGTTTATATTAATTTCGAATAAAATCAAATTACAATTGTTTCACTTTAAATAAATCTATGTTTATTCTTTCTTTTCTTAAAAAGGTAAATATACTTTAAAACAAAATTACCCTCTATTTATGGTAAGAAAATTATCTCCAATAGTTAATGATTAATTTAAATGCCAAACGTATAAACTTTTCAAAATATTTATTGCATAACTTCATTAACCTTCTATTTCTTGTTTCACATGTGTCATTTACTAAAGACGAAAAAATAAATAAATTGTTGAGGGTTATTATTCACAATTATCCATTAAATTTATTAGTCTTTATTATTATTTATATAATTTAAATATTTATAATCCTTTAAGTTATCTTTGTTAACATATAAATAAAATATTTTATTTAATAAAATACAAAGATTCTAAATATATAACATTTTTTTATTGATTATATGCATGTGTATGAATTAATCTTAAAGCATATTTTTATTAGATATAAAATAAATATATACAAGTGAGTATAATATGCTAAACAAATTTTAAAAAATATTAAACTAAATTCATATAAATTAAAGTAAATTTTCTATATTACTCTATCTCTAGAATTAAGTTAATTAAAATATTTGATAATAATTATAAATTTAACTTATCATAATTGATTTGGGAGAATAAAATATATACTTTAAGTTCAAATTTTGCACTATTTAATAACAATATATATTTCAATTTATTTTTCCATTCCATAATACTGACTTCTCATCTTATAAAAAAACCTTCGATAATCATGTATTAGTTATTCTATTATTAACTTTTTTTACCATTTTTATATTCGTCATTCTAAAACAATATTAAAAATATTACGAAGAAAGTATATATTTAAAGTATTATTATTATTTACAATATATATATATATATATATTTGAATTTTTGTAAAATTATTTTAATTTTAATTTTAATTTTAATTTTAATTTTAATTTTAATTTTAATTTTAATTTTGATCTTATAATTTATTTTAAAAAATAGTTTTATAGAAATTTTTAAAGAATATAATCTTTATAAAAATTTAAAACTTTTTAAATATTAAAATAGCATTTATTTATAATAATTAAATTATTTTTAAATTGTTATGTGAAATTTAAATAAAAAATTATAAAAACCAAGTATATAAAAACTATTCATTAAAACAAAACTTATAAAAATTTAATATAAATAGATTAAAAAATATGTTTAAAAATATATGACATAAAATAATAACTAAGGCATGTTCTGGTGTTGTCAGTGATGTTATTGGAAGTCTACTTCTAAGAAAAAAAAGTTGAAAACTTAAAAAAATAACATATTAGAAGGTTAAGAAGAAAAACTTTAAACTATACTTATTTTATATACCATTGTTCAATTGATTCTATGTTACTTTTTGTAGAGACCGTAATAGAAATCATTGCTCTATTTAAAATATTGTCATTATTAAAGCTACATGAAAACTATAATAATAATAATAATATATTTATTATTTTTTTAAATTATTTGGGTAGAGCAATATAATATGCAGCGTATAAAGCACAGCAATATCTGAATAGCAATATAGAGAGCAGTGTGGGCCCTTCATACTCAAACTGAACACTGTTTCATACGCTGAGACAGTTGGCTTTCATTCAGACAAATAACATTATTAAAGGTTTTGCCTTTTCCACAAGAAAGCTTCTATTTTTTGCTAATCACGTTCACCCTCTTAATTTAGAAAACCTTAATCATCTTAACCTTTTCCCCGTTTGTTTAAGCATCATTACCCAAATTAGCTCATACTTTCTTTCTTTTTTCTCTTTGACCAATATCACCTGATTTATTTGGTTATAACTATGTTAGAAGAGAAAAAAGAATGAATAATTGAAATGTATAACATAATATGAAAACATGGGACCAAAATTCAAAGTTGAATAACATAGACTAATACCTAACAAGCTGCGCCTAATCGGTGGTTACTATCTCCTCTACGTAGCTTAAAACCCTACTTTTGAGCACACGCACAATAGTAAACGATAAACCACAGAAAGTACAAAATGATGAATCCAACATCGTTCTCATAATTGATTATGGTTAAGAAACTTGTTCGTTAACACAATCATGATTACTCATAATCATATTTTAATGGACTAATGAAATCCAAAAGTGTCATGCCACGCCTTGGGAGTGTGTCGTTCATATCTAAATCCGTGTGAGAGTGGGAATAAAACTCTACTTTTGTGATTCAAGTCAAGAACAAAAAAGTCTTATTCACACACACCATACATATATATACACATACACAAGACTAAACCATGTTGATAATATTATAAAAAGAAGAAAGAGAGAGAGAGAGAAAAATTACTTTCCTTTGTTCACTCGTACGAAGCAATCATGTTCAAGTGAGTTAATTATTAGCATTAAAGAATCTAATAAAGTTTGTGATCTTTGAAAGAGTTTAGGTACTTTCAAGAACCCAATACGGAAATGTAATCCAAAATTTATCACTAAGCATCCATGTACGTAATGCAATACAACTATAGAAGGATCAATCCTTTTCCCTATTTATTGCTTTTCAAAATATTTAATATAGGGTGGTGGGGATAGGTAAAATCTGCTTCTTTCTCGCTAAATTCAAATCATTTCATTTTACTATTCCCAGATACCCTCCAATATTCTTAACAACTATTCTCATTTTAATGTATTATTTGTTCGATGAGTTTTATACTTTTAATTAAATAAATAAATTCACTTTAAATATCATTTTTAATATATAAATAAAAAAATATTTTTCTTTTGTTTCATAATTGAGTGACATCCAACTAAAGTTTTCAATTCATCTTATTTTAAACTTATCTGGTAGTTATTATTGCGTTATTGTTAGTAATTTGTAGATATTTGAAATTTGCAAATACTTTTTCCGTTGACTTGAAATAATAATATTTTCTGTTTTAAAATTCGCACTGTGGTGAAACGGTGAAACAATGAATAGGTTAAAAAGGTTCTAAAATCAGTTTAAAGCACTACAACAAAAACACTAAATAGTGACCGAAAATTCGGTCACTAAATGTGCAAAATCGGTCACTAATTAAAATAGTGACCGAAATAGTAACCAACTCGAATCGGTCATCGATTCAGATCAATAACAAATTTAATTATTTTTATTATATCTATTATTAATTTTCCCTATCTTTTAATTATATTATATTTTTGCTTATTTAAGTTTTTATTTATATTTATTTACCCTATCTCTTAATTATATTATATTTTTTAGAAGCTTAACTTATTATTAGGTGGTTTATTGTCATTGTCGGGATTGAACCCGAGTACCTCGAGTTGAAGGTTGAAACTCCAACCACTGAGCTACTATGATCTTTTAATAATAACTTACAAATAAATTATATTTATATACAAATAAATGTATATCCAGTATAAATATATAAATATAAAATCTATAAATAAAAATATATTTATATATTTTAATATATATTTAAATATTGATATATTTATATCTTCATATTTTTACATATATTTATATCTTTTCATATTTATATATAAAGATATTAGTTTTCTATACAAATAATATTATAATATAGTATATTATACTATTAGTATAGTATACAAATTATTAATTTTGTAATTTATATACAATGAAAATAATATAATGGTATATTAGTATAGTATATATTTATATGTTTATATTTACTTCTAATAGCGGTTGCACCATCGCTCGAGCGAAATACAATCCGAGAATGCCAATTTTGTGCAGGGGACGTTTCGCTCGAGCGAGAAGAGTATCGCTCAAGCGAAATACATTTTAGATAGCGGTTACACGAGAACAGCTCTTAAAAGCTCACTTAGATAGCGGTTAACCTGAAACCAGTTATTATATGGTTTCAATTATGATCGTTCGACATGCAATTATGACCGATCAGAACTCTTTAATCGATTAAATCTCGTTTCAATCGATTAAAACAATTTACTGCAAGCGTTTTAATCGATTAAAACTTATTTTTATCAGTTAAAATAACTTGAAAAGTTTTACAAGAAACTTATATTTATATATTGATATATTTATATATTTATTTATATCCTTATACATTTATATCTTTATATATTTGTATCATTTCGAAAATCTAATCAATATATTGATATATTTAAATATTGATATATTTATATCTTTATATTTTTACATATATTTATATCTTCATATTTTTACATATATTTATATCTTTTCATATTTATATATAAAGATATTAGTTTTCTATACAAATAATATTATAATATAGTATATTATACTATTAGTATAGTATACAAATAATATATTAGTATAGTATAGTATACAAATTATTAATTTTGTAATTTATATACAATGAAAATAATATAATGGTATATTAGTATAGTATAGTATATTTGTATTCTAATTTTTACTTAAATTAAAATTATGCTAATAATGTATATTAATATATGAGGGGATAATATTGATATATTTGTATATATATATATATATATATATATATATATATATATATATATATATTGATATATTTATATGTTTATATTTACTTCTAATAGCGATTGCACCATCGCTCGAGCGAGATTATAGTCGCTCAAGCGAAATACAACCGAGAAAGCCAATTTTGTGCGGGGGTGTTTTCGCTCGAGCGAGACTATTCTCGCTCAAGCGAAAAATGTTTTAGAAAGCGGTTACACGGAGCAGCTTTTCAAACTTCACTTAGATAGCGGTTCACCTAGAACCGCTATGATATCCTTTCTATTATGATCGGTCGGAATGCAATTATGACCGATCGAACTCTTTTAATCGATTAAATCTCGTTTCAATCGATTAAAACAGTTTCTGCACAGCTTTTCGCTCGAGCGAGAAAAATGTCGCTCAAGCGAAACACACCCCGAGAGTGCCAATTCTGTGCAGGGGTGTTTCGCTCGAGCGAGAAGATTATCGCTCAAGCGAACTATGTTTTAGAAAGCGGTTACACATGAACCGCTTTTAAAACTTCACTTAAATAGCGGTTCACTTAGAACCGCTATGATATCCTTTCTATTATGATCGGTCATAATGCAATTATGACCGATCAGAATTCTTTTAATCGATTAAATCTCCTTTCAATCGATTAAAGCAGTTCTACATGACATTTTACCCATCCTGTGATTCCAAATCAACGAGACTTCTTAATCAACTCATGAATTAAGTAAACTAATCTAATGAAAATCTTTAGTATTATTCTATAAATATCCAATAGAATTTATATTAGAAATAAAAAGAAAAATAATGAATATTAAAACAAAGAATAATAACTTTTTTATTTCATTTTATTTAACTTTGAATTAATGGAGAAGAAAATAGAAAAAAATATCTTCAACAACCACAAAAAGTATATTTCTATATTTATCATCTAATTGAATTATAAAAATAGAAAATCTCCTTTATGAATTATTAGAAACCCTTTTATCCATTAAAACTTATTTTTATCAGTTAAAATAACTTGAAAAGTTGTACAAGAAAGTTTTGCGAGTATTTAAGTCGATTGAATCACAAAACAATCGATTAAATCAACTTAGAAAATTTTTTGTAAAGTGTTTTAATTGATATAAACGTTATCGTAGATTCGTTAAAGAATCAAAAACGTATTAATGAATTATTAAAATAACGATAAACCTATGATACATTTATATATTATATTAAATATATGAAAATTTCACTACATAAGATAACCATCAAAATAATACCACAAATTTTGTTCTAAATAAAGTCATCATTCATGAATTAAATACTTTCTTACATATTGAAAATTCAATATAAAAAAGTAACTAGGATAAACTAAAAGTAAGAGTCATAATTCTAAAAATGTCGACTACTTAACAAAACAAATACAATATACATAGTAGAATCAGTTCACAATTCAGGAGGTTGAACATCCATCTTCTCCATCAAGAGGAGCAACATTTTATCATTCGGGAGGTTGATATATTTGTATATATATATATATATATATATATATATATATATATATATATATATATATATTGATATATTTATATATTGATATATTTATATATTAATATATTTATATATTTATACATTTATTTATATCCTTATACATTTATATCTTTATATATTTATATATTTGAAAAAAAATATTAAATTTTAAAAATAATATTATATTTTTAAAAATAAATATTAGAAAAAGATTTAAAAAAATATATAAATTATATTTACATTTACAAAATATTAAAGATATATGTTTATATCTTTACATATTTATATATATTTATATATTTAAATGTTTATATTTACTTCTAATAGCGGTGGCAACATCGCTCGAGCGAGATTATAGTCGCTCAAGCGAAATACAACCCGAGAATGCCAATGTTGTTCAGGGGTGTTTGCGCTCGAGCGAGAATATTCTCGCTCAAGCGAAATATGTTTAAGAAAGCGGTTACATGGGAACCGCTTATAAAAATTCACTTAGATAGCGGTTCACCTGGAACCGCTATCTAATCGTTTCAATTATGATCGGTCAGAATGCAATTATAACCGATCAGAACTCTTTTAATCGATTAAATCTCGTTTCAATCGATTAAAACAGTTTATGCACAGTTTTTCGCTCGAGCGAGAAACATGTCGCTCAAGCGAAACACACCCCAAGATTGCCTATTTTGTGCAGGGGTGTTTCGCTCGAGCGAGAATATTCTAGCTCAAGCGAAATATGTTTTAGAAAGCGGTTACACATGAACCGCTTTTAAAACTTCACTTAGATAGCGGTTCTCCTAGAACCGCTATGATATCCTTTCTATTATCTCATGATGCAATTATGACCGATCAGAACTCTTTTAATCGATTAAATCTCCTTTCAATCGATTAAAACAGTTTCTGCACAGCGTTTTAATCCATTAAAACTTATTTTTATCAGTTAAAATAACTTGAAAAGTTGTACAAGAAAGTTTTGCAGTATTTAAGTCGATTGAATCACAAAACAATCGATTAAATCAACTTAGAAAATTTTTTGTAAAGTGTTTTAATTGATATAAACGTTATCGTAGATTACGTTAAAGAATCAAAAACGTATTAATGAATTATTAAAATAACGATAAACCTATGATACATTATATATTATATTAAATATATGAAAATTTTACTACATAAGATAACCATCAAAATAATACCACAAATTTTGTTCTAAATAAAGTCATCATTCATGAATTAAATACTTTCTTACATATTGAAAATTCAATATAAAAAAGTAACTAGGATAAACTAAAGTAAGAGTCATAATTCTAAAAATGTCGACTACTAACAAAACAAATACAATATACATAGTAGAATCAGTTCACAATTCAGGAGGTAGAACATCCATCTTCTCCATCAAGAGGAGCAACATTTTATCATTTTTCTGAATTTTTCTCTCATTAGTTAACATTCTTTCACGGAGATCATCCCTTTCGATCCGAACTTCCGGTAACTTGTTTTTTAATTGTTCAATCTCCTCCCTCATAAGTTGGACGAGATGATGAACTAGAGTCGTGACAAAGATTTCTCCCAATTGCTTTGCTTGACTCGAGATCCAAGCCCATATACTTTGCCTTTGTTTATTCCGGCAACTTTACACCAAACCTCTAATTCATCGAGCGGAGTACCTCCTGCAATAGATCCTGATTGAGAGGCTTCTTCCCGAGCACGACTAAACTACGCCTATAAACATTAAAATAGAATAGTAGTGAATTGGATAAAAACATAAAAAAGGATACAATTGAATCGGTGAATTATTTTCTATGATTTTTATAAGTTAGGCATTTATTTCGAGTATTACAAAACCATGAAAGCAACGTAACCTTTAAGTGTTTTTTAATTGTTCTATTCATTAGTAATTTAGTATGTATTGCCATGATGATCTTAACCGTATTAGAGAAAACCCTCTTACACACTTCACTAAACCAGATTACTTACAAACTCTTAGCCCAACCAATATATCTATTTTCACATTTTCATCATAATTCCAATCATAAATCAAAGAAGATAACAAAAACTCATCAAGCAAACAGAACAGAGCAAATAGGGAAACATGTACTAAAGGAGTTATTACTCAAGTTTCCAATTTGTAATCCGAGTAAATTTAACATTGTGGCCTTAATTATATTTAAAGATTCGAGTAATACCAACCTAAAGGAGCTATTACTGAAGTTTTCAATTTGCAATCCGATAAATCAAGATAAGAAATTTGCTTTTGTAGCACCACCCATGCATCCATTAACACATATAAAAAACATACCATGTAAAACTAGATTGAATAAGGAAATTCAAATGGATTGAAGAAGCATTACCGGTGTTTATAGAGGCCGTGTTCGTGATGTCCTATGCTTGGGTTAAAGGTCGTCAAGTTTTGGGATGGGATTTGAGGTAATCGAGTTAGGATTCAAGTTCGTCAAGGTTAGGGTTCTAACACGAGGTTTCATGGGTTTTGGTTGGAGCCGAGGTCGTCAAGGTAGGTTCACTGAGGCTTAGGTTAGGGTTTGATGTCGCCACGGTTGCGGGTCGCTTGGATTCAAGGGCGTTGAGGTTTGGGCTAGGGTTCGAGGTCAGCTGGGTTTCGCCTCGAGATTGGGGTTCGACGCTGTCGGAGTTGGGTTTGGGTCTCGAGTTCGTCGAGGTTGAGGCTGGGGTTGAGGTTCGAATTCGCTTGGAGATGCAGAGATGAAGGATCTAGGTTAAGCTTGAACAAGTGTGGTTGATACGCGAAGAAGAAGATGAAGAAAATTTGGGATAATTGAAAAACAAAAATAATTACATAAATTAAATGTAAATAAATTAAATAATAAAGTGATCTGAAATAGTAACCGATTAGTTACTAAACTAAAAAATTATAATTTGGTTACTAATTCGGTCACTTGTTAGTAACTAAATTTTTCGGTCACTGATTTCGGTTACTATTTGACATTTTTCTAGTAGTGAAGAAAAAATATAAACATGTGAGAATATTAGTTTTTAAAATAAAATATATTTAGTAGGTTAGAAACTTTTACAAAAAAGTTATAAAAGATGTTACTGAATTTAAGGTGGAATTCAAATTTGAAAGTCACACGAGGAAACTAAAAGTATAAGAAATTCAATTGTATAATAAAAAAGTTAACATGAATAAATCAATTTTATTTTTTATTGTTTTTGGGTTATTTATGTGTTAAAAAGGAAAATTAGTTACTAATTTGTTCTATTCTTATTGTGTGGGATAGTGTTCAAGTGGTAGAATGAGTATCCACTTTGATATGCACAGATAGTAACGTTAGGTTATTGAATCGTGATAATGTATTTTTGGATGTAAATTGATTATATTATTCATTGTTATTATTGTTGTTGGATATTGACATTGAAAAATGCTTAAAATGGAAGAATTTTTATTATTCTAATTTTGTTTATCAAATGAGTTGTTAGTTAGTGACTTGAATAAAATGTCAAATGGTGAAAAATATGGATCATTATTCACTTATATATGATCACTATATTATTTAAATAAAAAGATAATAGAAAATAGAAAATTGTCTCAATTAGGATTTCATTCAAATGATAAGAATTTAATTAAGTAAGAATATTTGCAGATGATAAATAATTGTTTTAGTCTTTATTTCACTCAAATAATAGGAGATAATTTAAGTAAAATATAAATATAAAAGTACGAGATGTTTTTGTAGGTTATTTATTCGAATGATCTGATATCACTCAAATGAAGAACAAATAAAATTAAGAATTTATTATTTACTTAAATGGAAGAGATATTGTACTTGAGTGAAGTCGTCCAAATTAAAAAAAGATAAAATTATTTAGATAAAATATTAAAACTATTTTACTTAAATGATAAATATTTTTGTATTAAATGAAATACAACGTAATAAATATTAATATGTCATGAGATTGAGTCCTACTAAAAGATTTATCACAAATCAACTAAAATAAATGTGAGAATCGAATTCAAATGAAAATATTATTTATAATTATATAAATACTTTATATTATTTCTTCTAAACCTAAATTTTAAGATAATTATATAATACTTTATTATTCTCATTCAATCCTTATAATTTTTTTATATATCTCATTAGTGTGGAATCGAGAAGCCTGATCGAGAAATGAATCGAAAGGGAACTTTCCCGATGTCCGATTATAAAGAACGTGACACATAAAATCGAAAGGTAAAATCGGAAGAGAAGGTGTAATAGTCGAAAGCTTAACATGGAGTTAAAGTTAAAATAAATCGATACCAAGGATGCAAAGTTCTCGATTAAATCAAAGGGAAGGCTCGTTTTCGTAGATATCATAACCTCGGTTAAACCTTGAAGGAAAATAGTCAAAACGCACGCATGGAAAGCAGTTTCTAAGTTATGGAAGAGCCAAAAATCATGGGAACGTGGGGAAACAATAGAAGAAAAAGCTGTCATACGCACGTAGAACGTGGTAACGATCGTGTTAACCGTTCTTGGAAGGCTTGAAAGATGCCCTATAAATAGAGCAAAGAAGGAAGGAACAAATGGGGGAAATTGGCAGAGAACAGAATCAGTAGTGAAAAGTCTACCGGAGAAACGACGAACACCATGAAGTTTCTGGCAATCTGGATTTCCTTGCTCACTGAGTACATTTATCGCTTTCTATATTTTCCTTGGTAATTTACTTTCGAGCCATTTCAATTCAGCAATTTCATATTCTTGTAGATTACATTCAATGTCATTTCGATTTCCTATTATTTACTGATTATGCAATCTTAATGGGTTTTAGCAATTTACATTTTCCGCACATTTCGATTTCCTGTTATTTACTTTCTGTGCAATTTTAATGGGTTTTAGCAATTTACATTTTCCGCACATTTCGATTTCCTGTTATTTAGTGCAATTTTAATGGGTTTTAGCAATTTACATTTCCCGCACATTTCGATTTCCTGTCCTTTATTTATCTCGCAAACTTAATTTCTTGCAAATTCGGGGTTTTCGCACTTTCTTGCAATTTAATATTCTCTTTGCTCGATTCGATACTTTACTGTTTTGTTTGAGTCAAGCATTTTAGACATAAAATACCAAAAACCACATTTTCGATATCCTGTAGTTTTCAATTCTCATACGCGTTTTCGATTGAAAATCAAATTGCTAGCCTAAGTAAAAAGAACTTACGTGGTAGAATTTTGATTAGGACCAAAACACCCTTAGAATCGAAATCGATCGAAATTCCACCAGAAACAAATTGGCACGCCCAGTGGGACTTGTGTTGAAAAAACACAAAAGAGGTTAGTTCGAGAGTGTATGAGATTAAGAAGTGGGAGAGTTATAAGAATGAGTCAGAATTCCTCAAGTAGTCAGAATAACAATGAGGGTCTAAGTGGTGTGCTCCCACCAAATACTGGGGGGCAAGGGCAAGGGCATAATGGGAGTATACCGGTAGTGTCGACAACTGTGAGCACGTCGATACCAATAAGTAATGAACAAAATCCAGGTCCATTGGCAAACACCCATGTAGGAGCTAGTATAGCAATATCAAATAATATGCAAACTATGGGAAACCCCATAACCACATATGCAGGGCCATATACTAGTGTAAGACCACCTGGTTTCTTATCCAATAACATGAATGGAACTGGCACTTCATCGATACATAGAAATTCACGATTCAGCTTAGGAATGCCTCAAAACGTAGGTACATTTCAAACCCTAGGCATGCCACAAAACTTTGGAGTATCTACACATTTAGGGGTATCTCAAAATTCAGTGACATCACAAAATTCAGGGAATGGACCAAACTTAGGGATACAACAGACACCTCCAAATCTAGATCCTAGGGGAATCTCGATCATGGGAGATATGCATTTGATAGGGACTTTCATCGATCTAATTTCGAGAATATCGAAAATACTAATACTTGGGATTTCCAGTAACTCCCTAGGAATACTTAGACAACAAATGGATGAGAGTAATTTTGAAATGGTGAATATGTTATCACAGCGAGTTGACTACGGTCTTAAACCCATTAGTTCAAAATACTACTGCTAGTTTCGAGATATTAGCGGATCAAATGTCTCGAATTGGAGACGCATTGGCTGTACCTCGACAAACGAGGATTGAGAATCATGCCAATCGAATATTAATCCCCCTTATTTATTAAGAAGGAATCGGAACAATGATCAATATCGAGCAAATGGGGAACGAATATCAACATGTGAGGAATGATATTTACGGAAATCTGAATGAGGGATTTCAAAATATTCATAATCAAAATAATACGCAATATAATCACATGTTAGGACAAAGGATGAATTTCCAAGGGACGGATGTAAGACCACCCAATCGGACATATTTTGTGTCTCCTTTTCCAAATGCGATTCTCGAGACAGAATTGCCTCGAGGATACAAAATACCCAAATTCACTAAATTTCTTGGAGAGGTTGGTGAATCAACTATCGAGCATGTAGCTCGATATCGGATAGAGTGTGGGGACTTAGCAATGAGTGAAGAGTTAAAAATGAAGTATTTCCCTAGTTCCTTGACTAAGAATGCTTTCACTTGGTTTACTTCATTGCCACCCAATTCGATATATAATTGGTTTCGAGTTAGAAAGAAATTTCCATGAACAATTCTTTAGAGGAGAAACTCAAGTAAGTCTCATTGATTTGATGAACATAAAACGATATAATCATGAAAACATAGATGATTATCTGAATCGATTTAGACAAATGAAATCAAGATGTTTTACTCAAATTCCCGAATACGAATTAGTCGGGATGGCTTACGCAGGTTTAGAATTCTCGATTAGGAAAAAGTTGGTAAATTTGCCATTAAATGACATGGCTCGAGTTAGGCGATAAAGTGAGGAGAGTGGAACAAATCGAGTATGAGAAACAAAGGCACAAGAAATTTGAGAAACCTGTGAAAAAGAAAGAATAGCCTATATAAATGATGTGTATGAAGTAGATACCTCGACGAAACCGATATCGAGGAAAATGTTGATGAGAAAGTAAATATAGCGAGCTCAAAGTAGGAGCTCCATATACTTGTAAATTGTTGCAAAAGAATGAAGTGAAGGATAAAATGGCAAACCAGAACCTACACTTTCGATGTAACAAAAGCGAGATAAGATCTTCGACATTCTACTAAAAGATAAACAGATTAAGTTAAGCGAAGATCACAAAGCGCATACCGAGAACAAAGGGGTGGTCGAAAATATTGTAAATTTCATAATATTTATGGACAACTGGACTAATAATTGTATACATTTCAGGAACACGATTCAAGATGCAATCGACCAAGGAAGACTAAAGTTTGGAGAGACGGCGATGAAAGTGGACACGAGTCCGTTCGAAGTCCAAGTGGGATATATTGAATCCCAAGCTGAGATGAAGGATGACGTTAGGCGATGAATGCCACCTTCATAGGCATGGTCGATGTTACTGAAGACATCGATCCCAAGCATACCGAGAATGGACGTATCGAGAGGAAGATATGGAGTTCGACTTGAACGAATTCGAAAAAGAATTTGAGAAAGAGATATATCCTCGAGCGAGGAGACTCCCTCGTTGAATTTTTGAATAGGAAGAAAGAGAAAGACGAAGACGTGTCGCTATGCCCACGGTGCGGTGCGGTTTTCGATAAATCAGTTGCCAAAGCTTTCAAAATTGAACAAACAAAGAAGATCGAGAGTCTAAACAAAAGGAAAAATGATAAAGTGGAGCAAACGGCCCGACCAACTATCGAAGAAAGTCAACGAAATCTGTTGGTTCCGGTATTAGCGGGAATCAAAGGCAATGGGTTAGAAGAGAGATGTATCCTTCTCGAGGAGGAAGAGGAAGACTTCAAAGTAGTGATGTCTTCGAGAGACTATCATATGATGAAAGATCAAACACTTGGATTCCCAACATTCCCAAGAAGATTCGAGGAAGGCCACGGGGAAGAGGAGGAAGGATCCCTTACTTGGAGTAATTATAGAAATTTTGAAGAGAATATTGTACCTATGGAAAGCCAATATTCAAGGGAATTCTTCGATGATAAGAATGAAGGCAAGCTGGAACGAACATCAAATCGGAGTGATATCGATATTACCCGCGGAATATGTCAACGAATACAAGGAATATCGAGGAACGAGTGATGCTAATCGAGAAGATGACTTCTATTCGAGAAAACATCGGGCCAAAGGTGACATGGGTAACTCGGGCATCGTGCGAAATACCTCATAGAGATCTTGCCTTCATCGACCCTCCATCTGAAGAAATGAGGTTCCACTTGAAGCCTTTACTATTAAACATCGAGATCCGGGGACAAATGGTGAACAAAGTTCTTATCGATGGTGGCGCGGCGATAAACATATTGCCAATCTCCATGCTTGAAGAGGTTTGGCATCGAGCTTAAAGATTTAGTCAAACACAACATTATGATTTCCGATTTCAGCGGAAAAACATCGAGATCGAGAGGGTATGATCGCGTTAGACGTGAAGGTAGGTACTTACTCAAGGCCTACTTGTATTTGTTGTGGTCCAATCGCACGCCAACTTTAATGCACTACTTGGTAGAGAATGGATCCATGGAGTGGGAGCTGTACCTTCGACGGCTCATCGAAACTATTTATGTGGAATCGAGATGGACATCTCGAAATTATCCAGGGGACCAGCACGAGTTTGTAACTTTCCTATCCCGAGCTGGTCGCGCTACACGAGAACTTAGCACTCGTTCGACCATTCACCTTCGAAACTATCGAAGATTTCAACTCAAAGTTACATGAAGATCGTTTCCTTAAGATGAATGAGGAAAAGGGTTTTGTTATGATCAAGGAGGGGCCAACCTCGAAGTGGCCGGTGAAGATGAATAGAAATTATGAAGAATTCTTGGCTCGATTGGGAAAATATGAAGATGGGAAGAAGAGCCAAGAAAGTAGTAAGTCGATTTATTCGACCAGTAGTTACAAATAATAGCGATCAAGTTATACTTGATTGTATTTACGATTTTTCGCCTTTAGGTTTCGAAAAATCTATTACATCAAATTATAAAAAAGTCGAGGCTCGGGATCCATTAGAGGAAGTTAACTTAGGAAGTGAAGAAGAACAAAAGCCTACGTATATCGAGCAAATATCTCGAGGAAGATTTAAAGAAAGAAATGATCTCCTTGTTAAGAGAATATAAAGAGCTGTTTCGCTTGGGAATATGAAGAAATGCCTGGATTGGATCGAAATCTTGTCGAGCATAGATTACCCATCATCGAAGGAAGAAAACCGGTAAAACAAGCACCAAGGAGATTTGCACCGAGGTGATGAACAAGATCAAGGAAGAAGTCGAGAGACTCCTGAAGGCAAAATTCATCGAAGCGCCAGGTATGTCGATTGGATTTCTAATATTGTACCTGTGATTAAAAAGAATGGTAAAATAAGAGTGTGTATCGATTATCGAGACTTGAATTTAGCCACTCCTAAAGATGAATATCCTATGCCAATAGCCGATATGCTAATAGATGCGATAGTTGGTAATGAAATGTTAAGTCTTTTAGATGGTTATTCGGGATATAATCAAATATTTGTGTCCGAAAATGATATAGCTAAAACGGCTTTTCGATGCCGGGGGCATTAGGTACTTACGAATGGGTAGTGATGCCATTTGGATTAAAAAATGCTTGGAGCTACATATCGAGAGAGCAATGAATTTAATTTTTCATGACTTGATCAATGATTATATGCAAGTTTACATAGATGATATTGTAGTCGTATCGAAAGAGAAACATCAACACTTAAGCAATTTGAGAAAATCCTTCGAGAGAATGAGAAAATATGGATTAAAAATGAATCCCTTGAAATGTGCCTTTGGTGTATCTGCTGGTGAATTTTTAGGATTTATAGTACATGGAAAGGGTATCGAGATCGATAAAAATAAAGCAAAAGCAATAATAAATACCTCTGCTCCAAAAACCAAGAAAGAGTTACAATCTTTTTTGGGAAAAATAAATTATTTGAGACGATTTATTTCTAATCCGGCTAGGCAAAACTTATGTTTTTTCGTCTTTGTTAAAGTTGAAAAAAGAAGCAGAGTTTAAGTGGAAAGAGGAACATCAAGAAGCCTTCGAGCAAATTAAAAGATGCTTGACAAATCCTCCAGATTATGATTCCGAGTAAAGAGAAACAAGGCATCGAAGTTATATGTATCGAGCATCGGATCAAACGATAGCGAGTTTATTAGCACAAGAAGATGAGAATGGTGTGGAATGTGCTTGTGTATTATCTAAGTAGAATTTTAAATGATCTTGAAACTTCGATATAGTGATATCGAGAAATTAGGGTTATGCTTGTATTTCTCTTGCACAAAACTCAAGTACGTAATGAAGCCTCATGATGTAATGGTCTATTCTAGAAATAATATTTTGAAGTTTCTTTTATCGAAACCAATTATGCATAATAGAATAGGAAAATGGGTGTTAGCTTTGACGAGTTCTCATTATCCTTCGAATCTTTAAAATCGATAAAAGGTCAAGTAATTGCCGATTTTATGGTCGAGCATACAATTGACTCCATCGAGAATTTGTTTATCGAAATAAGTAAATGGATAATGTATTTCGATGGTTCAAGTACATCGAATAAATGCGGAATAGGAGTTCGATTATTTCTCCAAACAATATTCCGACTAAGTTATTATTTGAGGTCCAACCTATGTGTTCGAACAACGAAGCTGAATATGAAGCTTTGATAGCGGGTCTCGAGACTTTAATCAAATTAAAAGCTCGACATGTGGTTATAAGAGGTGATTCGCAATTAGTGATCAAACAAGTGCGAAAAGAGTATAAATGCATTAATATCAACTTGATCAGATATTTGGAAAGAGTGATGACTTTAAGTAGAATGTTCGATGACATAATCTTCGAATATATTCCTCGAGAATTCAATCAAGAAGCAAATGACTTAGCACAAATTGCATCAAAATACAAGATATCCCAGGAAAGGTTACAAGAAATAATTCAAATCAAAGGAAAATTACCTCAAGAAAATGAGATTACGCACATTAATGATCTAGATGATCAAGATTGGAGAAAATC
This sequence comes from Sphenostylis stenocarpa, assembly GCA_963425845.1. Classification (NCBI taxonomy): domain Eukaryota; kingdom Viridiplantae; phylum Streptophyta; class Magnoliopsida; order Fabales; family Fabaceae; genus Sphenostylis; species Sphenostylis stenocarpa. The sequence continues at coordinate 76,134,059 of OY731401.1, read as the reverse complement.
GATTATAAATTATTTGCAAAATCCCAATGGGAAAATTGACAAGAAAATTAAATATCGAGCGAGTGAAATATGTTTTGCTAAATGATGAGTTATATAAAAGGGGAATCGATGGAGTATTACTTAGATGTTTAGGAAATGATGATGCTTACTTAGCGATGGTGAAGTACATAATGGAATATGTGGGGCCCATACGGTAGGTCAAAAAATGAAATGGACATTAACTCGACAAGGTTATTATTGGCCCTCGATTTTAAAAGATTGTATCGAATATGCTAAGTCCTGTGAAGAATGTCAAAAGTTCGATCCGATACAACAGGTGCCGCGAGTGAATTACACTCGATCATTAAACCTTGGCCTTTTAGAGGTTGGGCCATAGACTTAATAGGACAGATTTTCCCACAGTCATCGAAAGGACATAGGTATATAATTGTGGTTGTCGATTACTTTTCAAAGTGGGTAGAAGCAATACCATTAAAGGATGTTGATCAGCGAGGATGTAATTGATTTTATTGAAGAATACATCGTTTATCGATTTGGGATCCCACGATCTATTACCACGAGATAGAGGGACGGTGTTTCTTGGTAGAAAGATAGGCAAATACGCTGAATCGAGAAATATTCAATTATTAACATCAACTCCATATTATGCTCGAGGCTAATGGACAAGTCGAAGCAATTAACAAGGTGATTATCGGGTTAATAAAAAAACATGTTGGTAATAAACCAAAAACATGGCACGAAACGTTGTTGCAAATCTTGTGGGCTTATCGTAATTCACCTAAAGATTCCTTACAAAATACCCCATACAAGTTGGTATATGGACACGACGCGAGTCTTACCTATCGAAATAAATATTGAATCGAATCGAATCCAAAGGCAAAGCGATTTACCCGAGTTGTGATTATTGGAGTTTGATGTATGATGAATTAAACGAACTTCGATGAAGTAAGAGTACAGGCGTTGAATAGTATGATGTTGCGGAAGAATCAAATTGCTCGAGTTTATAATAAAAGAGTTCGAAAGAAAAAATTTAACGAAGGTGACTTAGTATGGAAAACTATTTTACCAATGGACAAAAAATGTAAAAGCTATGGGAAGTGGTCACCAAATTGGGAAGGTCCTTTCGAGATTGTTAAAATTTTATCGAGTAACGCTTATTCGATTATTGATTGGTGTAACAAAGATAAAGTGTTGTCGATAAACGGAAAATACTTAAAGATATATAAGCCCTAGAATAAGAGAAATAAACATTCAAAATTTAGATTGAATAATATTCTACAAAGATAAGTATCGAGTTTTAAGGCTGATCAAAATCTATCAACAATTGAGTCCAAGATGAAGAAAGCGAGTGCTCTTCGACGATCGAGATCTTGTCTGCGCTCTATGCTCTGCCCCAAAGATAAGGCGACTTCTTTTGCGAGAGGATTTGATCGTATCTATTTACGAAGCAACAAAATCCTTCGCAATTTAAGTTGAGCGAGTCTCTTCTCCAGTGCTCGATCTCACAATCGATCGAAGTTTGTGCGAGATAATGCCTCCGCCGACTTCAACTTCGAGTCTTCAAGAAATTTGATTTTTCAGCTCGGAAGGAAGCAATATCGGTGAGCTTGGTCGAAATCGATTGTTTTTCTTCCTCGCCGCATATGCCTTATTGAACAAGTCGGCGGCCGCCGCGACCTCCGCATCGAGACCCCTCGGAAGATCTTCATCGGGGCACGTCTCGAGGGCGGTAATAATATCCTGGAACTGTTTTTTCTTGTCGCGTGACTCCACTAAAACTTCAAGGGGCGAGGAATAAAAGAAAGATCGGAAGCGTTGCTTCAGCTGGTATGGTCCTTCGGTTGAAGTCATGGGCGTCTTAGAAGAGCTCGACGGTGTCAGCTACGTAGATAATAGAATATCGAGAATAGAAAAAGGGTCTTCTTCGATTGCGGCTCGATATTCTAACGCAGTGCTCGGAGCGAGGCACATCTATCTCCGGTAATGACGCCGAGAGCAACTCGATAGAGGGCATCGCAAAAGGAGGAGAATCCTCTTGCTCTGCGAAACAGGGGAAGGAGAGCCTTGGACTTCGATTATTGGAGTATTTACTTGGAAAGAAAGAAATCGAGAATGTAAGATCGAAAGGTTCATAATAGAATGAGAGAAAAAAAAAAAAAGTGACAATGAAAAGTATAAGTACCGGGGGAGGTAGTGCAAGTGGTGCCGAAGCGGGAGGAAGAATCAGTACGGCCTCGGGTTGTCTGTAAATCGAAAACCATTGTCGGAACAGGAAATGCACAAAAAGTAAAAGCAATCATACAATGATATGTAAGATACCTCGGTGAGGGGTGTTAATAGTTGGGATTCGACATTCGTCGATACGAGTCTCCGATGGAAGATCCCGAAAATTAAATTTTGAAACCTTGTTACAAGTTTATCGAGACTTAAGAACATAGAATTTGTATAGAGAAGGAAACTTACATGATTGGAACGGGTAGCGAGGTGTTGTCGTGGGGATGGTATTAGAGTCCGTCGATAGTGGATCAAGAGCAATTGGTCGAGCGGATCGAGGACTCTTCGATTTTTGTTTACGAAAATGGAAGATCGAAAAAAGATAAGTATAAGAATAAGGATCGATCAAGCCGAGAAATAAATAGGACAAGACAAAAGTCAAAATGAACCTTCGATTTTTTCGAAGAAGTAGGAATGGTGGCCGAACGTCTGCGTTTTCGATCAAGGTCGATGGGTCCGATTCACCGAGGATCCCCGGTCCTCTTGTCCCTTCTCTTGACCTTTCTCGGCAGCGGAGACCTTAGTAGATTTCGAAGCGCCAATAAAAGAAGATGGATTAACTTATAATATACGAGAATCAAAAAGTATAAGAAAGTAGTAAACTCTCACCAAAAGGTGATGGAGTCAAGATCTTAACTCGGTCGATATGTACAAGCCGGGGAGGCAAAAGAACCTCGGGAAGGTTAAGGTAAGGGAAATAAGATAATTTTGAGACAGAAATATTTTTGTTTATGGGTTTTGGGCGACGTGTTTCCCTAACGGTTCTCAATTCTCGAACCCATTTTGGATGAGTTAATGGTTTGGCAAGTCCAAAAGGAGCTGTGGGAAAAGTTGGAAGGCGATTTGGACAATACATTTCAAAAGGAGTTCTACCTAAAGGATTGATTATTTTGTGGTTCGATCGATTAATGTCCGTTTTATTGGATAAGGAGATAACGACATCATAATAGGTCGATTCTAATTTCGGTGGGGTGTAACATATTTGATAAAAGTTCTCGAATCGAGATATTTGAAGACGAGTGGAAGTGTGTACCTTTCTTCGATTTTGACTTGTCCTGCAACACAAGAGAAGGTTGAGTAGTCGGTTTACGGCGAACTTCATCAAAAGTAGCATGACTACTCGAGAACCAACCGGTCCACCATTGAGAAAAACCCACGGTAGATAAATAATTCGAATCGAAAGCATAGGAGTAAAAGTGCATCGGGATTTTAGGTAAAAGCTTGAGAAGCTCCCGATTAAGTGAAGATTCGGTTAATTTGGACTTGGGGGATGTATCGAGGGGAAGAAAGGTAGGGATTGGCTTAGACCAAACTGCCTCGAAAGAAAGCTGCGGGTAATAAGTAATAAACTTGAAATCCTTAGGCTGAAAACCTAGATAATAATATATCATGGGTCAAATAACTACTCCATATGTCGACCAGCTCAATTGTAACCGGGAGACGAAGCTAGGAATTTTGACTTAAACCAAACTGGTCCCCTAAGTTGACCATTTATTTGTCCAAGATTTACGGTAAACGGGGTCAAGGTCGAATCAAAGGAGGATCTAGTCAACAAAAAGTGGAGGTATTTACAATAGGTAGCCTCATCAGTCTTTTGGCGAGGATGGCGGGAGGATAATCGGGCCCCTTCTATATTTATACTTGGGGGAACAGTAGAAATACGAGGAAGGATACTTTCAAATATCGAAATTAACCATAATTGAATAAACCAAACAGGGCCGAGAAAAATTCCCCGATGCCTTAGGGGTACTCAAAATATCGACGACTTCGTCGAAAGCGGTATATACATGTGCTTAATAAAGTTTTGGCTAAACAAAGTCTAGGGTGGCCTAGGTGAAGGAGATATGCAAGATTGAACAAATGGGGGAAATTTGGATTGAACGGGGGCAAAAAACATGAGTACATAACCAATACACCAAAAATGCTACGTGTTCTTCGTCGATGACTCGCTATCGAGGGTCATCGGCAAAGTGTTTCTCGAGAAAATGCCCATAGGCCTTCGACTCCCAATCAATTTTCGACCTCAATGAATTATCCGAGGGATATGCACCGGAAAATACCTCTCCCCTATGGGTTTCAACCCGAGTAATAGCAGCTATCTCGAAAAGGGTGGGCGACACGGGGCCACAAGGCAACTCCAAAACATGTAAGTCTTGATTCCATAAATGCACTTGCGAGATAAGAACATCGCCATGTCCAAATGAGACAGGTCACATCGGGACGAGTGCAAAAAATCGAAAATACCAGTACTCCTCCGGTGATCCCCAAACTTAGCCTTGACCCTATCAAACCATCGAATATACAGAGGCTTTTTGGAAGGAGGGCCCGTTCTATACACTTTAGAAGTAAGATTCGAGAAAATCAACCCTAACTTCGAGGTTGATGAACCAAAGTCGGACTAGTCGAGAGGTTAAGAGGAGTAAAAATGTCATCGATAGGACGGAGTGGACCCCCAAAAGCAAAATTAACCCCATCAACGGTGTAAGGGATTAGTACCTGCGTTTCGGCAATTTTTCGGAAGCCTCCTCCATCAAAGGGACTGGAGCGAACTTCGGTTGTTAATTTCCAGCGAGGTTAGAAGGCATCGAGGAAAGAGGTGGAACGGAAAAGTCGAGAAGACTTGGAGGAAGTGGCCATTTCGGTAGTGAGTAGGATGAAGAAAAGCAACGGAAAAGATGAAGGTATAGAGATGAAAGCAAGAGCTCAAGGAAGACGATGAAAGTACGGACTTAGGGTAAAAGTTCGCATAAAAACCAGAACAAAGACCAAGAGAAAGGTTAAAAGAGAAAATCTCCTAGGGAGCTGGAGCAGACAGATACGAAAAGTAATGAATATAATGTACTTGTAAAAGCAACAGATCGATATGATAGCGACGTAAAACGGAAAGGGAAACCTAAAACCCTTTTAACCCTAGAACCCCGAAACCACTAAACCCTAAAGTTCTATGGGCCTCCAGAACACTTAGGCGGGAAATGTTGAAAGAATATAAATAAACTATTCATATTCTTCCAAGGGGGCATTTTGTTAGTGTGGAATCGAGAAGCCTGATCGAGAAATGAATCGAAAGGGAACTTTCCGATGTCCGATTATAAAGAACGTGACACATAAAATCGAAAGGTAAAATCGGAAGAGAAGGTGTAATAGTCGAAAGCTTAACATGGAGTTAAAGTTAAAATAAATCGATACCAAGGATGCAAAGTTCTCGATTAAATCAAAGGGAAGGCTCGTTTTCGTAGATATCATAACCTCGGTTAAACCTTGAAGGAAAATAGTCAAAACGCACGCATGGAAAGCGGTTTCTAAGTTATGGAAGAGCCAAAAATCATGGGAACGTGGGGAAACAATAGAAGAAAAAGCGCCATACGCACGTAGAACGTGGTAACGATCGTGTTAACTGTTCTTGGAAGGCTTGAAAGATGCCCTATAAATAGAGCAAAGAAGGAAGGAACAAATGGGGGAAATTGGCGGAGAACAGAATCAGTAGTGAAAAGTCTACCGGAGAAACGACGAACACCATGAAGTTTCTGGCAATCTGGATTTCCTTGCTCACTGAGTACATTTATCGCTTTCTATATTTTCCTTGGTAATTTACTTTCGAGCCATTTCAATTCAGCAATTTCATATTCTTGTAGATTACATTCAATGTCATTTCGATTTCCTATTATTTACTGATTATGCAATCTTAATGGGTTTTAGCAATTTACATTTTCCGCACATTTCGATTTCCTGTTATTTACTTTCTGTGCAATTTTAATGGGTTTTAGCAATTTACATTTTCCGCACATTTCGATTTCCTGTTATTTACTTTCTGTGCAATTTTAATGGGTTGTAGCAATTTACATTTTCCGCACATTTCGATTTCTGTTATTTACTTTACGTGCAATTTTAATGGGTTTTAGCAATTTACATTTCCCGCACATTTCGATTTCCTGTCCTTTATTTATCTCGCAAACTTAATTTCTTGCAAATTCGGGGTTTTCGCACTTTCTTGCAATTTAATATTCTCTTTGCTTCGATTCGATACTTTACTTGTTTTGTTTGAGTCAAGCATTTTAGACATAAAATACCAAAAACCACATTTTCGATATCCTGTAGTTTTCAATTCTCATACGCGTTTTCGATTGAAAATCAAATTGCTAGCCTAAGTAAAAAGAACTTACGTGGTAGAATTTTGATTAGGACCAAAACACCCTTAGAATCGAAATCGATCGAAATTCCACCAGAAACAATATCAATATTAATTTAAATTCTAAATAAATAAATAAATAAATCAGCAACGTAGAACAAAGAAAATGGGTCCATCATGTTCTTGGAACTGTTAAATCACAATCGAGTGTTGGTCCTCTTGGTCTTGAGAAACTTATAAGTGCAATCATTAGCAAGGGAATGAGAACAAGAAAGTGATGCCAATTACTCTTCTTTTATTTTTTGCTGAAAAAGAGGTAATTTTAGATTATAATACAAATTTACATTTAATCAATCTCTCTCACACATATAATATATATATATATTCTCCTTAACAACAAGATTCCTTATTACACAGAACTTGTTCCAGATTGAACATATTAATTTATAAGTGGACCTCTTTGAACAAAGTATTTCAATTTTCTATTATGAACAAAAAATTTGAAGGAATCCAACTACTATTTATTTTCCCGAACTTTATTTATTTATTTATTTATTTTCTAATATAATTTTTCACCGCTTCAAATTTCTAATTATTTTCGTGTCTCCATTTTTAACTCTTGTGTTCAAGTAATAATATTAACTTTTAATATGTTGATGAAGATGTGAGTCCATTAACTTGTTATGTAAATAGAATAGATAGCATATACAGTAACACACTTATAACATCTTTAACCTTTTTTTTAATAAAAAATTTAAATATTTGATTGAATACAAAAATTTGAGAGAAAAATAAATTATAAGAATTGATCATAATAATTTCATTATCTAAAATTAATTTTTTTAAATTACTCTTAAAAAATTAGAATTTAAAATTCTCTACATTTTTTTCTTAAATTTTATAATTTTTTGTATATTTTTCTGATTCAATATAGATAGGATATATACGTCTTATCTCAAACTATGTTGACCTAGATTAATCCATCTTAAATAAATTGTTATAACTTAATTTTCTCAAACTTAACTTCATCTATTTTAAAATTGTTTAATTCAAATAAGTATGACTTATTTTAATCAAGTTGAACTCTTAATTAAGTTAGTTAAGTCTAATCAAATTAACTCATCCTAACTTGATGTGACCCAACTCAACTTGTTTTGACCATATTCATCCCAACTTAACCCCTATTGTCCCAACTTGGCTTATATAATATTAACTCAGTCTGACCTAACTCATCGCATCCTAATAGGACCCAACCCATCATGGCCTGATATGACTCAATATAATCTATCTTAACGTGACCTAAACAAATCTATCTTGACCTTATTCAACCCTTTTTTGTTTGTCTCATCCAACTATATAGAATAGGCTCACTCACCCAAAGTCAACTCACTTGTCTTATCCCAATTTGGTTCATCTCAAATTAGTACAACTTATCTTCATGTGACAATCTCGACCCAACACATCATGTATAATCTCAATTGGTTTGTATTGTTTTGTTTTGATTTGACCTCACTCATCTCAACTCAATTGAACTGACTCATCTCAATCTAACATGATACAACTTGAATAATTTCAATCCGTTCAACCCAACATAAGATGACCTAAATCATCTTAACATAGCTCGCCTTCTATCAACACGACCCAATTCATCTTGATTTGGTTCAACCTAACTTTGTCGATCTAACCTGACCTAACACAACCTTCTCGACTTAGTCTTGATAAGGTTTGATCTTACTAGCCTTAATATGTCATGATTTAACTTTATTCGATCAATTTTATCAAAATTCACTTCATCCTAACTTGATCCATGTGAATAAAAATGAAATATTATGAATTAAACCTATCTAACATATATAGTGATAATAATTAAAATATTATATTAAAAAATTAAAATTTAATAATTCTAAAATTTATTGTACAAACAAATATAAAATTCTATATTCAAATATAACATAATTCTATATCCCAACCCAAATGTAAGCAAAATTTTGCTGCAATAATATATTTATTAAAATGCACCTTTCAAAAATCATTAATTGATGATCATTTCTTCCTCCCATGATTCATCATTGTTAAGTAACATTACTTATATATTCGACTTACATGTCTTCCGTTTTTTTAATTAGGTATATTCCAAATAGTTATGAAATCTTAAAGGTAAAAACTTTACTACCATTATTCTTTCTCCATGGTCTAAAAATAATTTGAAAACGAAATATTACAATTGTATACTAATTTAATTTTATTAAGTAAATTAAAATTACTTTTAATAATTATGTATATATATCCTTTATAGTCGTAATTAAATTGGGCCACTATTAAAAAAATTATCTCTTACAGTTTGTACCAGTAACTGAAGAATTGGATATCAAAATTGTCAAGATCAATTAGAATGATTGAAAGGAATAATAAACACTATCCTTAAAAGATTGTGGAGCAATGTCCATTCTTTTTAAAAAAAAAAAACTGGACCAGATCAGAAAGTTTGAGGATCAATTACTTAATCTATTAGATTCAGTCTCTATGACTAACAATTTTAAAATAAAAATATTATTTGTTATATTGACTAAATTAAAAATTATATTATAAGTTTAAAATGATTTATCTTTAAAATAATTTTATTATTGATACAAATTTATAATATTCATAAAAATTAAATTTTAATAACTAATGTTCATAAAAAAACTATTAGTTTATTCAATGATAAGCTGGCTTATCCCGTTTTAGTCCACCAAAAACAGTAACGGGTACACTGATCCATCATAATAGAGATTAGCGAGTTAGCGGACCAGTCCTCCAATATTTTTTTAAAATAAATTTTTTATAGTTTTTTTAAAACACACCTTTAATTATATAAATAATTTTTAAATTTTTTATATTAACTACTATTTTTATTAGATAAATTAAAAAATAACTATATTTATGTATTAAAATAACTTATTATAATTAATAATTTAAATTTAATTCATTTATTTTTATAATTTAAATTATAATATATTTATATATTTCAATAACATAATAAAAAATAAAATTGTAAATATAATCATTTTATTTTATTTTAATATATAAATATTTTTTTAAAATTAGTAAACTGGTTAACTCTTTCCTCCTTAACCTATTAGGTTGACAAGATAAGTAGAACGAGACAAAACAGGTTAATAAGTTAAAACTATTAACCCACTCCATCACATTTTAGGAGACTTGGTTCTCAAAGCTCATATGTTTTATCATACTAATTTTATAAGCTAATTCTTTAGTATCTAAATTTTGAAATTTATAAACACTTTGTTTGTGTCTAACTGAAACTAATTTTTTCGTAGGTATTTATCATTTTAGATACGATATAACTAGTCTCAAATTAATAAATAAATAGGTAAACAAAAATAAAAGTTTCATTTATTAAATATTTATATTAGTAAAGTTAACCGATGTTTCATAAATAATTAAACATTTCGTTTTATTAAATAGTAATATTAATGAAAATTTATTTAAATTATAAAATAATAGATGAACTTTATGACATAACGAGATTTATGATTATGATGAATTTTAATAATAATAAAGTGCATTAAAAAATATTAAGAAATGTGTTATTATATTTTTGTTTATGTTCTTCGATTGCATGATATGTTATATATATATATATGATTATTATTTTTGTACATGATTTATACGTATTTTTAACATAAGAACAAGAAACCAAAAATAACAATTGTTTGAATCCAACATTCAATTGGACTTGTACTATGTTTAACAAAGGAGAATAAAACATTGGGCCTCTAGTGTATGGAACAAAAACAGGCCTAGAGGAAAACTTCATCAGGATAATGAAACCAACCAAATATCTCAACCGAACCTATATAAATAGCCGTCCAATTGAATTTTATTTTTCTTCTTTGTTTTATCAAATTATAATAATTTTGTATAATTACATAAAATAGAAAATCAAACAAGATCTTGGAATTAATATATATATATATATATATATCTTTTTTCAATGAATTTAAAAGGTTTTTTTCTAATAATTTTTTAATTTTAAATAAATATTGATTGAGAATATTTTTTTTTATTTTATATTTGTATCATCCTATTATGATTATGTGACAAATATGTTTTGTATCTTAAAAAAAATAACAAAATGAAAATAATTTTTCAAGAATTACTATTTATAATTGATGTACAAATATCGCAATCTCATATTCAATATTAACGGTGTGTATTTCAATTTTTAAACTTTTTTTTTTTCATTATAACCACAAAAGACAATCAATAAGATTCTAGAAATACAAGTTTTGGTCTAGATAAAAAAAATAGACCTCAATCATGATTTTTTGTGTACACTTTTTAGTATAGTTTTATGAAGGGATGAAAAAGAGATTTTAATCATTATGTCTATTTAGTTTAAATTTCACACATAAAATAATAAGATAATGTTTCTATAAAATTAACCTTGAATAAAGTGACGACAATAAAAAAAATGAGGAACTAATAGTAATGTGCCATATAGTGATAATGGTAGGTCATTGATGAAAGAAGAGTTGTGACACAAGGAAAGAAGAGAAAAAACTAGTTATGAAAGAGGGAGAGACGCCCCACTTGCAAATGTGAAGAAGATTACAATATTTGAGAGAAATGAAAGAGACAATGTCCAATGGTGCTTGTAAGGAAGACGTTGGTGGTTAATGGTAGTGGTAAGAGTAAACAAGTAAAAAGGACAACAAGTTCATAGGGAACAAGTTAAAAGAGTTTGTGATACAAAGTTGCAAGGAAGAAGTGAAGGGAAAAATATAAGTGTCTGAATATAAAAGATTTTATATCTATTGTACGAGGAGTTAATGTAAAATTATTTGTAAAAATCACATCAATTGCTTTGTAACTAATGTAGAATGTTGATACTACATTGGTTCCTTGTACATCCAATGTAGTATTTACTTATCGATTAAAAATTCAACTAATATAACATGTGACTTTTATATTTACAAAATTACCATTATATGTATTTTTACATTAATTTTTCGTTAAATCCTTGTTTTTGTACAAATGAAGGTTGCACAAAAACTTCAACTCTATGTTTTAAAGGAGACGAACAATAGAGTCAAGCATCACCCACTAAGATTTAGGATTAAATGTCCACCTATTTCCAATTGAGTATAAAAAAAAAATTAAAACTATTTGATTTGATGAGAAATTAGCACATTGAAGTGAAACATTTCTTCTATTTTGACTAGTTGTAATTTTTTTTTTCAAACACGCATTCCTCTCTTTAAATATCTCATTATCCATTCTTCACTTGTGATACTTATAATTAAAAATTAAGGATTTTTTTATTAAAAATAATAACTTTCTAACTACTTATTGAGCTATCAAAGCTTGTAATTTATCTTTTTGATAATTCAGGTTAACATAAATTATTACAATTACAAGAGTAAGAAAAAAATAAAATTAGAATCTTTTGAGAATTCAAGAATATTTAAAGAAAAAAAAAAGGTTTCATGATAACAATATTTTGAGAAAAGAATTTATTTTTTGACAAAAAGATTTATTATTTAATTCTAGATTAAAATTAAAGAGATTAAAGGATACTAAGTAAATTAAAGAATAAGGACGAGGAGGAGGTTTTCTTTCTAGCATACTTTTGGTGATCATTCTAGGAATGATCTCTCCCTCCTCAGGAAAACTTAGAAACTCATGAAAAAGTAATATCTTGGAGGAGATCTTATTAGAGCATATCATAGTTTTTCTACGTCCTCATTTTGTGATGGGACATGACCATGAGTAAGGACAAAGATCCACTTGGAGGACCTATGACAAGGACTAGATCAAAAAAATTAAAGAAAGTCCTTCAACAAGTATTATCCATATTATTTGAATACAAACCCACATTTCAAGGAGAAAAGACCAAAGTTGTGACTTGTATCACTTTGCTTCAATCTTTAAGTTTATTTAAATAATGACTCAATCCTTTGTAAAATTAACTGACCAAATTATGTTTTGCGTTAATCAATTAATGAATTTTAGTTTGGTTTTGTTTCAAGTTGTAATCAAGGCTCAATTGAAAACTTAGGCATCAACCTTTGGGAAACTAAGAGGGTGCATAACTAATTGCTTTTTAGTGACTTTTGGTTGCCACAATTTCAGTTACAATCAACCATTAAGTAGTTTTCAATTCCTAGGTTAATGGATCACTATTAACATTTATTTTTCTTTATTGAATCTTTATAGCTTTGATGATAAAACTTCTATATAAGTTGAACTATTTTTATCAAGAATACAAGTTGAGTTTTATTAAAAAATATTAGGGTTTAGCTCTTTTATCTTAGTGAGAGTGATTCCCCTAAGTTCTTGAGTGATTCAAGAATCCTTGACTATATCAAAGGACTTTCACATCCTTTGTAAGTTGTCTCCCTTAGAAAGAGTGATTCTTTCATTCCATCTTCCATATTAACCTCTTCTCATTTCTTCATTAGAACCCAAAAAACTCAATTCTGCCAAGATTTATTTTGTGGTTATAACTTCTGTTCTACTCATTCAAATTGAGTGTTTTTTTAGCCTAAATTGGAATTCAGAACGAGAACTTCCACCTCATTTTTGAATCACCTCAATTAGATTTTTATATCTCAAGATATTGATGTTTCTAAAATTTTACCCAACCTTGGAATTTTCACCACTTTCTATTCCACCTTCTCACTAATTTCCTAAATTTCCTATAAGGTTCTAACCCTGAAAATCCTTAGTCAGCCATTGTGCAAATGAGATTTATATTATTTTGCCTTTCAAAAGCCTTTCATTACTTCCCTGTGTTTTTGCTTAATTCTTTCAATTTTTGAGTGAACATTTGCATTGTTCTTCTTTTTTTTTTTTTTTTTTTGCATTTTCTTCATATAAGATTTCAAGTTATTAGTGATGGCATTGACGTCCATATTGTTATATGTTGAATTAATCATTACTCACCAACCCCATGGTGGACACCAAATATTCTTGTAAAAAAAAAAAAATACAATGACGTGTGATGCTTGGGCCGGTCACTTTTGAGAGCAAACTCTTTAGAATCTACTAGATCAAACTTTGTTGAGTGTTGAAAAAAGTGAGAGGTTTACCTAAAAAGATATTTTGATTCTTAGGTCAATATAAGAATGAGTATTGAAATAGCAAATAGAGAATGAATATTAATTTGTTAATAATAGAGTAATTCTATTTAAAAGACACTTACCATAATTATTTTAAGTAGATATTTATATCTATTTAATGTTGAATATTACCTTATTAGTGTAATATTATTTAAATCAAGTGATCAAATATATTAATTGTGTATTATTACCATAATATACATTTACATGGATTAATTGAAAAAATATTTTTATTAAACTTAATAAATATAAAAATCTATACAAAATGAAACTGAAACAAATTTACTTACAAAGAACATTATAATAACCATTCTAAAGTAAACCAGGTGTTGGAAAGGACAAAAGACATCTACAATATTCATAATGTTAATATGAAATATGCATTAGGACAATTTTAAAAGGATGACTTATTGATGAACAAAATCTTATTTCCTAGAAGTCATAAAAAAAATTGTAATAAAAGTAATGCGGTGTTAGGATTGACATAATCATGTCCTTTAGAAGAATTGGTTAATTTTGTTTAAATCTTGATTTTCAATTGTTAGATGCAAGGAAGAAGATGATTTTTAAGGATTTGGATACAAAAATAGTAAAATATATAAAGTAAAACCAATTTCCTAACAAAAAAAGTAATATAATATAAGAAAATAACAAAGGAAAGCCTGGTACACCTTAACTAAGAAAGCTATAAAGTGCATTGAATTATAAAGTAAAGCATTAAACCTATCCTACAAAGCATTTACATGTTAAAGTATTAAGAAAACATTGTAAACAAAAATTAAACTAATGAAACAAAATTGAAATGAAATTCAAAAGAGAAAATACTAGAGAATTGTGTGGAAAAATAGTAGCAAACAAAGATTGATTCTTCAATCATCAACTTGTTCATATGATTATAATTGATTCATGAAAATGAGATATTCAATCAAATAACCTTAACTACATTAATTATAATGGATTATAATAGTTAAGAGACAAATCTAAACCTCTGAAATAAGTTTTAATTGGTGAATAAATTATAAAAATATATTAGAACATGGTTGAGATGAAGAAAAATAGTAAAAATATAAAAACAATAAAAGAAATGCTAGAAAAGTGAATAAAGAAAATGAAAAAGGAAAATTAAATGCAAGAAGTGAAGAGAAATGAAACAAATATGATTCAAGGTAACTCGAATTAATAAACTTCAAATCATTATTCATATAAGAAGCTCTTGAGATTGACTTGGAAGCTAAACATCACAAATGAGATAAACACTACTAGAAAACTAGTTTTTTTCTGCCAATTTTCTTGCAAAAAATTGTTTAAATTTATAGAAAACTTATTTCTTGCAATTTTTACCAAAATTTTGCAAAAATATTCCCATGAAAAATGAAAATTTTTAGTAGTGAAAATTAGAGAAAAATGGGTTCTAAAACTTGAGATTCTAAAAATTGAAACTTAATTTATGTCTTTTGACTTGTAAAACCTATTTATACAACAATAAATATGTGCACAATATGCAAGACTCATAGTTTTATAATAAAACTCAAATAGTTTTTTTGTAGAATTAGACTTGTGCACTCGAATTCGTTCAACATATTTGTTGTTAGGTTAGTTACAAGAAATTGACTCGTGGATTCTATTTTTCGTTGACTTGAATCAACAAATTCTAGAATGAGCTCATTGACTAGCATTCGTTGAGCGAGTTTCATGTGCGCTCAACGGATTTTTCAAGACAAAACTTCTTAATTTTAATTTATCATTTCTAAAAAATAAAAAATAATTAGTTAAAATGTATAATTTAAATAATAAATTATAATCAAATATATTTATTTCCTTCTTATAAAACTATGTTAAAAGTTATTAATTAATTAAATAAATGTACTAAATATAAATAAAATGTATTCATTGTTTATAAAATAAAAATATTATTTTATCATAAATCTTTTATATATATATATATATAAATTATTTAAAATTAAATAAATATAATTAGTTTTGAGATTTATAATAATATATTTTATTTTTGTTAGTAACTCCATGTTCTTTCCTCATAGAATAATATAGCATGATAAACTGTACTTTATTTTTTAATGCTTCGAAAGTTATGATTTTATTGCCATGCCAATGCATAACGTCTGAGAGCTTAGAACAGGACATACAAGTCATCTTAGCGTAGTATGTTTGATTTTAATACACTTCAATAGGCTGCTGGATCCAACTGGTCCACAACATAAATGGGCTGCATTGACCCACAGGTTCCTGGACTAACCCATACATTCTAGTAAAAATATTAAAATTTTAATAAGTTAAAAAAATATTGAAATCATAAAAACAAAAACATTATAAGGTGAATTATGACTGTGTTTCAAAATGTCATGAATTAACATAATTCATGGGCAAGTCATAGTAAAAGAAAATAGGGTTATTGAACCATGACAAAGCGTATAATAATAAAATAAAAACCTTTTTTCTTTATTTTAAAATTTAAGAAACGATGTTTTAAAAACAAGTTGAAAAAAAAAAAACACAACCCCATTTTTATCTTAACACGATTATTTTTCAAATTTTTATTTAAAAAAAAAACGGAATAACTATCCTCCAAGCATCATTGACTTCTAATGAATGTTTTCTTTAAAATATTATACAACAGACGCAACATTTTAAATTAATGATATGTGAAAGGATTTGTCTAAATTGAAAGGGTATTCTAATTCAAAAAATAGTCCAAAGCATGCATTTTTTTCATTAAAAATAGACTTCATTGGTGCTGTCAGGTCTCGTTAACAATCAACTTTAATTTTAAACTTTTGATAAACAACTTCATCTGGTCACAATAAGAGGTGAAATAAGTAGAATCTTTTTTTCCCTTTTTTCTCTGTTTATTTTATAAACAAATTATTAATTATATAAAAATAAAAAATTCAAATGATTTTGGAAATCAACTATTTTCCTATAACGTAAAAAAAAAAGTGTATTTCTTTTAAATGGAAGATTAAGTACTTTTAAGTATTCTTTAGTTTAAATTACTAAATAAGATTTTGTTAACTTATTGCTTTATTTATTTTAAGAACATATTTTTATATTAGGAAGGAAATCTTGTTTAATATAGATGAAGGTAAACTTTTTCTGAAATTAATAATCAGAAATTGTTATTTTTTAATTTACACATAATTTATTATTTATTTATCAATCTCGTATCTTTTACAGTGTAAAAACAAGTTTAATATGATGTACTGGCCTAAAAGATTCGAAAAATAAATTAGGTGAGACAAAAAATTTGTAACCTCAATTTAATATCTCTAATAACTCACATAAGACATAAAATCTTATATTTTTTTTACATGAATTATGAGACAATGTATATATTTTAAATAAATTAAACATACATAATGCACATTAAATTTCTAAATTATTATTTATATTGGGTACATTTTAATTTTAAGAATGAGAATTAATTCAAGCCAAGATAATTATACGATACTTAATTGATATAATTTCTTCCCTATACCAAGTAATAGACTTTTTTTCAATATAAACATAATAAGGAGCTCATAATTTATCCAACATAATATTCTTATTTACAATACCTATATACATTTTATTAAACATAATTATACACAGAATCATATATAACAAGCAAATTAGAAACATATCATAATTAAACTCAAATTTTCAAACATCTAATACATAATAACCATGATATTGAAAAATTAATTCTAACAATAACACCTTGATCAATGCATTACTTTTGAAATTTTTATTTTTTTCGAATTTTATTTTCGCTCAAAGTTTAAGCACTTGAAAATTTTTGTTAAACGAATTCAACTCTAACATAATTTTTCAGAGTTGGATATTCATTGAAAATCCAGCTTAGTGAAATTAGCCTTCACTTAACATCCATATAAGCTTTTTAAGAAAAAAAATCACTTTAAATAGTTTTTGCATAATTTTCGTTAAGTGAGTTCAGCTCTCGCTCAAATCATTTTTCACTGGTGCTACTAGAAGATTTTCATTGAGTGAGTTTTGTTCTCCCTCAGTGAAAATTTTTTCTTCCTCTTTATAAATCGATACTACCTCAAATTCACTAAGTGAATTCACCCTTTACCCATCGCTAATTTTGAATATATGATTAGAATCATTAGAGCAGTTACCTCCCATATCCACTATCTAAAAATCTACTTGAAATATGAGATTATTCACTTTTACTAAGACATCTTCTACAACTCCAATTGATTACACTGTACTTCTATTTGTTAATTATATTGCATAAATTTCAGGAAAAGAAAGGAGTACATGACCAAAGGCATCACATTGATTGTGAAAGCAATGAGGGGAAGATTGATGGAAATGTTCCTGCATTCCCAAGAGATGATTTTGATGATGATTCAAGTCAACTACATTCAAGTCAACACCATTCAAGATGAATTTAAGGACAAACTGAATTTATGACGTAGGTGACAATGTGAAACATTTCCCTATATGCCAAATATATATTTTTGATAAAGATGATGATTCAAGCAAGCCCAAGATGATTACTAAAGACTAGATAAAGTCTTAGAATACTGGATATGGAGGTACAAGCTGATGAAGTAATATTATGCATAAGCCTCCAAAGCACAAGTGTGATAAAATTCATAACATGATATTTTTCACTGTCATAATTAATTATGATGCACCAGAAATGGAAAAATATTTTTCTCTATCATAATTAACTATACTTGGTAATATAATCAATTATGACAATTCAAATTTGAAAATATATCTATTTTAAAGAATAAATGTTTTTGAATACATCCCGATTTTCTCTATGATATTATTAATGTCCAACGACCATTTTCTGATGCTATTTTTCTATTTAATTAAGTTATGATGAAAAATAAAAAAAGACACAATTACAGAATTCGAAAATACAATTTACATTCAATCAGTTTTGAGAAAAAAAATTCTGAACAAGACAATAGAGATATTTTATACCTTTTGAGAAAACCCTCTTCTCTACTGCCTTCTTACTCTCATTGTTAATCACACTTGTTATTGGAGATTGACATTCTACAGGCTTCTACAATTTGTTGTCTCTATTACCCAGGTGTGTCTGTTCTTATTTTTATTACCTTCATCCTTTTTGCATTGGTGGAAAAAGAGGTGTTTATCATCCCTAGTGTGATTCTAGGGAGGGGTTCATCCTTAGTGGGATTCTAAGGAGGAGTTTTTCATCCTTTGATTTGTTCAGAGGAGGTGTTCATCCCTAGTGGGATTCTAGGGAGGTGTTCATCCTTAGTGGGTTTCTAAGGAGGTGATTGTCTTTTTAATTAGTTTACTTTTTACTGGTTCTTCTGCTGAGTTTATTGTAATTTGTAAACTGAATTTGAAAGATAGTGAATGGGGAGTCACTCTTGTGTTAAGAGTTGGTCGGAAGCTGGATGTAGAGTTGGCTATACCGAACCAGGTATAAATCTCTGTGTGCTCTTCTCTTTCCCTTATCTCTTTCTCTTTTCCTGATTATATTATTGCTTCCGCTTTAACAAATTATTGACTCACAAATAAATTTTTAATTTGACATCTATTTTAATTTGTACATCTATTCACCCCCCTCTAGATGTCATTTGTCTAACAGATTGAGGTTCTAAGGTCTAGCATTGCAATTTCAAACCTCTTGTTCCCAATGACACAAGGACTAATAAGTTCACTTGAACCTTTACACTCTTTAGGAATACATACATTAGGTGCACTAAATTAAACATAAATGTTCCTTCTCTTGTTGGTGCACATATCCTTGATAGCTTAGCATATTTAGAAATTTGTCTAAGAACTTCAAGTAAGGGTATATTAACCTCAACTTTTTTGGAAATATGCATGATTTCTTTGTACAACTCCTCACCCTTCTTTGTGTGCAAATAATTTATAGATTGAAGGAATGGAACTTGAGTTTCTAACTATATAGGGTTGCTAGCATCAATACTAGCTCGAGGTGTTATTAGTGATTCTATGGACACTATTTTTGGTGTAGTAACATGGTTTTTAGTTTTTGTTTATGCTTCCACATGAATTTCAAGTCCATTTTTTGTTTTTTCATGTGAATCTTCATTAGATACAGGTCCAACAAGTACCTTCCTTGTCTTTAAGGTCATAGAACTTACATTTTTTGGATTAATTATAGTTTGGAGGGAAATTTATCAAAATACCTGGACTATTGTTGGTTCACTGTATTGGCAAGTTATCCAATATGGTTTTCAAGTGATTTTATATTTGGTTTAGTCCTTTGCTAAAATTGGAGCATATTCATGGTCATTTGCCTCATTAATTTTTTCTAAAGATGGTTGGATTTCACTATTGAAGGATGTAACATATTGATATTGGCCAAACTATGCAGTATTTTGTTATTTTGGTTTTAATAGGGCTAGTGGAATGGTGGATTTCGTGGAGGCATGTTTTGTTGTGGAAAATATAGATGTTGGGTGGAGATGAATAATTTAGGTGTTGTGAAACATAATTAGGTTGTTGCACATGAAAATTTTGTTATTGCATGGTTGTGGTTACAATAAATTAGCTTGAATTTGAACATATATTGAATTTACTCAAAGATATGCACCTGCCACACTACTTTCTTTAAGTTTATATATCCAACATAGATACATAATTGGAACATATTCTCTCATGTGAGAAGGTTAACCCCTATGATGTACTAAATACAATTCTTTTTCATATCGCATGTTAAGTATAGAAACACCTTTATTTGATTCTCATCACCTAATATTTTTCTTTATGTGAATCCAACATTAAGAAAGTTAGAGTATTTAATTCAAAATCTTAAATTTATTACATTACCTACATCCCATTGTAGTATTTATTCCTTGCTTAAGTGATTTATCTTTGCTTGAGGAAGATTCAATTCTTGTTATCACATTTTTCTCTGAAATGTTCTCATTTAAGTGAGATATTGTTGCTTGAGTGAGATACCTCCTCGATTGAGCAAGATTATAATATTGACTACGCTGATCCATTTGAAGCCTTTCGCTTGGACAAAAAATTCTCATTTAAAAAAAAAATAAGACTGAGACAATTATCTCTCATCTACAAACACTTTGTTTGAGCAAACATAGTTTTGCATTAGCAAAATGAACTAAGACCAATTATACAATCTAGAGGTCTTATTACTCAAGTTAAATTCTCTCTTTTAAAAGAAAATTATGGACATTTCAAGTTTTATATAATTCTTTATTAAAACCTTCCGTGTCAATTCAAGTCAATTACTTATTATGCATAAATATAGTGCCTCACTATAAACAAATCAAATTAGTCAAATAAAATTAGAAAAAGATAAATATGAGTGAGAAATCTTAAAGAAAAATAAAAAAAAATATTTTTTATTTTTTTAAATTAATTTAGAAAATTAATAATATATATTTAATAAAATTTTGAAATTTTATTTTTTTAATGATCGATATTCTTAAGTTAATAAAATATTTTAATGATGAAGAATTTGTTTACACATTTGAATGTTTAAGAATTTTTTTATTTAAGATATATTTAAATACATATCACATTATCATTAAGTTAAATAAAAATTGTTTAAGAAATATTTTGAAATTAAAACTAATAATTGTTTTCATGAGTGACAAAATTTGATGATATTTAAAAACATTAAATATGTATTATCGTAGATGGTGACCCACCAATCAACTGCAGAGTCTGCAACAGTGTGACAGAATAGCAGTCTTCACTTTCACTCGTCACGTTACCATTTTACCGCATACAAACACTCTATCCAACGTTTCTCTAATTTATGTCTCAGGATTTTTGTCCTCTCTCTACTGCTGTCTAATTCACTTATTTTAAATCATTCTAATAACAGTTCTTAGTGTAGGAATATGTAAAAAGATAATTTGTCATATTTAAAATTTTTATTATTAATATTTTCTCAATATTTTAAATTGAAAAATAATTTGACAAAACGAAATAATTATGTGGATAAAAATAAGGAGTACTTTCCCCTTTTTTTCCGTGATAAAAGATAAGTTGTTTAAAATTTAAATATTTTTTGCATATCGTGTTCAGTGACAGTTGGTAAAAACAACTTATTGGTTAACAACTTCCTAACTAGTAAAATAAAATAAAAACGCGAAAGATATTCGATAGTTAATAAATTAATGTGAAAACTTTTATATTTAATAGAGTAAAATATTTTTTATAATTTTAATATAATTTATAATAATTGTTTTCATAATTAAAATCCTAAATACACTTATATAATACTCTTTTTAATTTTGTAAAATTTAGTTTAAAAATAAAATATGTTTAATGGAATAAAAAACTAAACTGGTCTATTTTCTTAACAATAAAAAACTTATAAATATATTTTCACATATATATATTTTATTTATTAACTAAAATATATCAATAGTTGTAAACTTTATTAATCATAAAATAAATTACGCTAATAATTCACAAAATTTGTTAAAATTATGTTTTTTTTACTTTTCCTTGCACTAATATTATTAATTATTTTAAAATATTATATCAAATCTCTTATGCATTACATTAATTTTGTTAATTATTTGAAAATACTGTACCAAATTTTATTATATAAAAGATAAACATAAATATAATAATTTATATAATGGATTTTGATTTTGATTCTTGCAATTTTTGTTTACTTTTTATTATTGTAAAATTTAAAATTATAATGTTATATTTATAAAGTAAATGAATTTTAATTTTAAATATTGCAAAGAATTTTTATTTGATTTCATCCTCAAAATTTTAAATCACTATTAGGAATTCATAATATTTATTTAAGAAAATTAAATATCGCACGTTGACGTTATATTATAATTACAATACACGCTACCTGGAATAGTGATTTCTTCATCATATATATATAATTGTTTATTTTTTTTAGAAGAAAGAGTTTTTTATATAAAATAAATTATTTATTTTGATTTTTAAATTATTTGGATAAATTTATTAAGAATAAATAATAAAAATAATAATTGTTTACTTCTTTTAGGAAATCTGTTTATCATAAACAGAAATACAGTAGAAGAATTTTATTAAAAAAATTATTTTAAAATAGGAAGATTTATATAATATTAATTTTAAAAAAAGAAAATATATTTAGTAATTATTTAAAAATAACTTAACAATATTTTTTAAGCAGACGTAAACAAACTAAATATCATGGATAAAAGGTAATAATTTGTAATTTTTGAAGGATAAAAATAAATATTTTCATAAGAACCAAAATCGAAACTTATACGTAATAAATATATTTAAACCTAAAAAATGTTACTTCAAATGTGTAATATATACTCAACAAAATTCCAGCAATAATTGATTTGATAGATATACTCTCAAACATAATATAATATCTATTAAAATATGTACAATGTTTAATAAATTTCATTTCAATATAGAATGTGTGATTGTGAAAAATGTTTAGTATTTCTCTTAATATATTATAATAATCTTATTAATAAATATCCCAAGAGTACTTATTAAAAAAATAAAAAGTTTTTTCTTACAAAAAGTATTATAAAATATATATTTAAAAATACCTAAAAAACATATTATTACATATTCTAATAATTAGTCATCTCATAAAATATAGTAGGGATAGTGTTTACCTCTGTCCTGTTAGGAATTTTTTTGTCTCATATTTAGTTTATTACCCGCAAGTATCTATGAATATTTATAGATGTATTTTTTTAATTTTTAGTTTAAATATTTATTTTAAAAAATATAAATCTAAATAAAATTAATCTTTATAAAATGTTAATTGTAATATAAAAAATAAATTTTAATAATATTATTTTAAATAGTTTTAATTTTATAAATTTAGTTAAAAAAAAGATAAATTTATAAATTATAATTCTAAATAATTCTTTAATAATATGTATTTTTCTTATCAATAATATCTATTTAATATAGTAGTAACATTATTATTATTATTATTATTATTATTAAATAAATAAATAAAAAGTATCTTTGTTGGTAAGACCCATACAAAATCTAAGTCCCCTCTAGGCTTTGACCACCACGAGCCTCTTCCTCCACCTCACATCACAACTCAACTCAATAACTTCCTCTCTCCCACCACTTTCTCTCTCTCATCTCTTTCAACTCTCCAAAAGCTGCAATCTTTCTTTGTTTTTTCCTCTTCTCCTTGATCCTTCCAACTTTTCTAGCCCTCTCCATTGTTTTCCATTCTGCAATCACACCACACTGCAACCAGAGCCACTCTTTTTCTCTTTATAGCACAGTGGCTTTATCTAACCAAGCTTTGATGGCTGTGCTCATGATTTTTCACCTGCTTGCAATATTTGTGACTGCTTTTGGAGGTAAGTGTTTCTCTTTTCTTCCTTCTTTGTTTCCCTTAGGCCATTTCGGTTCCCTTTTCTACGTTCCTTCGGGTATTCCTTGACCTTAGTCCAACAATATGAATATTCTCTAATGGGTTTTTCATATCATGATGTCTACTGGCTTTTATTAAATATTCTTTGTCCTCTCTCTCTCTCTCTCTATATATATATATATATGTATGTGTGTATATATATATATATATATATGTCTATTATTCATTATATGGGCATTGTGCTTTGATTAGTATACCCACCTCAACTATGAAAGTTGTGTGTGTTTTTTTTTTCTGTCATGCTCAAGATTCTCCCTGTGGGTTTACATCTTTCTCTCTCTCCCTCTCTGTTTTAGGTGGGGAATGTGAAACCCTCTTGAAAAATATTAGCAACTCATTGTGTAATACAGACCATTAATTTATGTAATACTCTTCATTGTGAAATTCACGTGAGTCACATTAAATTAGTGGGTCCCATTTTGCTTTTGATGGTCTAATTTACAGAAATTCAGATAAATTTCAATGAATAGAAGAACCAATACAAGAGAGGGTGTGTCTTCAAAAAGAAAGTGTTCTTTTTTCAGCAGTTTTGCTTCTCTTGTGGTTATTCTCATCATTATATTTAGCTTAACTGTTTATTAAGGCTTAACCTTGTTACATGCAACATGAGCATGACGATGCCAAAAAAGAAATTTTGGGAAATATATTTTTCTTTTTTCTTTGTGCAGAATCTACGCCATGTCCTTCCTGTCTTTTAGTGGGATTTTGGGAATAATGTCATTGCGTCCCAACTCATCACACTGTTCTTTTGCAGTTGCGTTTAACCACATTTTTTTTGAAAAAAAAAATGTCAGACTAAAATACTCTTACTGAGTAATGAATGGATGTGGTGGTATGTGGATAGAACTCAATGTTTATTTCAACTTATTTTGAAAGGTAAGTATTTTGGGCATGTTTGGTCCACTTTCAAGCCCTTGTTTCTTTGAATTTTTAGAAACAGAAAGAGTATTCAAACAGACCCTCTCATTTACTTTAATTTTTCTAAGAAAACTTTTGAAAAATAAGTGATCATTTCTCTACAATTATGGTAAATCAACACATGCTAGAAGCAACAATTAGGCCTAGCTTCTACAAGACTTGATAATCAAAGTACATCATTGATCATTCTAACCTCTGCATTTACCCTGGAAAATGTAAATTAGCATTCATTTCTAATTTTAAAATTGATAATTTAAAGTTATTTCTTTTTATCAAGATGAACAATTAGACAATCTATCCCTTCTTCATACTTTTGTTCTTAGAGTTTCTGCCTTATGTTCTTATAGTATTCTGACTGTTTAAGCTAAACTGTGGAAGGATTTAATTCTTCACTGTTCTGTTCTAGCTTTCTCACTTATGGAACTGAAAACCATAGCTAGCTGTCTTCACAAGTAGACAGGTAAATTGACCTGGATTCTAAAACAATTGAATAATTCTCCTTTTCATGAATCATAATGTTCTTAAAAAATGTACAACAAGTTCATGGATTTGTTATATTTTTATATTTTTTTGACACATTATCCCTCTGGTTGTAAGAGATTTCCCTACTTTTTGGTATAAAACTATCTCCAAAAAGGTTATCCTCTGTGGCTGGAATATTCTTATTGCACCAAAAAACAAATTAAATACTGCCAAATCAGATTGAAAAACCTAGGTTATGGATCAGTTGCCAGAATTAGTCTTAAATGGATGGACTTTACATTCAGTGTTTGCAACCCACTGTAAGCAACCTGAAGCTAGGTCCAAGCCAATGATAGGGGACACAACAAAAAGATTAAACCATCAATTTGAACCTGATTCACCTTCTCTCCTAACTAGTCCTCAAACTAATGAAATTATAAAGTGGTCTCTAAGTATCATGCTACATAGTCTCTCAAGTATTGAAAATTCTTCAAAGTAGTCTCTCAATGATAGTAAAATATATCATTCCAAGGACTAAATTGGTGGACAATACTTTAGGGACTACTTATATAGTTCTGTTAGTTTCAGGGCTAATCAGGAGACAGAGAGTGTGATACTTCAGGGGCTAAATTAATTCAGCCAATGTGCATAGTTTATACCGTAGCAATCCATGGGACAAGTTGTATAGAAGTACTATTAATTACCAAAATTGGTTATATCAATAGAGAGGTCTGTTATGTTTTTTACATTTCTATGAATTTGATTCGACGTGAATGTGTTCTTAAAAATTGAATATCTTTCTTTGTTAGTCTTTGCTATCAAGGATATTATTTGAATTATGGTGGGAGGAGAAACCATCTTTTAGCTCACTGCTTATTCTCCCAAAAAATTTATTTATTATTATTTTTCTGCTTCTGAAGGTTGCTTTTCAGCTTTAGCATCCGTATGCTAAAAGTTTAATGCAAATTTTAACTGCATTTCTTGATTTCCTGTAAATTGAAACAAGGATTTATGACCCACTGGTCATGCAAGAGCTGCGTGTTTTAAATCATTGAAGAGCAGGAAAAGAAATTCATTTACATATTTAGATTTGCTGTTACATAGACAATTTCATTGTTTCTTTTGGATGGTGCTGCATTTGGATTAGACAATTTCATTGTTTCTTTTGGATGGTTATAACTCCAATTCACTGTTTTATCTCATCAGCATCAGGTGGAAACTTTGTCTCACTTTTCTGAAAATGAAAGATTCTTTTTGTCAAAAGTCCTTCATTTGTTGTTGTTCTCTGCAGATGCTTTTATTGGTGTCAACATTGGTACAGCTGTGACTGACATGCCAAGTCCAACAGAGGTTGTGGCCCTTCTTGAGGCTCAAGGTATTCAACATGTTAGACTATATGATGCTGACAGAGCCATGCTCCGTGCACTTGCCAACACAGGAATCCGTGTAATTGTTTCTGTTCCTAATGACCAGCTTCTCGGCATTGGTCAGTCCAATGCCACGGCTGCCAATTGGGTTTCACGCAATGTCATAGCTCATGTTCCTGCTACCAACATTACTGCCATAGCAGTTGGTTCTGAAATCCTAACTTCCATCCCAAATGCAGCTCCTGTCCTAGTCTCAGCACTAAAATTCATTCAAGCTGCTTTAGTTGCAGCCAATCTTGATCAGCAAATCAAAGTCTCTACTCCACACTCTTCTTATATCATCCTTGACTCTTTCCCACCTTCTCAGGCATTTTTTAATAAAACTTGGGATCATGTCATGGTTCCCTTGCTCAAATTTTTGCAATCAACAGGTTCTTATCTTATGCTCAATGTGTACCCTTATTATGATTTCATGCAAAACAAAGATGCAATCCCTCTAGACTATGCTTTGTTCCGGCCCTTGCCCCCAAATAAAGAAGCTATTGATTCCAACACCCTCCTGCATTA
This sequence comes from Sphenostylis stenocarpa, assembly GCA_963425845.1. Classification (NCBI taxonomy): domain Eukaryota; kingdom Viridiplantae; phylum Streptophyta; class Magnoliopsida; order Fabales; family Fabaceae; genus Sphenostylis; species Sphenostylis stenocarpa. The sequence goes on along the minus strand of OY731401.1, from coordinate 76,106,822 downwards.
TACTAATGTCTTTGATGCAGTTGTTGATGCTGCTTATTTTGCAATGTCGTATTTGAACTTTACCAACATCCCTATTTTAGTCACTGAGTCAGGATGGCCCTCCAAAGGAGATTCGTCTGAGCCGGATGCAACTATTGATAATGCTAACACCTACAATAGTAACTTGATCAGGCATGTCCTTAACAATAGCGGGACTCCTAAGCAACCTGGAATTGCAATTAGCACTTATATTTATGAGCTCTATAATGAAGACTTAAGAACAGGTCCAGTGTCTGAGAATAATTGGGGACTGTTTGATGCTAATGGAGCTCCAGTGTATACCTTACACTTGACTAATTCTGGTACTATATTTGCAAATGACACAACAAACCAAACCTTTTGTGTTTCTAAGAGTAATGCAGATACTAAGATGCTTCAAGCTGCACTAGATTGGGCTTGTGGACCGGGGAAGGTGGATTGTTCACCATTGCTGCAGGGTCAACCGTGTTATGAACCAAATAGTGTAGCTGCACATGCTACATATGCTATCAATGCTTACTATCAGCTGATGGCTAAATCTCCAGGGACCTGTGATTTCAAAGGAGTTGCCTCTGTCACAACTACCAATCCAAGTAAGGGGTCTTTACATATAAGTCATATCTAAATTGTTGGATTGAAAAATATCAATACACAAGTTAGAAATACTTTTTCAGGCTTCTCTACTTGAAGTATAGAATCTCTCTAAAGCACTTGCAGCTTAAATCCAAACAGACTTGTAATGAAAATACATGTGTAAACTTGGTACCCTTGCACATGTAACACACCCTATCTAGATTTGATGAATGAAGGACGTACAAGCAGTATGGATTTTTGTGAAACTTCTGCTATGATTAGTACCCAAGCATTTGGGGAACGTCCCTCAAAAACTAGATTTTCAGGGAAGAACCAACCAAACACTTAAACACTTAAATATTCTATTCCACTCAATGTGAGATCTTGATACCCCATAATGCCCAAATTCCTATCATGTTATTTGGGGGAAAGTATTTTATGCAAGATGCATAAGATTGTGAAATTCAAATTTCATGAGATTGCCTCAAAACCATCTTTGAAATTACAGATACCATAATTGATGGCTATTTTCTATTCCTTTTTTTTTTCTCTTGAAAAAACATTAGCCGTGTTTGGCTCTCAATAATCATTAGCTTTGCATAAAAGAAATTCTAAGAACGGTTTCTTTAATTCTAATTACTAAAAACGCACCCTTAGTGATTACATTCTGTTATCTCATTTGGTTCAAAATTAAGCCTCTTAAAATGGTCAATTATTTTTTTGCCATTTGACTTATAGTTGCTATTTTTGCAGCTTTTCCCTTTGTTAACTCATATCTGTCACACATCAGAAAAAAGCCTTGCATGCACAAATCTCACTTTCAAGTTGTTCAGTATTTTAACATCACTGATTTATTGTATTTTCATTGTCACAGGTCATGGTTCCTGTATATTTCCCGGAAGGTATGATTTCAAGTTTATGTTGATATCTATATATTTGATATAATATTATTTGTTGATTACATGTACTAGTTGCCTTCTCTTTTGCCTGACATATTAATAGTCTTTTTTTATTTCCAATTCTCTTGTCTTCACAAAAAGGCTGAAAATTTAATGTTGCATATGCTTATCATATTTTGTTGTCTCTTTATATTTTTTTACTAGTGCTGGAAAAAATGGTAGCAGCATAAATGGCACAGCATTGGCTCCATCTACCAACTCCACAAATTCTGGTTGCTTGTCACAGTATTACAGTGATGGATCTTTAACAAGCTCTCTCATTCTTACTTTAATTTTGAGTGTAGTTGTCTTGTAAAACTTAATGGTTCAACACTCTTCATTCTAAAAGATTGCTGCATACCCAATTTTGTGTTCCTCATGTAGAGGATTCAAAGGATGGCGAGGTTGGTCAAAATGTATATTGGCAATTGTAACGTGAGTTTTCCATTCAATTTTTGTACAAACGAGGAAGAATTTATTTAAATCGTTGCTGTAATTACCTTGTTAGGCCTAAATTTGTTATTTATGTTTCAACTAATTAGTTTGGCTTATTGGTAGAACTTGTACTTTTCTTTCCTGTGAGTTGTTTATTTCATTTTTTTTAATTAAAAAGATTATCTAACGACATTTATAAAAGCACAATATGCTAAAGGAAAAATATTATAACAATGAATAAACAAGTGAAATGTGTGATATTCACATCCTCGTTATTTAGAATCTTTGTAAGTTATAACTTCTTTAATATATGTTTTATAGTTTATAATATAATTTAACTAAGAATAGAATATGAAATATGAAAAAGATAACAGAAAAATAATTGAGAATAAAGATTCATTTATACTCATCTTTCTTAATGCAAGTTGATGCTTTAAATAAACAACACCCTTGAACTCACATGATCAGTGTTTTACTACAACGCTCAAATTATTAGGAAAAAAAAAAAAACTTTTGTTTAAAGGTTTCGACTTTAAGAACTTATGCTTTCATGAATTTATATATGATTTGATAATTTACATTGTTCAATTAATGGTGATCTCTACGATCTATTAGTTTCATGGCTTCCAACTACAAAATACCATGCTTTAACAAAAACCAATGAAAGGACATGTGAACATTTATCTATGAGCATGTTTCATTATATACAAACTATTGGGCAAAAGTATCAACCATAATTTTTATTTTTTTTCATCAGATGGAAAATTCTATGAAATGTTATGGTGAGCTGAACAATATTTAAATCTAGTGACTTATTGGCACCACAAATTCTGCATTGAAAATGCTCTCCCGCAGACTACAAATCCAAATAAAATTGCACCAAATACTCTTTTCTTTGTTGAATAGGAATACATCAACTACATCACAGAATACAGGTGTATTTAAATGTTTCACTTTGTAATTTTACACATCCCAGTTTAAAATTGTAAACATTTTTTCCAAGGAAGCATGCCTCAGAGTTGTGGAAGTTGTCAATGGTCCAATGGCTCAACTGCTGTCTTGAAAAGAAGGATATAAACCTTATCAATGGAAAAGTACAAGAAGCCACCAAGAGAATGTGTGACATAGGAGCCAAAGCTAGTACCCACGATGCAGTGCCAAGCTGGACCATATGAAGAATCAAATTCCTGTAAGCCCAGTAAGTTTCTATCATTAGCCATCCAAGTTGTTCACACCAGCAAACAAAACTTATATCTTCTACCATAAACCATAGCTCAAGAAGGGAAAAAGGTAAAGACAATAATAGCCAGCAATAGGTTTTCAAGCAATGTCAAGGCATGCTTGCTGTGAGTATAATAGATGAAGCAAGCAAGCATCACTCAAGAATCATGTAAAAATCAAATTAGTCCCAAAGATAGCATAACTAATTTAAATGTTACTGACATTCATTTTATAAGAGAGGCAAACTGATAAGGATATTTACCCACCTTCATTATTTAACTGAAAATTACTAAGCCTGAGGTCAAGAACATCAACTATTGCACAAAATCCTTATGCATGACTGCTATAAGTAGATTTGCTGCAACTCAACATGCCCTTCCATTTCAATGATCAGCTGTCAACAGACATTGGAATTTTATCACTTCTGATCTGAGTTCTGTTTTCACTTTGGTATGTATAATATAGGAATAGCTACAGAACTCACACAGTAAGTAAAATATGGGCATTCTTGACCAAACCAGATGCAAAGACTACTTCCAAAAATTCATTCTAATTACAATTCTGTGTTCCTTCCAAGTTGCTATCAAAAAGATACAAGCTTGAACATTTGAATCCTTGTGACAAGAGCCTTGGGAGGAGCACCACACCACAAAAGCTAGATGTTGTATTCAGAGAGCACAATGCTTATAAATCCTACTCGAGGTCCTAACATCCTACCATGCTATGTAGCCCTAGTACCCCATAGTGCACTACTCATTTGACTAATCCAAGGCAAACACAGGAAGCTAGAAGACATGGTGGAACGCTCTGCTATCAATTCGTAAGAACTTTGGAAGAATCACACCAAAAAAGTTACTTATTGTAGTTGCAGAGCCAAAGGCCTTATAAATCCCACACTAGAATCTCCTACTTATAGTATGGGACTCAAGTTCCATACCTTGCTATCATATCCTAGAACCTTTCAATGACAAAATTCCATTTATACTTGCATATTTTCCCAAAGATAACAAATTGTAATAGCATCTTCATCAACTCATCTGAAACCTTTAATTTAATATAATAAAAGAGGATACATAATACAAGTGGTGTTGGATCTGTTTTTGAGGATTAACCACTGTTGCTTTTCGCTTTATATTTATTTACATACACCTACTCACCCTTTACGCATGTGCAGTTGTTTGATATCATTAAAAAGGTGGTAACTAAGGAGCAGTCTCTCTATTGTTGCAAAGCGAGACATTTAACCCATGTTTAAGACATTTACATAGTCGATCAAGCATGTTACCATTAACAAATAAGAAGAGGAAAAACGTCTTGGGATAAAAGGAAAGAGAAAAATCTTATTAGTTGAAGTTAAATCTGCAGACAATGTATGACCTCTTTGATTTCTATTCTTAACATTTACTATTTTCCATAACTTTATATAAAGATGACTCCAAAATTAGACTCAGCAATTAGACCGTCAGGATGTTGGACAATAGATAGTGCTGGCCCAGGTGTGTTAGAAAGTAAGTGGAGTGTGAAACTGTTTGATGAACCTTCCACTGGATTGGTAGTTAGACTGTCTAGTACTGTTGTATTGTAAGGTCCTTTACTATACTGATTGATTAGACTATGATCTGAGAATCTGGGAACCTGGGAATGGAGAGCAAGAACAATGATAAGAGAAGAGGGAAAAAGAAAAGGGATTTAAGGACATGGCTTCAGATCTGGAATCTTACCACATTATTATCAATATATGTTAATAAATTAAGATTCAGAAGGCAAAATGGAAAATAAAACCGAAATTCCATGTATTGGTGAATTATGAGCACTAGATTGAAGTAAGGGTTGCTGCAAGTGCAGAATATGTGGTTTTGGTGCATATGAGAATGAAAGTGAGATAAAGGCCACAGAAAACTTCATGGAACCACCATAATAATTTTGAAACCCAAATAAAGGTTCAGAGACTTCGAGAGAATGATTTAGAAGGTTATTTAGGGTCAAAAATAGAATAGAAAGCTAGAAAGAATATGCAGATTGTAGGATCAAAATAAAGAGTTCAAGACCAAGTTAGCAATTGGAAAAGAAATATCCCTCCAACTCTACAAGTATTCAAAAATCACTCTTTCAGCATGCGTGTGCGTGTGACATATGTGGACAAAACTCACCATCTAGAAGGCAAAGAAACAGAAACAAGTTAGTTCCAACTAGCTGACTGAAGCATAAAGCAATTAGACACATTCCATTGATGTTAACCCAATTGACCTTATACCAACACCCAATATCAAAATCTGCATATAAATATGGCTAATATACTTAATCCGTTGATTATGTTGCATTATTATTTTCTTCTAAACTATAATAAGATCTAGCCAAATCAAAGAGTCAATATTAAATAAGACAAAACTAAATTGGAGCTAGTAAATGGAATTTTCCCTCAGTAATAATGATGATAACAAGGTTTGTATTAAAGATCAATGTAAACTAGAATTCCAATTCTGATTCGAGAAGAGCACTTAAAGTACAAAAGGAATCATATCTACGTTTTGTTCTATTAAATATTCAGTCACAAAGACACTAATTTCACTCGGCCAAGACAATTAGAATCAATAACAGCATTTTCCAAAAGTTTCTAAATCAGAAACTATTCACTTTGCATCATGTGTCAAAGATCAGACCACAAAAACAGATTTTGAAAGTTTTCCCAGAAGATAAAAGAAAAAAGAAAGAGTATATATATGTAACCTTCTTAAGGGCAAGTGCAAGGAGTTTACTGTCAAGCTTGTTGCCAGGTGGCAGAGATTCCAAGTGGAGACGTGCACAATGGAAGGCACGGTTCTGCAAAGGGAGGGGCATGTCACAAGCTCTGACATGAACCTTGAGGCTCTCACACTGTTCTATGGACTTCTTATTCAGTATCAAGCTGCTCAGAAACTTGCTCCTTCTCTCTAACTCTTTCTCTGCTTCTTCCATGATGCTGTGGCTCTGTGACCCTTTGTGAATATTATTTTATAATCTCATCACTCACATCACACCATAAACCAACACCAACCCTTTTCTTCTCTTGCACTTTGGCTTCTCACTGTGCTCACCACTCAGAGAGAGAAAGAGAAGAAGGAACTGCGCAGTGTAATGGAACGACTCTCGGAAGGAAGTTTAGAAAAAATAAAGTACAGAAGGGTTGTTTTACTCGTGCACTATATACACTCTGACCGATTTAATATTTATTTCTTTAGAGGAAGTTGATTTTCAGAGTACATGCTGCAAATTATGATAGACTATTCTTTATATTGATTAAAAATGCATTTGTATAAATTTTTTAGAGATTATTATAAAGATTATTGTTTAATCATTAATTATAGTATACGGTAAGATCATTAATTTTATAATAATTGTTTTGTAAATTAATTTTTTTATATCGTATAATTTTTTTTATTAATACTTAATAGAAGATAATGTTTTCTTTAACGTAATCTATTTTATACGTCACTTCTCAACTTATTCAATGGAAAAACACGAATAATTATATTTATGTCAACCATTATCTATACATATTATTTTTAATTGATTATTTGAAGAATTTTTTTTTATATGAACTAAACTTAATCTTTAGTATTTTTAGTTATGAGCTATATACTCTTAAGTATAATAAATATTGTTTAGGAGTAAAATCCAAAGATACTTTTTATATATATATTTTAAAGATAAAATTATAATAAAATAAAATTTTAAAAAATAATATCTTTAAAATATTTTTTTCTTTAAATTTAATTTGTCAATATATATAAAATGTTGTAAATGAAGTAAAAAAATCGCATTTAAATTTTAGATTAAAAATTATAAATATTAGGGTAAACATAAATTAAAAAAAGATTAATTATTTAATTTAAGATAAACATAAAGAAAAAAAGTTGGGTGGTCATTTTTGTCAGGATGGTTTAACTTATGTTGCACAATTAAAAATTTGATTAACTTGTTTTAACTAAATCCTTATGGATAACAAAGGAAAATGAAGTATCATAGTCACAAAATGGTATATTATCAAAGATGAAAAAACACAACAAAAAGGAAAAAAAAAATATTTTATAAAATTAAAAATGTCTCGTATTTATTTTTGGTTAAATTTTCGTTATAAATGGTACTGCCTTTGTTATACCTCCACTTGCAATGTATAGCAATTAGCACCACAAATTTTAAAAGATGCGAAAGATTACGCAATTACACAAATTTGTATACCAATACAAAACCTTTTCTATTTTAAATGAGTGATTGTTCCACTTTGAATTTCCATTAACAGTTATGATTAAGTGACAACATGAAAAGACCATGAAACTTGGTTGGTGAAAAATATATGAAATTGATAATATGAGAAATTTAATAAATAGTGTGGTCTTGGGTCGTTGTTTTTTTAGTTACGACGGAATAAAAGTAACGACAAACAAAGTATAGCATTAAATATGAGATCGGACAGTAAACCAAATCAACTATTAATGTTATTATTAATGTATGTTGTTAAATAAAATAAAATATTCAAAATCTAATAAATTATAATAAATAATTAAATTGTAAATCTTATTTAATAAATCATTTTAAAACATGTATCTTGGAACGTTTCGTCACAAGTCATAACATATTAAAAATAATTTATTTAAATATAAAAATCATTTTGCACGTTTACATGGTTTTAGGACCTAAACATGTGTTTTGTTGTTGATGGTGTCATGTGAATGTAATATGTGGCGGTGATGAAGGGGTTCGTCCCCTTCAAATTCAGACATAGAAACGGTAATTGCGGAGAAAGAAGAGTTAAGTTCTGGCCCACCCACGAATGTTCACCGATTCAACCAACCTATTACTATTATTAAATAAAATATATCATCTTTAAAAAATTAATGGAAAGTATTTTCACTTCTACAGTTATATATTATGCTGAAAGATGTTAACTTTATGAAATTAAATTATGTACGTATTAAAAATTCATACAAATATAATTTCGTTTATCTTTAGTTTGTGGTATAATTGTAGCTTATTTCTTAATGTAAATATAACTTGAGATATTTGTATAATTTTTTTTCTATTAACTCATTTCAATCGACTTTCAATAAATTAACAAAAACGACTTACAATTTATATAAAGAATTAGGGATTGTATTTTTTGGATTTAGGGATATCTCAACTATGTATACATAATTTTTAGAAAATCTTTAATTATAACATGATAATTAATTACGATGAATAATTTATTTATTATGTAAACGAGGAATATCCATCAAGATACATTATAATATTATAAATAAATTAAAATTAAAAAAATATGTCTTATTTATTATATTATTTATATTTTACTTGTAAATATTATAAAAAGTAATAGAGAATTTAAAATATTTTATAATAAAATTAGTTGTTTGAATATAAAATTTAAAAATTAATTAAAATTCAAAAAATTCATGAGATCATTTTAACTACTTAAAATAAGAGTAATTCAAATTTCACCTACAAAATAAGATTTTTTATTTTTTATTTTTTTTTCTTTTAAATCTTGGTCTCTTTTTTCATATTTTTTTCTCATATCACTTGACCTAGATAAACATTATCGAGCCTGATCCAATTTGTCATGGTAAAATTCAATCCAATATATTATCAGTTTGTTCTAAATCATTTTGATCTAACCACTCCAATGCAAAATCCAATTTTATTCTTAACAAATTCATTTGGTCATGGATTCATTAGACGTTGAATACATATTGACACATTTTCTACACCGGTTTTGATTGTAACCGATATAGAAAGTGTTTTTATTTTTTTGTTTCAGTCAAAAATTTGCTTAAGTTAGAGAATTGTTATTAGCAAAATTCAAACTTAGTACCTTAGAGTTGAAAGTTGATACTTCAATCATTAAGCTATTAAGATTTTCTCGATAAAAACTTACAAATAAATTATATTTATATACCAAAAAATGTATATTCGTGTAAATATATAAATATAAAATATATAAATACAAATATACTTATCTATTTTGATATATTTTTATAGTTATATATTTATATATTTTTATATATTTATATAGTTATATATTTATATGTTGGATATGAGAGTGCGCTTGAGGATGAAAGTGAGATTGACTCTCACTTGAGCGAAAATAAGTTAAAGTTTACTGAAATTCACTTGCTCAAGCGAAAATATCTCGCTTGAGCAAAAATTGGTATTTTTCGCTTAAGCGAATGACACATCTCTCAAATTTATTTTATATCATTATATAAATAAATTATAAAGATTATATTCCGTCATTAAATTACAAACTCATATAAAGAGATCCGCTCATAAATTTGACATCAAATTTTGAAAACTCACTCGACACACACTTTCACCTTCGAGCGTGTCTTCACATCCAACATATAAATATATAACTATATAAATATATCAAAATATATAAATATATTTGTATTTATATATTTTATATTTATATATTTACACACACACACACATATATATATATATATATTTGTATATAAATATAATTTATTTATAAATTATTATAAGAAATTTTTAGTAGTTTAGTGATTGGAGTACCAGTCTCCAACTCTAAGGTATAAAAATATAATATAAAAGGGAGATTCTTATAAAAGGGAGGGATATCTCTAGATAAATAGAGAGGTTGTAAATAAATAAAAATTATCGATCTGAAAAATCGGACTTTTCATATCGGATATATAGAACTGACGTTGAAAGTCTAAACTTTCAAAATCAATTAATGCAACGTCGGTTGTGAAACTACTGTTGAAGGTCTTCCATAACCCAACGTGAAAGGCCTTATCTGTAGTAGTGATTATATGTTGAATCTAATTTATAAATCTGTAATAAAATTTTTTATATTTGATAATAATTAAAATATTTTATTTAAACAAAAACGTTAAAATTCAATAAATTAAAATTATCTTATCCAAATAAATAATTTAATTTTAATATATTTAAATTTCCTAAAAATTGCATATACACTGTACAAACACAAAATATTTACAAAGAGTTAATAAAAGAAAACATTTCGTGAAAACATATAAGTGTGTAAAAAAAAAGTCAATCTTATAAAAGTTATTCAATTTTTATAAAAAAAATGTTAAACTTTCAATTATAAAAAAACATATAAAAATTCATATATGATTTACAAATACATATATTTACAAAAAAAATAAAAAATTCTTACCTCTCGAACTAATTTTAGTCTGAAAGCAATGAAATATCTTAAAATAACATAAAAAAAATGTTTTGTAAATACAAATTTAGGGATAGTTTATTAGATTTCATTTTTCTTTTTATATGTTTTCATTAAAATTATAAAAATATCATATTAAATAAAGTGATTTTTTTAATTTTACTTTTTACAATTGTTAATGAAACATGGAAAAGAAAACCGGTTTACAACACACTACTTGTTTATTCTTCTTTATTAAAAAGGTTATAATATATTCACAATCCTTTATTTCTCAAATTTCTATTCTATAATAAGATTTTTATATTATTATTTATTTATTTATTTTATTTTCTTTATCAATTAATTAAAAAATAATAATATTTTAAGATTATATAAATGATGTTTGAAAAAAATTAACTGTCAAAAGATTTTTTTTCAAACATTTTATATATAATTCTAAAATATTTTTTTAGTTGATTTATGAAAAGAGAATAAAATAAAATAAATACATAATAATATAAAAATTTAAAAATAAGTTATTAGTAAATGTTATATATATATATATATATATATATATATATATATATATATATATATATATATATATATATATATATATATATATATATATATATATATATATATATATATATATGGATTCTTACTGTATCATAACCATGGTTAAAAAGTGATATCTAATTAAGATTTTTTTAATCACACATGATTGTGTTTCTTTTTTCCGTTAAGTGTAAGATTCTAATTATGACTAGCTGGTTTCTATGATGATTTATGCTTGGTCTCAATAAAGTGACATGGTTTGTCTCAATAAAATGAGATATTTTTTTTTCATTTTTCGTTTTGTTTAAAAAGGAGATAAGACTTAATTCCTTAGTGTTTAATAGTGTGATTAGATGGAAATTTTTAAGAATTCTTTAAAACAACTCAATTATTTAAAAATAGGGAATTTTTAATTTGACGTCTATTAAGTTTTATTATATTCTTTTAAATTTATAATTTTTTTTATATTTTTAAATTTATGTGCTTTATATATATATATATATATATTCAATATTTTTATTATTTTATTATTTATTAATAATATATTATTTTACAAAGGGTATGATTATGTTTGATTACAAAGGGAGTGCTTCCATTTTCATGAAATGGTATGAATGCAATAAATACGTCGACTATTCCTTAAAGATTCTTGAAGATTGAATATTTAAATATGTTTAAGAAATGTTTTATTGATTAAGATTCAATGTAAGTTTCTCTTATATGGTTTGATATTATAATTACTGAGAGAAAACTATTGGAAAATGTTTTAGATCGAAGTTCTTAATTGATTAAAAGATATTTGTAATTAGTTAAAATGATCTTATGATTACATTTTATTTGATTAAATAATTATTTTAATCTATTAGAATTACTGAGAACCACTAATATTTATAAAATATTTGTTTTTAATATGTTAAATCGAGTTTTTAATTGATAAAACTTTTTATATGCTTTCAAAAAAGATTTTCAAATTCTTCTATTTCAATGTTAAATCAAGATTTTAATAAATTAAAACTTTCTTATGCTTTTATAAGGTTTTTGAAAGTTTTTTGTTTTACTATGTTAAAATGAATTTTTAATAAATTACAAGTTTCACGTGATTCAACAGATTTTTGAATTATTCTATTTTAATGTAAAATCAAGTTTTTAATAAATTTAAACTATTATGTGTTTTCATAAGGTTTTTTAAATGTCTTTCTTTGAATAGGTTAAAACAATTTTTTAATATATGAAAACTTTTCTATGCTTTCAAAATATTTTAAACAATTATGTTTTAATAGGTTAAAATAACAATTTAACTCATTAATTTTACAAGTAGGTGAAATTAATAGATTAAAACACAATTTTAATTTATTAAAATTGACAAATTATATCTATATAATTCTTTCATTCTTAATATTTTCAAACAGAATTTGAACATAAGTTTTGAAAATTATTATAAATATTGAGAGAGTTATTATTAAATCGAGAAATCATGGAACATTTTTTGGGTGATTACAGTATCATTCTCTTAGTATAAAAGAAAAACATAGTTTTTTTTACTTGTATTTTCTGCTTTTATTGGTTTATTGTGTTCCTGGTGAATTTGTTGCATAGTATTACTTTTGTTCTCATGTTGTATGACTGTTTTTAGATACAGTTTTAAAATTTAGTATTGTATTAGGTTAGAAATTTGTATAAAAGAATAAATATGATATTTATTATAAAAAAAATTAAGAGAAAAAAATATAAAAAAAATAAATTTTATTTATTTTTTAAAAGATAATTATATATATAATTGATTTGTAGTTGGGGGTTGTGGTGGTGCTTGGCCGCTCAATCCGCCTCTAGGTTTAAGAGTTGGTTTCTTATACAAATTATATTAATTGTGTGTTTAAAGTACTTTGTTTTAGCGTGGGTTTGATTGATATGGTTTGACAATTAGATATGTTTAAAGTATTTATGTATAATACGAGATCCACCCTTTTATTCTAATACATCCATGATATTATATCTCATTTGTAACCAGTTATATATTCAATCAATAATAAATTATACTAAAAATTTCTTTCAAGTTTTGATTAAATAAACACCTTTATGAATATAATATTTTCAAACAACAATAAAGATATATGATATTTTCTTTTAAATAATACATCAACCCTTTTTATATATAAATATAATAACGATGAAAATATGCTAATATTAAAAACAACTAAAATATACACAAATTAAAAATACCTAATATAGTTGGATATATGAATAAAACTAATTATAAAAAATTATAAGCACCTAATATATATATGAATAAAACAAATTAGATTATACTTATTATTATATTAATCCATAAATATGTTATAATAATATATTTTAATAAATTAATAAATATGTATAATTTAACATAATTTATTTTATAAATAATTAATATAAATTATCATTAATTTAAAATTAAATAAATTTAAAACTTGTCTACTTTAACTATTAATAAAATTTATGATAAACTTAATTTTAAAAATATATGTATCTTTATATTTTTATTACTATTAATCATACACAAATTTTAAATAATTTTAATTTTAAGTATATAACATTTTTATTATGTCACAAAATTAATATATATATATATATATATATATATATATATATATTTGTTTATTTATTTTATTGTGAATAGAATATTCATTCACTTGACGCACATTATAGTAGCTGCAAATTAATTGCAAATTAATCACTCAAAAATAAAAGAATCATCATAAGAAAAGTAGTAGCATTGATTTAATTTTAAATAGAAAATCTTGAATGACACAATCCAAGTATTTATTGTGTACATTAGTACAAAGAAATATACACATTGTGCAATTCCATGTGGCGTTTTGATCTGTGAATTATTTTATATCATAAACTAATTTCAGTAATATAATCATGCCCAATAATATAAACTATATAAAGCAAAAATAAAATTTCTAAAATTGATAATTATATTTTATAAAAATTGCCAAAAAGAAAAAAAAATCTTAAATTTAATAATTAAGATTTATAATAATTTGAAAGAAAAATATGGACAACCAATATCGTATATAAAATCATAATATTTTTTAATAGTTAGAATTTTAAAATTAATTATTCTTACGTACTTCAAAAGAGAAAAGAAAACGTGTACGTTTTTCCAGTGTGTAAATATCATTGAGTATTTTGGTTGTTCTTTATTTAAATTATTAAATAAGATAAATTAAAACATAATTTTACTTCTTTAACCTTTCGTTCTATTTTTTTCTTGATAGATAAAATATGTAAAAAAAGTAAGATTCTGCATGAAACTCTATTTGACGAAAGTGAACATAATCCCTTTCAAAACGATTATTTCATATAAAGTGATTAATATTATAAAGTATTCTTATTTATCATTATTTATTTATCTATTACTTACATAAAAGGCTTATAATTGCACTATTCTCACATTACATGCCTGATTTTTACTTGTCCACGTCTAACTTTAATAGTTATCTAATTGACAAAAATATTTTTCTTACCTAAATATATCCTGTTCATCAAAATACGCTATAATGGGGTTGTAAGAATAATTTAATTGGGTTTAGAATAAAGTGATTTAACTAGAGTAGGTTTAAAGTTTTATCCATTAAGTTTAAAAAAATTATAAATAAAAAATTTAATTATTCAAACTTTATTTTAACAAATTATCATTTATTTATAACTTATTTTCTCTAACTTCTTTTTGACTTTTTCATTTCCTCTTTCATATTTTTTAAAATCTAATTAAACCTTAATATTTTTGAAGTAGAGGAAATCATTTTTGTCTAAACTTTTTTTAAATAAAGCACTTTTTTTTCTAATTTTAGAACATTTCTTCCTATTAAAAATTAGGGTTACATGTGGATTGATGAAATTTGTACGTAGATTCTACTTGGACAAAGATGAATCTTGACTAATTTAACATTATGATATGCTCTATTTGTTAATTATAATTTTTTATGAACAGGATCCGGCCTCCTAATATTTAGGAGTTTTAAAAATTTTCTAACTTGGAAGAATTGTATTTGAGGTAGGGAAAATTAATTATTCTTCAATTTTTTATTGTACTATATGCTAGAAGATTTTAACTATGAAGGTGACGTGATCTCATTGCTTGAATTATAGGAGATTAATTATGTAATTGTATGTTTTGATTGTGTGTGAATGTGAGTTTATAAATTGGTTGCTATGAGATTGAAAATGATTATATTTTGTGTGGATGTATTGTACTTAGATTGGATTTAGGGAATTGATTTATAAATTGGAGAGTAGTATTTGGATTCAATTTGAGTTAGATCTTTGAAAATGGGTATTAGACAAATTATGTAATTTGACACTGTCATGAATCAGCCTAACAAAATTCATTCTACTTATCAAATTTAAGACAGTGCTAAAATTTTATTAAAATTTTGATCAATAGAATGCTATTTAATTAGCGAATTTTTGATAGAAATGAATACTAGAAGTGTTTTTAAAATCCACTAAGTCATTCAAATTTCACTAAGCAAACTTGAAATTTGCTTAACATTTTCAAATTGGTTCAGCTTGTTTTCAAAAATCATAAAATATAGCTTTAAATTCCAAATTAAACATTTTATATATGCAAATTGAGGTCTCATAGATAAGGATTCTAATAAAATAAGAATTAGTAAAAAATGATATCTACAGAAAAGATATGACCAAAAGAATAGATAGAAGTCAATTTTAAAAAAATATTTTTTTATTGTAATTTGAGAGAAAGTATGTATCGACTTAGGATAT
This sequence comes from Sphenostylis stenocarpa, assembly GCA_963425845.1. Lineage (NCBI taxonomy): Eukaryota > Viridiplantae > Streptophyta > Magnoliopsida > Fabales > Fabaceae > Sphenostylis > Sphenostylis stenocarpa. The sequence continues at coordinate 76,091,138 of OY731401.1, read as the reverse complement.
TATAATACATATTATGAATATTAAATGAGGTGTGTTCACTCTAATAAGAGAATACCAAAGAGTATTCTCATATGTGTGCTAATGTGCATAAATATTGATTTGAGAATCAAGAAAATATTAGGATCACATAAATAAAAAATTAGGTGACGAGAGTTTAAGGATGTTTTTAATAATTTAGCTTGCAGTATGAAAAAAAATTATATCTTCATAAGTCATTCAAAAATTTATGCTGTCACATATGAGTGTATATACCAAATTGAATACCTTTTTTATTAAGCACTTGGGGAGTTGTGACGTAACAGATGCAAATCTTTAATGTTTAATTCAATATCTAATTTTCTGAAAATCATATAATATCTATGTGACATGAATGTTTGAGCTTTTATGAGTGTAAGGTGATATATGAAATCTTGAATTTAAATTACGTTATTTTATACCATATTTGAATTTGCATGATTAAATTGAATTACAAATTTATCATGAATGTTTTGACATTACTTTGAACTCTAATGATAGTGTGTTTATACAAATGATAAATTACAAATAAATATGGAACTAAAAGTAAAATATTTCTTTTTTGCTTTATTTTATTTTAAAAAAATTATTTTGAATTTTATATCTATAAATTTTTTTATTAAAATATTTATTACATTTTTAATTTTTATCTTTGGACAATCAAGCATATTAATATAAAAAATTACACTATTACCATATTTTCATACAATATTATACTAAAGGTAAACCAGAGAACTCAAATTTAAATATAAAAAGGTTTTACCTTCTTATATTCTTTATATTTGTTATTTTAATAAAACATTAAGTTCTTATGCCTTTAAAATAAAGTTTAACATTTAAATATTAGTTTTTGCCATTACAATGTACATGAACTAACCTAATATAAAAAAAAAATTAGTTTTTTGTATTTAAATTTAGTATTTAGTAGATTTTTTTACTATCACAAAATTAATAGGGCTATAACCAAGTTTTTTTTTTAAAAAAATAGGACTATAACCAGTTTTTACTTAGTATTTTAAGACTAACTTATTCAAAATGTCAAAATATATTTAACTTATTAAGATTAGTTGAGTATAAGAAACAAATAATAAAACCATCATGACTACTAGCAATTAGAACTGAACAGAACAAGAAAAAGAAAAATTAGAGCTAAAGAAACTAAAATTACATGTAAAAAAGAAACTAAAATTATGTATGAAAGCAAGAAGTGCTAAAATTTAAATCTTGATCCATATCACCTAGTATTGTCATTTACATTTCCGCGGTGACTACTGTAAATGCATCATCTTGCTATTATTACAAATCTGATTCCAGTATTACGAACCATGTTAGCCTTTAATGTTATAATGCAACTGTTAGTACAACTTAAAACTTTGCATGACATCAAACAACCATCTCAAAGATAAAGTTAGGACAAAGCTCATACGACATAATCGCTACTCATTTTGTCTAAGACAAGTGAATTATATGGTACACCCTAGTTATCAGTTAGTTATTGTGTGTCATGACTCCTCTTCAGTTTCTGCAGAAGCTATTTCTGAATCCAATTTGTTTATTACTTGCTCGCTTACATGCTTAGCCATAGATATCATATCAAGAATGATGCTTGGATCCAGCCCTACACCTCCAGGTTTGGTTATACCACAGATGTTCCCTTGCCTATTAACTGAGATTGAAACAGTAGAGCTCAATTGTGATTCCTCTTCTGATGTTGCATCCACAATATAGTGCCTCCCAATCTAGAAAGCAAAGATGATATGAAGTTATAAAAAGTATGATCAATCTAAGTTAAGTGGCAAAATGTGTTGAGCTAACTAGCCCAACTAAGGTCCAAACCTACCTAATTAATAAAAGTAAGAAAACAAGATATATTGATACAGGTGGAAAAAGTAAAATCAAGTTATTGAAATTCTCTGTTGCAAACCTCTCTCTCTATATATACATACACTAAACAGAGAATTACCTTGTATACAATTACAACAAATAGAAAACAGAGCAATATCTCTAACAACCCCGTAACAAGCTCAAGGTGAATGAGATACACCATGTAGATCAACCATTCTAAGCTTGAATTTGATTAGGACTAGGAATTTGCTTACTCTCTCTCGATAAAAGAAAATATCAAGTTTCATATATTTTGTCTTGGCATGGAGGGTGAGATTATGAGAGAGATTAACCACACTGAGATTATCACAATAAACAACATGAACACAATGAGGTATAGAGGCAATGCTTTGATATTCTGTCTCTGTATTTGTCTAGAACCAACATTTTTCTTACGAGACCATCATGAAACCAAAGTAGGGCCAAGAAAAATTACAACTCTAGAGGTTAATCGATGATCATCTGGGTCAGCAGCCCAGTCTGCATAACAAAAGGTTTTAATGGCTTTAATCATTAGAAATTGATTAGCAATAGTTGGAATAATGTGTATACCTTTAGATATCTAAGTATTTGGTTTACAGCAGTTCAATGAGCTTCAAGAGGAGTCCTCATAAACTAACAGACTTCTTTGACAAAAAAACATATTTTTGGTCGGGTGATAGTGAGATATTGAAGAGCACCCACCACAGATCTGTGAAAAGAAAGATATGCCAATAAATCAAAACCCTATTTAGAATATTTATGGCCTAAAATCATAGGAGAAGAGATTGGCTTAGTCTCAAGCATGTTATTCCTGAAAAGAAGATCCTTTATGTGTTTAGTTTGAGTTAGACGCAGGGACCCATTAAATAATTAAGATTACCCAGCCGTTTGAGAAAAAAGATTGAATCCATCTTTTGCATAAGACTTTGAAGAAAAGGAGAGATTTCTATGATAATGATATCATCAACTTATACCAACAAATAATAAGATTGTTGATTATAGATAAATAAGAGTCACACTTGTTGTTTTTGAAACCAAATTGCAATAATGTTGTTTTGAGACGCTCAAATGGAAACAAGAGAGGCATCAAGAGCTTCAAAACCTGGTGGCTGAACCATACATACCTTTTCTTTGATAAAACCATTAAGGAAAACATTATGAACATCTAACTGAACTATAGACCACTTGTAAGAGCCAATGTAAGAATAATTCAGGGATAGGTTTAAAAGCAGGTGAAAATGTCTCAGTAAAATCAAATCCAAGTTGTTGATTAAAACTCTTAGCAACCAACTGCTTTATATTGTTGTAAAGTACTACCATCTGGATTTTCTTTTACCCTAAAAACTCATTTGCATCCTATGGCAATTTTGTGAGGAGGTAGAGGGACAAGAGTCCAAGTTTCATTGCATTGTAAAATAAGAAATTCTTCTTTCATAGCACAGAACTAATGTGGCTTGTTTGGTGGTTTTAAGTTCAACATTTCCCACAAAAAGACTAGGGTGAATATGTGTTTGTACAATACCAGATTTTGATCTAGTTTGCATTGGGTGAGTATTAAGAGGACGGAAAGGTAAAGGATTTGTAGAGTGAACAACAGTTAAAGAATTAGATGGGAAGAAGAGGATGATGAATCAATACATGTAGGTGGTGACAAATATTTAATAGATAAAGATGTAGTAGGATGTAATGAAGATGATGCAGGAGACATAGATGTTGACAATAGTGCAATAGAAAACGACTGAGTAGAATATATGGGTATTTGGGAAGATGAGACCGTAGGAATAATAGATGAAACAAGAGGGGAAGAAGTAGGTGTTTATAAAGGACGTGAGAAGAATTGAGGATATGGAAATATAGTTTTATTAAAAAACACATCTTATTGACATTTCATCATTTTAGCAACTAAATCATAAAAATAAACATAAACAAAGAATTAAAAAGCTTAATTTCTTAAAGGAAAAAAACTAAAATAGAATGAAAAAACTAATATTTAAAACATAAACAAATTAAAAAAAGAAAGAAAATAGGAATAAAGAATGAAACAAGCGAAAAAGGAGGGAAACAAGTCAATAATATAACCTAACATATCTGAAACAAGTCGCATCCTACAGAGGAGGGAGATGCGTTGCACACAAAGGAGGGAGAAGCATCGCTTGGGAAGGAGGGAAATGTCGTTATATTTCAATAGATTAAAACAAACTTTCAACAGATTAATTAATGTAGCAGATTTGAAAATTCTCTTTAAAAACAGTTTTGCTTGTCCAATGGTAATCTTGTCCAATGGTAATCTTGAAAATGTCAATCAGGGGATTGCTAAGAAGCGGAGGAGAGCTCCAGTGGCTTTTTCTCAATCTAATAAAAGTGCCATCAAATTTGACGCCCCAAAATATGAGAGCAACCTCCAAATTAAGAAATGGGTCCAGAGCCTTCAAGATCAAAGGCGAAAGAAAGCTCGGATATTGAGGAAGGTCGATTGTAACGAGAAAATGGGAGTCATCCACGGAGGAGGCTTCGTATCCGGGAGAGATGCTTCGAAGGTCCAACGAGTGGCTGACGAGTGTGAAGAAGAGAATGTCACAAAATGAAGGTAGTTCTGACCAATGCATTGGTGGATATAACGAGAATCCCCCATTTTTCCAGGTGTCATCGCTCAAGCGATGTGATTTTTGCTTGAGTCACCTTAGATAGCGGTTGATAACAACCGCTTTTAAAAATATATATTAGATAGCGGTTAGGCTTTAACCGCTTTCTAATGTAGTAGTTTAGATAGCGGTTGGCCAAATAACCGCTATCTAAAGTCATATATGTCAAAGTGATCGACTATAATTGGATAATAATCGATTATACTTTTCGCTCAAGCGAGGGTTTCTTCGCTTGAGCGAGAATTTATCCCAGATTACCCCTTCGTTACAGATTTCCTCGCTCAAGCGAAGGTTTTCTTCGCTTGAGCGAGAGTTCAAGATCGCGAAATAATATTATTTTAATACGTGAACGATGAACAGTTGCGCGAAATAATATTATTTTATTACGTGAACAAGAAACTGATGCTAGTTGTGTAAATAAAGTTGCAGAGGTGCTTATTTTGGTAAATATTTTTGAAAACAGTATTATTTATGAAAAAAGTCGTGTTTTTTCTCCAATAGATAGAGAAAAAGTGAGGATAAAATATAGAAATCACATATTTTAATTATATTTATTTATTAATTTACATTAAAAAAATTAAGAAAAAACGTGTAACTTAAGGAATGAAAAAAATATCCAGGAAACCATATGTAATAAAAAGAATGGAGGTGAAAAAAAGAAGATAAATAATTTATTAAATAATAATACGAAGAAGTGATTAAAAAAACAATCATTTTATATAATAATACAGTAAAAAATATTTAAAAATTGAAAATAATATATTTTTAAAAGTTAAATAATTGATTTTATAGAGATGAAATTACAGTGATACTTTTGATTTTTTTTTTTTGGATTACATCGATATTTATTATTTAAAAAACATTATACTGTAATTAATTTTACATTACAAACATGTATTTTTTTAATTAAATTTTGAAAAGAATTACACTTAAACTTCCATTGTAAAGGGAAAAAAACAAAAATGTAATCGAAGAAAAATTAGGAATATCACTTTACAATTTACTGTTTGATTTATTTAAAACAAACGGATTAAAACTAAATTTGATTAAAAGAATAGGATCTAAATATAGTTTTTTTTTCCTTTAATTAAATTGCTTTTGAGTGAATTAAGGAGGGTGGTGGAAGAGAATACCTTGAACTGTGTAGATGTGGCATGACATTTATATAAACCAGTTGATGAAAGGAACATATGCATATATTCAAAACTGTCAAACCAGTGTCAAGAATAATGGGCAGTAGTTGAAAATGAATAGATTTGGATGAAGAAGATGTGAGATCAAAAGGGAGAAAGAGACACTTTTATATCTATAATGAGTAAAGAATAAAAGGTGGGTGGGAATTAGGAATCCATTGTTTGTGGCTTCTATTAGAGAATCACTTTTTATCTACTTTTATTCTTTTGACTTCAGATTTTCCCTACTCATTCTTATAATTAACTTCACTTTTTATGTGTGTATAGCTCTTATTACAAGTGGATTTTGTCTTTCTAATTTTCGGTCTGCATATAATAAACTTTTTATTGTATCAATAATTAATCAACAAATTACATACTTTAATTGTTTTTAGTTAAATAATAGCAAAATATATGTATGTGTGATAACCATGCAGAATTTTACTTGAAAATGATAAAACTTTTTTGGGCTAAATATAAAAGCTTCCACAGTATTTAGAAAAATTGTTACAAATCATGAGCAAATTATTCATGATTTTGCCTGATGACTTTTATAGTTGATGTACGATCTAATTAATTCTTTAAAAAGGAATCAATTAACAATAACTTTACAATAATGATTTTCCCATATGACATTCCAGTTTCATAACCGTACAACATATGCCTAATATAACTAACTTAATCCTTAAATTTTACTAACTTCGAATTAGGACTAATTTGTCACCATGGAGCTCACAAGATCATAAATTCAATCTTTTAAAAACCAAATCAACACACCTTTTTTTTCTTAAAAAAAAAAAATATATATATATATATATATATATATATATATATATATATATATTAAATATGATAAGTCTTACCAAGATATCTAAACTCTACACTATAAAACTAATTTAAAGTGAGAATTGTATTCATTTATATTAATATTAATATATCTCTAATTGATGTAAGATTTTTTAATACATTCCCTTGTATTGAAGAAATTTTTTTATGGTCCAATATTATTTCGATAAAAAATGGTTAAGTCTACTACTATTAACGACTATTGTCCCGATAACAATTATTAATTTCATCTTAAAAATGGTAAGCTACCTAATTTAACCTATAAAATCAACTCACTAAAAGGAGAATTATACTCATCTATCTATTATAATATTATCATATTTCTAATGAATGCGAGATTTATCAAAAATAAACATTTTATATTTCTAATGAGGACATTCAACTCATGAAATTCTTAATTAACCCCAACTGAGTCCTATCATGTTATTTTACTTTTAAATAATTTATTATTTTCTTTTAAATTTTGCTATGCAATAACTTTTATCAATATCCATATTTTTTTATTTACATTTAACGTCTTGAGAACTTAAACATAATTGAATTATTATGATTAAATATTAATTTAATATAATATTTTAATATAATTCATACATTTATTTTAATGAATATAAAATATTTATTAAATACACAAAAATTACATGTAAAGAGAAATAACAAAAATTATAAATAGAAAAATATAAATTATTTACCACAATAAATATAACACTAATAATAATTGAAAATATTTAGATAAAAAAATTTCTGTGAAACTTGACATGGAATTCAAGTCGAATTACTTGTAGTCAAGTTACTTATATGATAAACTATTTTCTTATTAAACAAAAAGTCTAGTAGCACTAACGCTAGAGATATTCTTAAAATGATATTTTTTACCTATTTTATACTTTTCAAAATTATTCTCTCATTATTGTAAATATATAAATATGGTATTTTTAAATTTCATATTTATCTCTTAATTTTGATTAATATATATATATATATATATTTTGATAAAATACTTGATAAATAATTTGAAAAATATCATTTAAAATATATTCATTCTCTAAAATATGATTGGTAGGGCTAAAATAGGTACTTCAACCTTGTTGTGTTATTTGAAAAAAATGCAATATTAGTCCAAAATATAACAACATAGGTGGAATGATAATTGACCATATGGGAAAGCTAAGGAGTAGGGAACTTTATCATATTCGTGTTCCCGAGATAATGATAATGACTTTCATTAAGCACAATTTGCCATTTAAATTTGTTGAGTATAAATAGATAAGAGAATTGCTTTCATATTTAAATCTAGATATAAAGCATCCGAGTAGGAATACTATAGTGTGTGATTTGTGAAAATTCCATCTTGAAATGAAGGAGAAATTGAAACATGAAATACATAAATGTCATAGTCGAATGTATTTGACATCATATTGTTGGATTGTTGATAAGTAATTATATTTTCATATTTTCTTATTTTTCTGAACTTATTTTAATTAGTATTTTGGGTTTAACGGTTTGTTATTAGTGAATTTTTATTAATTGGGCTTTATTGGGCTAATAATTCAGATTTTTATTAACTTGAATCTATTTGATCTAATTTTTACTCATTATTATTTTTAGGACAGTTTAAAACAATTTTGGGCTTAGAAGATTGGGTCAGATACCATGTCAGTTGTCCATTAGGATTAAGGTTTTTGTTTTATTTGTTTCTGATGTGTTTTGTGGGTCAGTTGAGCCCAAACCTAGAGGCAAATTAGGGTATAGAGTTATTTATATTTCTGATCACGTAGGGTTAGAAGAAGGCACACACACGGTATCACCACGCGCATCACGTAGTCGTATCCTCCGAACGCCATTTTCGTATTCTGCATTTTATATTCACGTTCGTTTACTCTTCTGTCATTTTTTTTTTAAACACAACTTTTGTTTCAATTTTAATGATGTCTCTTCTTCTGCGTTCTCGATTTTTCCATAGATAACTAAATCTTTGTATTGATTTTCTGAGAAGAATGCAGTAGATAGTTGAAGTTTTGTTCTTTTATTTTGTTTGTTCTCTTAACTCTCCATCTTTTAATCTCAGTGCGAATTATAATCTGTTTATGCTTAATAAACTTAAACCAATATCATAGTTTGCTTAATCCTATGTTAGAGATGAGATTATGTGATGTATGCAATGCTTAATTGTATAAGAATAATTTGGGTTAATTTTCACTTAGTTGGTTAATTTTGGGTTGGAATAAGGGTTAAAGAAAATTAATTTCGTAACCTAGGATAAGTGACACTGCATTCGAATTAGAAAATCAATTGTTTTCTCACTGTTTTATTCAAATTTTATTTTCGTTAATTTACTGTTTATTATTTCGCAAAACCCATTTTTTTTTCTTTTTTTTGCTGTTTAATCTGCATACTCGTGTAAGAACATTGACTCGTTCGTTGGGAGATGACCTATGAGTCACTTCCTAGTACTACATATTTTAATTGTTGAATTTATTTGGTTGAGAATGACATCGATCAATTCTTTGTCCTCAAGAGGGATATATTTGTTTAGGAATATATTTTGTTGGTAATAATTAGAGATTGAGTAGTAAGATTCTTGCTTTTTGTAAAATGGAACCTCCAGGTACAAGTTATGATTTA